>MU864945.1:0-349268 GCA_033576145.1 Cladorrhinum samala | reverse complement strand
TATTTTTAAATTTATTTTTTTTTTAAATAAAAAAAAAAAAAAAAAAAAAAAAAAAAATTTTTTTTTTTTTAAAAAAAATTTAAAAAAAACAAAAAAAAATTTAAAAAAAAAAAAAAAAAAAAAAAAAAAAAAAAAAAAAAAAACCACATGTACCGAAATTTCTTTAGCTCCGAATGTTGGAAAAGTATCTCCAAATATTATGTGGCAAGCACCTGGTGAAATACAAGGCTGAAAACGACTCCCAGATCTGTCCAGGTAGATATGATCATAGAGGATGAGAGTGTGGAAGGAGGTAGGTGATGGCGGGTGCTCATGCTTGAGCCTTTGTTTATCCTACATTCGATCCCGAGGAATCGATGCTGAAGGGAACCAATTGGCAAAAGCAAGAAGAAAATAACAGGAAAAAAACACCCGTTCTGTTTACTCCAAGACAAGATGCATGCTGGTGACTCAGACCCCTACGCAGTATTTCGAGCCCCACGATAGAGTTTACAGGCCCAGGGGGAGGGGGGGGGGGGACCAAATCCATTTTTATGTGTTTGATGTGGACGACCAGGGGTCAAGGCTAGCTGAGTCACTTTGAAGAGGATCTCGGTATATGGGAGGATGTTGATATGCATGTGTCAGTCACAGAACCAAAGCCTCCGCGCGGCCGGCATTGATACCCTAGGATGACTAACGTTAAGTGGAGAGTTACAAAGTTTTACGATTTTATTACAACAGGCCCTAATGTAGAGAGACTAGATAGAACGTTACTTTTTACAGCATTACCCTTTGTGCTTCAACAATAAGCTACGTCATTAGAAGATGTGAAGCGCATTGGATCGCAATTAGCACAAGTCGAGCAATAAATAAAGAGATAAAGAGATTAAAGGTATATATTCCCGCCAATCTACATTGATGTACATCTACAAACGACAGCTTCAGAGAAGGCTGTACCATATCTTCCCGTTCCCTCAAGTCAGGAAAATCCCAAACGAATGATAGCAAGAAAGCCTCTGATTCCTCCCCTCGTTCCTCCGAGGCCATTCCAATAAAGATAACCTCTTACCATGTGGCCCACGATGCATTGAATGATCAAAACCATCTCCTGCACTCATCACACCCTAATACGTGCTATTTAAGCGTCATCATCCCCATCGATGACCATGCCCCTGGCGTTGGGCACGCCCACCAGAATCTTCCCTCTGGGGACGCGCACATCCTTCACCTTCATACAACCAAAGACATTCAGCTCCCGAAGATTGGGGCAACTACGGAAGATGCTCCCCACCACGAAGTCCGTCACCTCCTCGCAAAAGCTGATCTCCATCTTGGTAATCTCTTCGTACACCTTTTCTGCACTAAACACATCCTCAAACGCAGATGCCTCAATATGTCGGCAGCCATGAACGTTGAGGTACTTCAGCGTCTTGCCAGAGTGCGCCATCAGCGCGCGGAAGCCGTTGGAGCACAGGCCGATCTTGTCCGGATTCTCACGGGGACGGTGCGACTCAAGCTGCCGACACTTTTGCAAGTCAAGGAACGTCAGACCTGGATTCTCCCAGTCCTTAAAGAGGCGGACGAAGCCTGCGTCTGTCGCAACCTCGCTGTCAGTTATGCGCAGTTTCTTGAGGGAGCGACATTTATGATGAATAGCATCCAGGACTGAGTTGTCCAGCTCGGGAACGCGGGTCAGTGACAGAGTCTGTAGGTAGGCGCCTCTTCCATCTAGGGCTTCAATATACATGTCTGGCCTGACTGGTTCGCGCATGTCGAGACTTAAGTGCCGAAGAGACTTGACCGAGGCGAGGTCCACGACACCAACTTGAGTTAAATGCTGGTTGTGGCAGACCTTGACACGCTCAAGGGATTTGCAAACGTCGCGGATTCTCCCGGCAACTTTGTCGGTAAAGTGCTTATCTGTCCAGTACACTCGCAAAGATTTGAGAACGTGGCCCTTCTTCTCGATGAGCTCTATCCATTTAGCTTCTGAGATGAGATTGGATCCAGAGAGGTAGAGATCGGTGAGCTCGAGATTGCGAGATATGAGATAATCCACGACCTCGTCCTTGAAGTGAATGCCGTTGCGGACCTTGAGTTTCTTGAGGCAAGGCACGCTCTGAAAAATGCGGTTAAAGTCGTCGGCATTGAGCTTAGAAGCATCGTATATGTAGACTTCCTCTGCTGTTGGCTGCAAGAAGAGGCTCAAAGTTCTCGAATCCATAAGACGATGCTTAGACAGCTTGCGCGCGATCTTGTCAATAACTGACGTGGGCAAATCACCGAGGTCTTCTGCCAGGTCGATGTTTTTAGCAAGTGTCTCGATGCACAATGTCATCAGGCTCTTCCCTCCAAGAGAATAGGTCCCGTCCAGGATCTTGCTCTGTACTTGGCGCCGCCTACCAACTGCACCACCGCTGGCTCGCTTGGGCTTCTTTTTGGGCGCGATATTGTCTTTGTCGAGCTCCTTTCCGCAAGGAGTGCAGAGTAGACCTCCATCCGGGCCGTTTCTGGAGTATGCAGTAACGGTAAAACGCTTCCCACACTGAGTGCAGTTCTCCATCTGACCAGGCAGAGGCGCTGCACGTTCTCGAGCAAGAGCCTGGATTATCTCATCCTCATCGTCCGAATTCTCATTGGGGCCACGCTTGCGTTTCTTAAACTTCTTGCTGGCTTTGATTTTTTCAATGACCTGTTGCTCTTTCTTCCGCTGCGCCTCGGCCTGCGCTCCTCGTCTCGTCCGTAATGTGCGAGCTGGCGATTCGGCGACGGTTTCGACTGTAGCGGAGGTATCCAGTGTAATCGAGGCATCCCCACCAAGGTTGGCCTCTTCGTTTTCCTGGTCGTCCTCGTTGTCTTGACTGTCCTGAGCTGCTGCTCTACGGCGCTGCTCAGCCTCATTTCGGATCTGGAGGGCTGATATGTTGTGCGACTGCGATCCAGGAGTTAGACTCTGCCGAGAAAATGGCAAGTGTTCAAGAGGAGGTTAACGCACCGCCAAGAAGTCTGTCAGGGCCGATTGTCTGCATCACCAAAATTTTGTCAGTCAGAGTCCCACTGCACGCCTTCAACCATCGAGAAGGCAGATACTGACGGGCCCATGATACGGCGCCCATTTGCTCGGTTCTGTCGAGACCTACAAATGATCATTGTGTTAGTAAGGCGAAATAGGTTGAGCTGAAATGCGCAGGATTCTTACATTTGGACGGAACTATAACCGGCGATATGGGATGAAGGGAGGTCTGCGGTGTGAAGTGAGAAGGTCCTGTAAAGAAGAAAAGCAAAAACCGATGGTGAAGACGGCTAGGTTGAACACGGACACGGTGCACTCAGACGCGAGGAGGGGCAAAATCAATTAAACTCTTTTGAGCTGCAACCGACGCCAAAGCACCTGACAGGCGAATTTCCATCGCCCACCCATGTGCATTTTTCAAAACTTGAACAAAAAGGGAAAGGAAGGGGCAATGGGGCAGCAACGGCAAGGAGCCTGGACCGTGTGAGACAAAGAGACCTTGGAATTCGATTGCCCAGTGGCCCTTGCTTGCTGCAACCCCACTGGTGCCTGCTGCGGCTGCCAGAGTTTGGTGTTGGCAAATCAATTTAGTTTGTACCCAAGTCATGTGAGATCGCGTCTGCTTAAACGCGAACCTTTTCCCAGCTCCTCCCCAGGATTGGCAATCTTTCACACTGTAGCAGCGGAAGGTGGCGACAAAGGTTTAGTTTTCTCCGTTCCTTCCGTGTTTCCATTGTTCTGGCGTTTGAGGTCTTGTGCCTTCACTTCCCTCAGGTTTTTTTTCGGGAAAGGTTCGGTTGACTGTTACTTTTTTTTTTCTTTTCTTTTCTTTTTTTTCCACCGGTGGTCATTCTGGGAGTATTCGGGTCGAGTTGGGACGAGGTGGTTTTCTGGGTGGTTTTTGTTGAGCGCCGCAGACCTTTTGCCTCCTGGTATTCATCCACAACAACCCTGCTGCCACTGCCTTCGTTCTGCGACCCTCAAACTTCGACGCTTTCTTCTACACCAAACGGCAATAGGAACGAGTGGATCAATGGTTACCACAAGGCGCTCCGCCGGAGCTAATAGTAAGTCGACTTGTCTACGTCTGCGTTTGATATCCCTTATTATCCACCGCTGCCTTCTCGTCACTCTTTATCGATACTTGGCATCATTTCATAAAGTTAACTCACGCTAGGCTTCCCATCAATCCCATCTCCGCAACTGGACCCCGTAGCCGCAATTAAGCGGGGCCGCCCACGGTCCATCAAGGAGTCGGCCGAGAGCACCCAATCATCAACAGCACCGACACCCGCGGCATATTCATCTGGAAGTGAATACTCGACACCTCTCACCAGCAATGTCGCAACTCCTATACCAGCGGAGACTGCACAGCCGCCTCCGAAGAAGCGGCTTAATAGGATTGAGGTTCAGCTTCCGGCTGTGAGGACTACTCGCCGGTCCCACGGCAACAGCATCTATTCTATGACCAGCACTAAGCGGAAAAGGGATGTTGTTGCAGACAGCGAGGATGAGGATCTCTCCGATCATTCTGTGAGCGCCAAACTTGCGAGGAAGCTTCAGGCTGAAGAAGATGCAGCGACAGCCAAGCTCGTTGCTTCCAATAATCTCTCTACTCGCCAGGGTCTTCGCGACGTGATATCAAAGGCTCCAACTGCAAGCGTTTCAAACTTGCCCAAGGCGGTGCCATCGCGCAGCCTCGGGACACGACCTGGCAAGAAGATAGCTCTTGTTGTCTCTGACTCAGAAGATGATGAACTCAGCGACTTTTACATGCCTAGTGACGAGGAGAACTTTGAACCAAAGCGTGGCACTTCCTCGACCACCAAAACCAAATCCGTGGCCAGAAAGTCTAGGGCGGCGGCTGAGGTCCCTGACATTCTGTCGGACGATGAACGAGTTTTGCCCGAGGACGACGATAGTGTCACCGGTCCGGACGGCTCTTTCGCTGCCGACTCTGATCTCTCTGACGTGGATGGTGATGCGCCGGCGGACGACGGCACTACTCCAACCAATAATAGCACCGCCATCAGACAAGCAGCAAACTCCCGCCGCGCCTATAGAGCTTACAGGAGCTCCCGCCGAGTTCGCCGTGACAGGAGCAGACTCGAGCATCAACACCCTCAGCTTAAGACGATGTGGGATGATCTTGAGAGGATGCCAGTGTTGAAGGCGGGAAAGGCAGAGCAGCCAAAATCTATCTCCCGCCGCCTGAAGCCTTTCCAACTCGAGGGTCTGGCCTGGATGAAAGCGATGGAGAGTACCGAATGGAAGGGAGGGCTTCTGGGCGATGAGATGGGATTGGGCAAGACCATCCAGGCGGTATCACTGATAATGTCTGATTTCCCAGCCAAGAAGCCCTCATTGGTGCTTGTGCCACCTGTCGCCCTGATGCAGTGGATGACAGAAATCCAGTCCTACACAGACGGGACCCTCAAGACTCTCGTCTTTCACGGAACGAACTCGAAGTCAAAGAACCTCACCGTCAAGGACATCAAGAAGTACGATGTGATCATCATGTCGTATAACAGTCTCGAGTCGATGTATCGCAAGCAGGAAAAAGGGTTCAAGCGTAAAGAGGGCGTTTACAAAGAAACCTCCGTCATCCACAAGACTGATTTCCACCGCGTCATCCTTGACGAGGCCCATTGCATAAAGACGCGTACGACCATGACGGCCAAGGCTTGCTTCGCACTCAAGGTCACCTACCGCTGGTGTTTGACCGGCACACCACTCCAAAACCGCATTGGCGAATTCTTCTCCCTCATCCGCTTCCTCAACATTCGTCCGTTTTCCTGCTACCTCTGCAAGCAGTGCCCCTGCTCCACCCTGGAGTGGTCAATGAACGACGAGAATCGCTGCAACAGTTGTAACCATGGCGGAATGCAACACGTATCTGTCTTCAACCAAGAACTTCTAAACCCGATTCAGAAATGGGGGAATACTGGCCCCGGCACTGCCGCGTTCAAGAAGCTCAGGATCATGACGGACCGCATCATGCTTCGCCGTCTGAAGAAGGATCACACTGACTCTATGGAACTCCCTGTCAAGGAGATCAATGTTGAACGCCAGTTTTTCGGTGAAGAGGAGAACGATTTTGCCAACAGCATCATGACCAACGGCCAGCGCAAGTTCGACACCTACGTGGCGACCGGCGTTCTTCTCAATAATTACGCCAACATCTTCGGTCTCATCATGCAGATGCGCCAGGTGGCCGATCATCCTGATCTGATCCTGAAGAAGAATAGTGAGGGTGGTCAGAATATCTTGGTCTGCGCCATCTGCGACGAGCCTGCGGAGGATGCCATTCGATCAAGATGCAAGCATGACTTCTGCCGCAGCTGCGTCAAGAGCTATCTGCATTCATCTGTGGAGCCAAACTGTCCCCAGTGTCACATACCCTTGTCCATCGATCTCGAGCAACCAGAGATGGAACAGGACGAGGCGCTGGTTAAGAAGTCCTCAATTATCAACCGCATCAAGATGGAAAACTGGACCTCTTCGTCCAAGATTGAGCTCCTCGTCCACGAGCTGCACAAACTTCGCTCTGACAATGCGTCCCACAAGTCGATCATCTTCTCTCAGTTTACTACCATGTTGCAGCTCATTGAGTGGCGCCTTCGGCGCGCGGGTATCACCACGGTGATGCTCGACGGAAGCATGACGCCAGCGCAGAGACAGGCCTCGATTGAGCACTTCATGACCAACGTCGATGTCGAGTGCTTTCTTGTGTCCTTGAAGGCAGGAGGCGTGGCACTTAACCTGACTGAGGCATCCCATGTCTTTATTGTCGACCCTTGGTGGAATCCGGCAGCGTACGTATTTCCTGCTCATATTTGCGATATCTTGTAGCGGCATGCTGACTTGTAGTGTCACAGTGAGTGGCAGAGCGCCGATAGATGCCATCGCATCGGTCAAACCCGTCCTTGCACCATAACTCGACTCTGCATCGAGGATTCCGTAGAGAGCCGTATGGTTCTCCTTCAGGAAAAGAAGACCAACATGATCAACTCAACGATCAACTCGGATGATGCGGCTATGGACTCTCTTAGTCCCGAAGACTTGCAGTTCTTGTTCCGCGGATCTTGATTAATACATGAGACTATGAACCGGCAATTTCATCGTGTTTGTGGTTCTTGAGGACTTTCTTTGGTCAACTCCAGCTGCGATGGTCCCGGTATCTACTTTTTTTTTTTTTTTTTTTTTTTTCCTAGTTGCCACACATGAGGGCATAGGTTTGATCTTACTGGAACTTTCTACCCACTGTACGTATAAATCAATGAGAGTCGTATCATGTAGGGAATAGCAGTTTGGAGGTCCTATTTACGCCCACGGAAAACGAGAAGCACAAGAAAAGAAAAGGGGGAAGGGTGGATATACCTGAACTTAGGTTGCCTAGTGCAAAATGTGTTATGCTGTGGGAGGGACTTGCGTGCACGGGTATATCTTGGGTGTATAGCATAACTCTAGCAAACCCCTTTCTGTGTCTACTTGGACTCGAATAAATGCACTTGGTGAAAAACGAACTTGGACTGTGTGATCTGGGTTCTGCGAGGAGTGTCGTTTCAGGTATGACCCCGCAATTGACAGCCCACGCCTTGTCCCACTTGGGTGAATGCAACAGGGGAACCAGGTCCCATGTGGGGTGAGGGTGCTGTAACCCTGCTGCTGGGCTCGCTAAATGCCTAGCTACCTTAGCTACGTATTGCATGAATCGTGGAGAATCCTTGCTGACCAGAAACCCCAATCGCCGGCCCCTTCCCCACCTCCCACCTCCCACCTCCCACCTCACACCTCAATCCGCCCCTTGAGGGAACCTCCTTCAACCTGGAAGGATTACCGAAGGGGAACAGCCTTGTCCCACTGCCAAACTCCGCTGTCAGCCTACGATACATCGTAAACATTCCATTTTCTAGAACTCTTCTCCGCTCTCCTCTTTTCACTCAATTTTGTATACTCTGAACCCACTTCTCAAGGTTGCGAACCGCTGGCTCGGGACCCGTCCTTTAGAACTGGGCAATGACGGACTATTAAAGACCTGACATACACAGGTACCCGGTTTAATTCTTGGAAGACATTGCCAATAGTTGTACCTGAATCCCATGGTTCCGTGGCCTCCTACTCAACACCCAAGATGAGACTCGACTTCCTAGCACTGGCCGCTCTAGCTAGTGCGTCTACACTAACCCCCAATGTCGTCCCATTGATCGTCCGAAACCCGTATCTGAGCACCTGGCTATACCATGCTCGGGATGCACCATGGGAGAACTGGCCGATATTCTGGACTGGAGCCCACGTATGAACCATTTCATCTGCCTGGGGGGTCCCCTCCGAGGACATTGATAGTGTGGCTAACTTGAAAATTCAGGTCGGCTTCTCGGTCATGGCGTCAGTCCCAAGTACCGGGCGAGTGTATCCTCTTCTCGGCCGACCGCAGGACTCGCTCAATCTCAACCATCACACTTACAATGTGTCCTACCCAGGTTACCTTGGCACAACCTTTGACGCTTCAACCACAAACCTGACGTACCAGATTCCAGGCTCGTCGGCAGACAAGTCTGTAAAGTTGACGCTCTCGTTCCTGTCACCGATCACGCCCTCGTCTACTTTCAGACAGTCAATACCTGCCGCGTATCTGACTGTCCTTGTCGAGGGCTGTGTTGACATTGATGTATACACGGATATCAACGGAGAATGGGTCACGGGAGATAGGAACAACATTATAAAGTGGGACCTACAAGAACCCTCCCAGCCTAGCAACAACTGGGCCTTGCCTATCAAGACATGGAGGGTAACGAGAGCTTCCGAACAACTTCTCACCGAGTTTAACGACCGAGCAGAATGGGGGACCCTGCATTATTCGGCGCCAGTTGATGTCTACCATCAATCAGGAACGTCTGGCCACATCCGTCAGCACTTTGCCGAAAAAGGGTCCCTGAAGAACGAGGTTGACAGGTCTTTCCGTCGGGTTATGCAGGACGAGCCCGTGTTTGCCTTTTCCAGGTCGTTCAGACTGGCGAAAGAGCAAGACTCTGTCTGCGCGAGAAAGACGGAGGAGGTTACGTTCACGTTTGCACTAATTCAAGACCCCGTGGTGCAATTCGCCTCGGCAAGGGGTCTCACTTATATGAAGCCCCTCTGGCAGTCTTACTTCGCCGCGGCAGAACAGTTAATTGCTTATCACTACAACGACTTCAAGACTGCAACATCTTTAGCAAGAAATTACTCGGAGCAGCTCGCTCTGGATGCCTTCGAATCAGGCTCAGCCGAATATCAGGATATTGCAGCACTCTCCGCCCGGCAGGTTCTTGGTGCAACCCAATTTTCAGGCACCCCCGATGACCCCATTCTTTTCTTGAAGGAGATCTCCTCTAACGGTAACTTCCAAACCGTGGATGTGATTTTCCCCGCATTTCCCTTCTTTCTGTACACAAACCCAAAGTGGCTGGCATATCTGCTTGAACCTCTCCTTGAGCATCAGCTGAGTGGCCAGTATCCAAATGATTACAGCATGCATGATCTGGGCGCTCATTTCCCCAATGCGACAGGTCATGCTGATGGAAATGATGAGTACATGCCGGTTGAAGAATGTGGTAATATGCTAATAATGGGGCTTGCTCTGGCAAACTCTTTGAGATACGAGTCGGAGCCAGGATTCGTTCAGGCTGACGCAGGGGAATATGCGAGACCTATCGCAGCAGCCAAGTGGTGGACTTCTGTCGACGAATATGGAGTAGACCTTCGGAGGAAAGTGATGACAGGGCCTAAAGCCGCTGAGAAATGGCTCTCGAGATCGTACAAGCTCTGGAAACAATGGACCGGTTACCTTGTCAGAGAGTCGCTTATTCCCCACAATCAGCTCTGCACTGACGACTTCGCTGGATGGTTGGCCAACCAGACAAATCTAGCCCTGAAAGGTATTATTGGCATCAGGGCAATGAGCGAAATCGCCGACATTGTTGGGGCCAAAGATGAAGCGCGATACTACCAGAATATCTCCGAGAGCTACATTGAGAAGTGGCAGGAATACGGCATCTCGAGAGACCAAACACACGCAAAGTTGGCTTATACCTGGTTCGGCTCGTGGACAACGATTTATAACCTCTACGCCGACTCGTTACTTTGCTTCCACGTGTCGGACAAAGGAGGTGGCGATCAAAGGGGTCGCAAGGGGGCTTACACGGAAAGGAATGGCGAGAATGGCCGTCAAAAGCCCATGCGAATCAAATACCAAGACGAAGCTTTTATACCGGACAAGATATACAAAATGCAAAGTGATTGGTATTCTGCCGTGCTTCAGCAGTACGGACTACCGCTGGATTCAAGACATCTTTATACCAAGAGCGACTGGGAGTTTTTTGCTGCTGCTGTTACGAGCAAGAAGACAAGAACAGAGATTTTAACTACCGTTGCGAAGTGGGTTAACGAGACAGAGACCGGTGAGTGATACTACTTTCTAGTGCCAGACGGCCCAAAGCTGACCGAGCGCCGTAACAGACCGTCCCTTCACGGATTTGTACGAAACCGAAGGTCATGGAGGGTATCCGGGAATTTTTTTCATGGCGAGACCGGTCGTCGGAGGACACTTTGCATTTCTGGCGTTGGAGAGAGCATGCGGCGGCAAGGCTGTGGAAGCGCTGGCATTCCTGAACAGGGACAAGCCCAGAGAAATTGACGTGAACCTGGCACTGCTGGCGGATGTGCCACCTCGAGCTGTAATAAAGGACTTGTAGCACAAGCCAAAGGTGGATAAGGGGCGTTCTTGGTACGCGGCTGAACAATCGGTATATTTTGCTGGTGGATTGGCTTGTAGATAGCGCCTTTATTAGGATGGAATCATGATTATAAACATCAGTAATAGGAGGATGTGTTGGCGCAGGTTGCAGTTGTGAGGCGTAGGAAATACCGTTGGCAGGCTTTTTGCATTGTGTCCAGGTACCTAGTTGGAGATTAAATGTCCAATGGGAAGAATAACTGCAACTTCAGGGCGTTCATATTTTGCCACCTCCTCTGTTGCAGCCTTCTAACGAAGGTCTCATCAACGAGAGTTGGCGTCCTCTGCAGAGTTCGCAATACCCTCACATTTGTTGTGATCTATTGATAGTGACCTCATAACTCTCTTACACAGCACATACAGTGTCACGTAGAAAAGTTATATAAAAAAATAAATAAAAAAAAGCATACCTTGCCGAATAGGGAGCCTGTGGACCCGCAACACGGAAGAGGTTCTGGGGGGTCCTTGGATGAAATCCTGGCCTCAAATTTCCAAAACGCGTCCCAGCTGCAGCCTGATTAGCTGCATGCGGACTAGCGTCGCTTCATCCGCCGCACTTCTGAACGAGAATTCAGCAAGGCGCAAGGCAAACATCTTTGTCCCCAAAAAAAGAAGATGTTGCCTCTAAATCACCTTTTTCCAGCAAGACCCCATTCTATCAGGGAATACCGCTCATCTATCGCTTTCCTTTGCTCCTGCAATCCTCTTATTTCGTTTGTTTCTCAGGGCGGTGCACGTTATCCTGCCTAGAGTTCGCGTTTCCGAATTCACCTTTGCAATTAAATGCGGGAAACTGCAGGTCACGTTATTCGACCCTGGTCCTTGGCCAAATTGGTTCGCGTGCTTTGGTAATTTTTTTTTGCGACCTTCTCCCACTGCAACATCCATCTCCCTCAACCAACCTTCTTCCAGTTGCAAACTCCACCACACGCAACCACCATCATTTGTCGGCCGCCATCTTGCAACCGACAGATCAACCCATCAGTCTTACCACATTCTAATTCACAATGGCTACTACTTCGATGGACTACGAAAACGCCAACGGCGATCGCTTCGATGGTAAGTTTTGGCTCCCTCCGCTGGCAGCCTTTTGTGCAGGGCCATGTTCCATCACAACACGCGTCTTCAGCGCTTGTGTAATTGCCCATCTTCGCAACCGTTGCTGACATCAACTCTAGACGAGCCGCCTCGCTACGATCGCGACCGGAGTGCGTCTCCCCGCCGCGATGATGGCCACGAGTCTCGTCGTCGCTCCATGTCGCCTAATGGCAACGACCGGTACGTCTTTTGTCCATCACGCTCAGCAGCAATTGCCAGCCTTACCTTTCGCTGACATGCGACAATCAGTGCCCCAATCAAGAGCGAGAATTCTCAGAAGGATGAGGACGGCGCTGTCAATCCAGGATCCAACCTGTTCGTCACCGGCATCCACCCTCGTCTCGAGGAGTCCGAGGTCACCCGTCTTTTTGAGAAGTATGGAGAGGTCGAGAAGTGCCAAATCATGAAGGACCCCCACACCGGCGAGTCGCGTGGCTTCGGCTTCGTCAAGATGGTTACCTCCGACATGGCCGATGCTGCCATGGAGGGATTGCGCGGTGAGGTCATTGAGGGTCGCACCCTGAGCATTGAGAAAGCTCGTCGTGCTCGTCCTCGTACCCCCACCCCGGGCAAGTACTTTGGTCCTCCTAAGCGCGGTAAGTTTCCCTGGTAATGTAACCTCCTCAACAACCTCCAAGCTAATTGCTCTGGTTCCTCGCGTTAGAAGATGGCCGTGGTGGTCGCTTTGATGACCGTCGCCGTGGTGGCTACGGTGGCGGTTATGGCGGTGGCTTCCGTGGTGGCGATGACTCGTACCGTGGAAACTACCGTGGCTACGGCCGTGAGGATCGCGGTTACGATCGTGGTCTTGACCGTGGCTATGATCGTGGTTACGGCGGCGGTCGCGACTACCGTGACGACCGTGGCTACGGCCGTGACTATCGTGAGGATCGTGGTTATGACCGTCGTGAGCGTGACGACAACTACGGTGGTCGTGGCGGCATTGACCGTTACGCCGGACGCGAGGACCGTGACCGCTACAGTGGTGGCGGCCGTGGTGGTAGTGATGACCGCCGTGGTGGCGGCCCTAGCTATGATCGCGGTGATCGCTACGATCGCCCCAGCGACCGTGACTCCCGCCCCCGCGATGCCGCTCCTCCTGCTGCTTCGGGCTACGGGGATGCTGCTCCTCGTGGAGACAGCCGTGACCCCTACGGTATGCCTCCTTCCCCTGACCAAAAACTGCAGTGACTGACCCAAACAGGCCCCCGCTAAGTATGCGGCTTCACAATATTCAGGTATTTGACGTTTCAGGCAGCATGGATTTCTTATCTCTTGACTTTCGCGTCTGGTATGGGGAAAATTCGGGTATCCTAAAAGGAGTTACGGCAGACATTTGGAAGGTAATTGGCCCTGCTTCGGCGCCGCGTCTCCGCACCTCTCTAGGTTGGGTTTTTTTTTTCTTCTAGATTTTAGCCTTGAGAGTTGCGACATCCGACAGTTTTGAGAGACATGGGGGAATTCGGACATACTCGGTCTGCGGTCTGCGGCACTGGTCGACACTGCTTGGGCATCATTCACACCTTCCCCGTCTCTTCCGGCTGGATGGTAGCCGCGCCTGTACCATTATGATTATTTTGACGGCTCTCGGCACATCACTATTATCGTGACGATTATCGCAGCAGCTTTTTCACCGGGGGATTCTTTTTTTTACGTAGCGGCATCATGATACGAAAACACATCAACCTTCAACAGCAGCATGAAACGTGAACACCAAATGCAACTCGCCTCGAAAAATGGAAGAGGTCATTTTGGGCCAACCCAGCCTGCCCGCCCATCGAGAGCCATCCCATTGTCGGCATGTAAATGCGTCTTTTTCACCATCTCAGCCATCGCCTTCTCCCACTTGACGCAACATTATTCCGCCTTAATCTGCGACTTGACATGCCTTGATGCTATTCGAATCTCTTATCTCTGCTCTGCCGCCATGAACCCACTGGTGCAATACTTCCCTTTACGTTGTTCTCATTTGAATAGCGATGAGGCGAGGTCTTGCTCCATGTGCGACATCAGCGGCGTTTGCAATGGCACCATGACAAGGGAGAGTTCCATAATGAACTGAGGTAAAGTTTATGTTCAAACCCTGGCATGATTCTAACCCGAAACTAGGCGGCACTCTTCCTCCCTCGGTTTTTCCATGGTAGGATATGCAAGCTTCCGAGACATGTACTTGTTAATTTGCCAAGCGCAAACTCGACATTGTCCTTGGTGTTACCATTACACACCTCAAAGAAAAATGGACGAGAATGGCGACCGACAGATGATTTTCAAGATCAAAACATGTACTTCGAAAGATTTGGATATGGGTATTGTTTTTCTGAATGGAGGGCATGCTTCGCTTAATCCGGTCCCATGTCTCAAATACTGAGCTTTGACTGTTATTGAGGGTCGAGCATAGTATCCCTGCCAAAAAAAGGGAATGCAAATTGATACCTTGCTTGTCCATACAGTAACGTACTTGATTTATTTTCAATACATAATACCATTTCTCTTAGGCACCTTGGTTCTCCATATCCTCGTTGATGGTTGTTGTTGCTTCAGATGCAAGAGAACAACCCAAACGCAGTTGCGGTTTTGATTTGAAGACTTTATTTCTTTTGTTGCAGGTTTTGCTTCCGCATTTGGATTGCTGACTGGGCTTCTTTGGTCTAATGATGTGTTCCGATCCGAAGTAGACAAAGAAGGGGAATTTCATATAAGCTTTGCCGCTTGCATCGGAAGGGATTGAACAACACAATCAGTGTAGAGCACGACCATTGCGAAAGGAAGAAATGTAGAGAAGGTCTTCTTTCCGAAATTCCGAAAACTTGGCATCTCTTCTTGTCTGGTCTATTGATACCTGTCCCGTCATTTTCGATCACCGGCCGGAGACCATCGCCGTCTGAGCTTGAGCCCTCAGTTTGAAAGCAATTATCAATAGTGCCGAACTTTTCGGGCGAGATTTTCAAACCAGATGATGTTCGTAGGGAATTTGAGGAAGAAAGGCACAGGCTTGAGGTAGAGGCTGCTAATGAGCGGTTGGAAAAGGTCGTGGCTACTTCGGGGAGGAGGTTAAGTTGTGCTGATTGGGGTATGGTTGTGGGCGTCAGTGGGAGTGTCGCCGGTGAGTTCTATTTCATGGTTATTTCGTAGGTTTTGGTGCCAGCTTCTTATTCTACAAGATGCTCTAACATCTGCCGTGGTGAATGCAGTGATGCCAGGATCGAGAGAACACGTGCAAGGCTACGGGCAGTTCTCTCTCCAAACCTCCACTCAAACTCAAACCTGAGCCCGAAACTGCTGACAGACGGTCAGATGCACCGGTCGTCGGCACCAGCAGAACTTACCAAAGGAGACAGTCCGCTGCCGAGAGACTAAAGGCTGAAACTATCAAGCACATGGGGATCTTTGAAGGGTACGCGGGGAGGTATCCCAGACACCATTCGGGGGGTCTACTCGCAAAAGCTGCCGTGACTAGAAGTATGGCTCGTAATGGGGTTCAACTTACTGGAACAGCGACACAAGTACAGGCAGCAACGACTACTCAAGAATAAACTCGAAATCACCATCAGTATACGTATCGGAAAGAAAATTTAGATCAACCCTGGCACCCAAACCAAAACCCAGACACAAACCAAAACACAAATCTATGACCAAGGCAAAAGCCAAGCCTTTCTCATCCTGCTCCTCCCCTGATCATTTACCTACCGCCCCCCAACGAACCCTTCACCCATCTACAGGAGCCGTAATACCCTCCTCTTCCTCTTCCTCTTCCTCTCTCTCAAAACCTCCCAGGCATGGACAATCCCCATCCCGTCCTACGGCAGCAATCTCTATTCCCCCCCCCCCCCCTTCCTTCAGTAACCTCGGCCCCATCTCCATTCCAGACGAGCCCCCTTCTTATGACTCCAACTGGGACACCTCGCTCCCTTCCAACCCCCTCCTCACCCCCGCAACCTTCAATACCGCTCTCAAAGAAGCCCGCACCCCTCCCCGACTAGGGCACATAACCTTCCAAGCCTCATTTCTCGACAGTCCGAGCTTCTATAAGCTCTCTATAAGCTCTACACCCAGGAAGTCTTTGATTACGACTAGGCAGTCGGACTCGCCGAACGCTGGGGGGAGAACCTGAGTTTATTGGGGAGGTGGGAGGTTGAGAGATTCATGGAGGGCGGGATAAATATCAAGTTGGGGGAGGGAGGCATGATGGCGCTTGGTGATGGGGAGGACGATGGGAATTCAGGGGAGGGAGAATCAGAATCCAGATGAGCAAGGGGGCCCGGGACGGGAGGAGAGGAAAAGGGTTATGAGCGACTGGGATTGTTTGACGAGGATGAAGTTGGTAAGTCAGAACAACAACAACCGGGGGGAGGGCGATAGTAAGGAGGTGGAGGGGAACCGAGGCGGGCTGTAGATTGCAGAATTTGAGGTGGGAAGGGAAGCTGACGGATGGGGACCTGAATGGGTTCGTTGGGAGGTGGTGGGCTAAGGTGAGGGAGAGGAATAATAGCAAAGAGAAAGGAAAGGGCGCTGATAACCACGGGGGAAATATTCGACGTTCAGGCGAAAGCGGCCAATATGATCACTCAGAAGGTGGGGGCTGAGAATGATGTGAATAGGGAAACGGATGATGAAGAAGAAGATGGCAACATCGGCGGAAAAGTGCACAAGTGGAATTTTTATGGAGTGGTAGTGGGAAATAATACGGTGATTACTACTACTACTACTACTACTACTACTACTACTACTACGACGACGACGACGAAAACGACGACGAGGACAAGGTTGATGATGAGGAAGAAGTGATATTATTAGGGTAATTAACTATGTGCCAAGCAATTGTATCATGTAAGTGATAACAAGATATTGGTCAAGCCGCCATGGCATGCAGATCTGAGACAAAACATTGTCTTTTGAGAATTCAACGTCATCTATTTCGCACACTGCCCGGGTACTGTTCGGAGACTTTTTGGATGCTGGGATGCACAAACAAAATATCATTTAGTGGGCCCCGTCGGAAGCTGGCGTACATAATTGGTTCTAATTGGCAGCTCACGTTTGTTGGTTTATGTGCAGTAGCTTCACTGACCAGGCCCAATCACCGGTGCCGCAGCGGTACCGAAAGCTGCCACTTTCCTAATCTGGAAATAAGAGCAGAACGAGCCACAACCATCGGGGGGCCAAACGTCTCTGCCGTGTTTCCCGGCCTCTGTCTGTGGCCTAATCTGTAGGCTGTCAGTTGATTCATTATTTCCGTCTGTTGTGTAACTTTGATGAGGGGAGAAGCTCCCAGGTTGTCGCAACCTTTTTAACCTGAGATAAGCACCGAAGAGGTCCACGAGGGAAACATGCAAGCAGGCAACCCAACGGAGGACGCATGGGAATTTAGGTTACACCAGATAATAACCATCAAGCTTCTTAACCGATCATGATGAGGCCTAGCACACTTCCGTCGATTGGATTTTCTAGCGGGCAACAGGTTCCCGGGCGGTGTGTCCTTTGTAGGTATGTTGGATGGGTGGAATTGAGAGATGAAAGCACCGATATCTCCGAGTCCATGGATTAGGAATCGGCCCTCTCCACCCATGCATGGCTTTGTTGAATTGGTCATCCGACCTCCTCCTGCCGATTCCCCCGTTCTCCAGAAAGGCCAAGCCGGGTGCCCTGCGCCGCTAGAAGTGCAGGAGCAGTAGCAACATGGGTACCCGTAATTTTATTAGTGCCTAGGTCGGCGGTTTCTTGATACCGTCTTCCGTCTTCCGCCTGTTCCCAAGACACGACAGAGTTCGCCTCTCCGCTATCAAGTCCAGGCCCGGTTCGGTTCCCGGCCTGCTTTCGTCGCGTTATTTGCCTACCTGATTGAAAAAATTGATAGCGGAAAATAGTCGGTGAGCGGGAATTGAGGTTCTCGATGTCCTATCCCTGTTATTTTGCTTAGAGATCATGTTACATTTTCCCTTCTGAGATGTTCCTTTCTTTCCTTCCCCCCTTCCCCCCCCCCACTCCGCCTCCAGTGAAAATCGAGGTACCTGAGCGTCATCGTCATAATTTCCTGCCCACTGTAGGCACACTAGCACCGAACTTAGCAGTGCACCAATCGCCTACTTACCACCACACCATAGCCGCTCTATCCCCAGGGTTTCTCCCCGTTTTTGATTTCTAATTCATTTTGACCGACTGTTGACAGGATTCCACTCTCTCAAACCTGCCGTGAACTGTTAGCCAGTGGCGTGCTATTGGTGTAGTGTTTGGACTTGTCGTCATCTTCCGTTGTATGCAATTTTTTTTTTATATTGGAAATTGCCCCTCTCCCCCCTCAAAAAAAAAAAAAAAAAAAGAATCACTCGGTTTTTCGGGCTTGAGCCAAGGACGCCATTACCAGGGTGAACCGTAACGCTGTCATCAGCCCTAAATCGCGTAATGGCCGACTCACCACCACCACCGCCCAAGGCAGGCGAAAACACGATTCCTCCGGATCCCCTTGCCCAGTCTGGATTTTCCCAAA
The DNA here is from genome assembly GCA_033576145.1 of Cladorrhinum samala. Taxonomy (NCBI): domain Eukaryota; kingdom Fungi; phylum Ascomycota; class Sordariomycetes; order Sordariales; family Podosporaceae; genus Cladorrhinum; species Cladorrhinum samala. The sequence goes on along the minus strand of MU864945.1, from coordinate 330,917 downwards.
CAAGTCGCGGCGAGCCGGTCGAAGAGGAGAAAGAGACGGCAGACGCCCAGCTGTCGAGAAGAGATAGCTCAGATGGCGATGACATCGAGAGGATAGTAACTGGGACGGATGTCGGGGAGGGCGTCAAGAGGAACGAGCTCAACCGCATGAAAAGCTATGCAACAGCTACAAGCGCAACCAGCGCCGCGCCGCCCACTCTGCCTGTACAAAAGCCATGGTACAAGCAACCAAACCCCCTACGATGGGGCAAGGTGCCAGAGATTCCAGAGGAACGAAAGGTGAGCCCAGAATACAAAGCGGGCTTCTTCGGCAAGCTCGCCTTCTCGTGGATGGGACCGCTCATGACGACTGGGTACAAACGGCCACTCCAATTCAACGACATCTATAGCGTCAACCCAGACAGAGCCGTCGAGCCACTGACGGCAAAAATGAGAGAATCGTTCAAACGGCGGACGGCCAACGGAGACAAGTACCCATTGCTTTGGGCAATGCACGAGACGTTCGTCTGGGAGTTTTGGGCTGGAGGTCTATGTCAACTAGTTGCTACCGTTCTGCAAGTCATGTCACCGTTCGTTCTCCGATATCTGATTCAGTTTGCTGCCGATGCCTATATTGCAAGCGTGAGCGACAGTCCAGCGCCAAGCATCGGATCTGGTCTGGGTTTGGTATTCGGCGTCACCATAATGCAGATTGGTCAGAGTTTGTGTATCAACCACTTCATTTACCGCGGAATGGTGATTGGCGGCATGACGAGAGCTTCACTCATCAGCTTGATCTACGAAAAGTCCATGGTTATCTCAGGGCGAGCCAAGGCTGGAGGTGCAGAGCTACCCGATATTCCAGCTGCCAAGTCCACCGAAAAAGAAGCAAAGAAAGAGAAGAAGAGGAACAAGAAAGGGCCCATGGGAAAGAAAGACGGAGTTGCTGGTGATGGAGAGGGCTGGGGCAATGGCAAAATCGTAAGTACGATAGATGGCATAGTATTCTTCAGAACCACGCTAACTCCTGGGTCCAGATCAACTTGATGAGCGTTGACACTTACAGAGTTGATCAAGCATGTGGTCTCTTCCATATGATATGGACCGCGCCTTTGTCATGCCTGATCACTCTTGCTCTGCTGCTCGTCAACTTGACATACAGTGCTCTCGCAGGATTTGCGTTACTGGTCATCGGTATGCCGCTTCTCACCAAAGCCATCAAGAGCCTCTTCATTCGCAGGAGAGCCATCAACAGAATTACCGACCAAAGAGTGGGGTTGACCCAAGAGATTCTCCAGTCGGTTCGCTTCGTCAAGTTCTTTGGCTGGGAAGGATCGTTCCTTCAGCGCTTGGAGCAGTTCCGCAGCCGTGAGATCAAGGCCATTCAGATTTTGCTCGCTATCCGGAACGGCATCATGGCTATCAGCATCTCGCTTCCCATTTTCGCTTCGATGCTTGCCTTTATCACTTATTCCCTGTCGAACGGCAACCTGCCACCCGCCCAGGTCTTTTCTTCTCTTGCACTCTTTAATGGTCTAAGAATGCCTCTGAACTTGTTACCTATGGTCATTGGTCAGGTAACCGACGCGTGGTCCTCAATCTCCCGTATTCAGGAATTATTGCTTGCCGAAGAGCGGGAAGAAGAAGCAGAATTCAATCCGGAAGGTGTCAATGCTGTCGAGATGAAGAACGCTTCCTTCACTTGGGAGCGAACCCCGACGCAGGATTCTGAGGCTACACTCGGTGGCGATCGCAAAAACAAAGAGAGCAACAAGCCTAAGAAGGAATCCAAGTCGGAGTCTGAGCCCGTCGAAAGCGAAAGTGCCAGTACATTGGTTGAAGAACGCGAGCCTTTCAAACTCCAAGACCTCTCGTTTGAGATTGGCCGGAATGAACTTGTTGCCGTCATCGGCACCGTTGGCAGCGGGAAAACGTCACTTCTCGCCGCTCTTGCCGGCGACATGCGAAAGACAGCCGGTGATGTGATTTTTGGTGCCTCGAGGGCTTTCTGTCCTCAATACGCTTGGATTCAAAATACCACCGTCAAGGAAAACATTTTGTTCGGAAAGGAGATGGATAAGGACTGGTACAGCCAGGTGATCAAGGCATGCGCTTTGCAAGCCGACTTGGACATGCTACCTAATAACGACCTGACCGAGATTGGCGAGCGGGGTATTACCATCTCTGGAGGACAGAAGCAGAGACTCAACATAGCGCGTGCTATATATTTCGACGCTGATATTGTGCTGATGGACGACCCCCTGAGTGCTGTCGATGCTCACGTCGGCCGCCACATCTTCGATAACGCCATTTGCGGACTTCTCAAAGACAAATGCCGAGTTCTCGCCACCCATCAGCTCTGGGTTTTGAACCGCTGCGATCGCATAATCTGGATGGAGGGGGGCAAGATACAGGCTGTCGACACATTCGACAACCTGATGGAGACCTCTGCCGGTTTCCGCACTCTCATGGAGACCACTGCCATCGAAGAGAAGCAGGAGGCTCCTGCAACCGACAAGGCACCTGGAGATGAGGAACAGTCCAAGAAGAAGAAGAAGAAGGGCAAAGGTCTTATGCAGTCCGAAGAGCGCGCAGTTTCAAGTGTGCCATGGTCGGTATACATTTCGTACGTTCGGGCCTCTGGCAGCATTTTCAACGCTCTTATCATCCTTGTCCTATTGCTTCTGGCGCAAGGAGCCAACATCATGACGAGTTTATGGCTTTCTTATTGGACATCGGACAAGTACGACCTATCTATGGGCGCCTACATCGGTATTTACGCGGGTCTGGGCGCTCTGCAGGCACTTCTCATGTTCAGCTTCATGGTCGCTCTCTCCATCTTCGGCACTACCGCTAGCAAGACCATGTTGCGGAACGCTATCGGCAGGGTGTTGCGTGCGCCAATGTCCTTCTTTGACACGACGCCCCTTGGCCGCATCACGAACCGCTTCAGCAGAGACGTGGACGTCATGGACAACAACCTCACCGACGCCCTACGCATGTACTTCTTTAGCATCGGAGCCATCATCTCGGTTTTCATTCTGATCATCGCCTACTTTTATTACTTCGTAGTCGCCCTGGTCCCGCTGTTCGTCTTGTTCCTCTTCGCTACGGGTTACTACCGCTCATCAGCTCGCGAGGTCAAACGTCTAGAGTCTATCCACCGTTCAACCGTCTTTGCAAAATTCGGCGAGGGCCTGTCAGGCGTTGCGAGCATTCGGGCATACGGTCTTAAAGACCACTTCATCCGGGACCTTCGCAAGGCGATTGACGATATGGATTCGGCCTACTTCTTGACATATTCCAACCAGCGGTGGCTTTCGGTGCGACTCGATATGATTGGTAACCTGCTCGTCTTCGCCACGGGTATTCTCGTTGTTACCTCGCGTTTCTCTGTTTCTCCTTCGGTTGCGGGACTGGTCCTCTCATACATTCTTGGCATTGTGCAGATGATTCAGTTTACGGTACGTCAGCTGGCCGAAGTCGAGAACGGCATGAACGCGGTCGAGCGTCTGCTCTACTACGGAACTCAGCTGGAAGAGGAAGCGCCTGTCAAGACCATCGACGTCCGCGAGAGCTGGCCTGAAAAGGGTGAAATCATCTTTGACAACGTCGAGATGCGCTACCGTGATGGCCTTCCACTGGTCCTGTCTGGACTCAACATGCACATCAAGGGCGGTGAACGTATCGGCATCGTGGGCCGCACGGGCGCGGGCAAGAGCTCAATCATGTCTACCTTGTTCCGTCTTGTCGAACTTTCGGGTGGTCACATCACTATCGATGGTCTAGACATTTCCACCGTCGGACTGCATGACCTGCGCTCTCGGTTGGCCATCATTCCCCAGGATCCCACTCTGTTCCGAGGTACAGTGAGGAGCAACCTGGATCCATTTAGCGAACACACGGATTTGGAATTATGGTCTGCGCTCAGGCAGTCTGGTCTCGCTTCTTCCGATCCTGAAGGCAGCGAGGATTCGACCGGTGTTGTGGCGAGAGATCCGAACCGCATTCACCTCGACTCCGTAGTTGAAGAAGACGGTCTGAACTTTTCTCTTGGTCAGCGGCAGCTCATGGCGCTTGCAAGAGCGCTCGTTCGTGGATCGCAGATTATTGTTTGCGATGAGGCGACGTCGAGCGTGGATATGGAGACGGATGATAAGATCCAGGCGACTATCGCTAACGGATTCAGGGGTAAGACATTGTTGTGCATTGCACATCGGCTGAGAACTATCATTGGGTACGATAGGATATGCGTGATGGATAAGGGTAAGATTGCCGAGATGGGTCCGCCGTTGGAGTTGTGGAGCATGGAAGGAGGAATCTTCAGGGGCATGTGTGATAGGAGTGGTATCAGGAGGGAGGACTTTGGCGTGCGGGCGGACAAGGAATATGATGAGGGGACTGGCAGTGGGAGCGGAATTGGGAGGAGCGATGAATAATACTTTCACCGACAAAGAAGAATCATGGCGTCCAGCATAGCGTAGTATGTTCGTTTTGGTTTTGCTGGAGGAGCGCCGAAATTTACTTATTGAAAACGTATATAATGATAATGGAAATACGAACACAGATCGTTTCCCTTAAAGTTTGGGTATCGTACACGGCAATCTTGGGGGTTTCTTGCCTCTGATAACTGTGACAAGACTTCAAGTTACACCTGGTAATCACACACTCATATTCTCCTTCTTCACACCTCCCAGTCACCTTTATTTCGACTCAGTTTCCCTGTATGTAATCATCTCTGTATGTTTACAAAGACGCATTACGGTAACCAGGACGCGAGATCAGGTGTAGCCAGCTCGGTAAGTTTTGATCCACGTCTTATTGTTATGTAGCCACAAAAAAAAAAAAAAAAAGATATCTCCAAAGCCATCCCGGATGGCTTGTTGTGGCTTGTCCGACGGGGCGGTTAGACGCGCAAACACAAGGAGGTGACCCGGGCACTGCAGGGAAGTCTGATGTCTGTCAAAGCCGTCGTGCAGATGGGGTTGGTAGGTACCGTAGGTAGGTGATGAGTGATACATGCCATGCACTGCTACTCTAATAAGTTCTTTGTTCATGCGGTGGAAATGTATGTATGTATGTATGTATGTATGTATGTATGTATGTACGTACAGTACATACATGCATGACATCGAATGAGAGCGAGGAAGCCGGGCTGCCCGATTCAAAGCTTGTGAAGAAGGATGGAACAATTTGGAGACACGAATTATTAACGGAGAAAAGAAATGAAAAATAAAAATAAATAAAAATACAACGGGGTTGGGGGGTTATTCTAGCAAGTATCGCAAGGCAGTCAGGTTAATGGTGATGATTTTTCTTATTTTTCATTATGATCCCCAAGTTCCCAAACGGTTTAAAAAAAGAAAGAAAAAAAAGAAAAAAAAAAAAAAGGAAAAGAGGATGAGAGCAGAGTAAAGCAAGCTATATACCAAGAATAATAATAATGATAAACCCCCCCCCCCCAAAAAAAAACCAAAAAAAAACCAGTAAAGGTAAAATAAGAACACCAAGAGTCGTGGAGACTGTTCTCTTTGGTGATAAGAAAATGAAACCGGGCCGTAAGCAATATATATTCAACGCGGATGATGAACCACGAAGCGACGACTTTGTTTTGTAAACTCCAACTTCTCTTTTCTAATGAACAACTTCCACAACTGACGCCCGATATAAATAAAAGAAAACCACGCTAAGAGGGGGTAAAGCTTTTGCAAAGGGCCAAGAACCAAGTCACACAAAGCAACAAGTCCTCACCATCGTAAAGTAGGCAAAACAGTTGAACATAGCCCCAATAATGTGATGGATTGGTGAGAAATAAATCAACCTCACCTCCAAAAGAAAGAAAAAAACTCCCCCCAAAAAAAACTCCCATGTCTTTTGGCAAAGAAAAGCTGTAGGGTAAAAATGGTTTGAAAAAATAAGCACCACTCCCAACCACACTCGCAGCACACTTGATCATAAAAGCCACATTAAAAGCCGTAAAAAGAAAACCAGAGAAAAAGATAAAAACATCAAAACCGTCTAAGGTCGCCTGCTATTGTGAAGAAGCCGAAAAACACACGAGTTTCCAAGTCGTTTTAATAGCCCCTTCCCAACGGCGATCCAGGTGACCTTCTCCCACCATTACTACCGTATGGCCCTTGTTGCTGCCCTCCGTGTCCCGTGGGTGACATCCCGGCGGGAGGGAATAATCCTGGCTGATCACCCAACAAATCATCCAAATACGCGCTGGGCGCCCTTCCGCCATCCGCACCACCTCGGCCACCCTGGCCCGAGCTCACCGGCCTGGGCAAATTCAACGAACTCGAACTGAAATCACCCCTCGACATTCCAACCCCGTTGCTAGGTCCAAATCCAGGCGAATCGGGCGGGCTCGGTCCCAGGTTTCCAGCCCTTCCCCTCGACGACGGCCGGAGAGTGCTCATGCTGATAGAGTTTCCGTGCGAATGATTGTTTCCGGCGCCCAAATTGGGCGAAGCAGAGGCGTAAAATCCAGAAGGCAGGAACCGGGCCGAATCGCGATTGGTTTGTCCCCCCGGGCCGGCGGAAGATCCAGCAGCGGTTGGGGAGAAGAACAAGTTGGTCTGGCTGGGCGTGGCGGAGGGTGTAGGACCGCGGTGGGTTCTGCGGACTCCCATGCCCGCTCCGGCTCCCGCTGCGGTTCCGCCGAGGGCCAGGGAGGCGCTGGAATCTCGTTCGAGGTACTTGTAGAACTGCGCCGGCGGGGCAGGGAACGAGGCTGCGGACTTGTCGGTCGCCGCGTGCTGAGCGAGGGCTGCGCGTTCGACGGAGCGGTGCAGGAGGCAGACGATGATTGCGCGCCAGGCGAGGATGGCAAGACCAAAGGCGCCGAGGATCGCGCCCACGGCTATGAAAACCGTTCCGTCGGGCAGGGCCGACTGGTTCATGAAGGGGGCATTGCGGGTTGGAGGGACAGCTGGCGGGGGGTAGGTAGGGATGTTGGTGTCGACTGTTTTGGACAGCTTCGGGAGACCGGGAAGAGTCGGGGCATCGGACGGCTGTGGTGCGCTTGTAGTCGACGAGGATTGGCCGAGCGAAGGAAGGGCGACGGGAGGAGTGTTAGCGGCTGATGATTGCTCTTTATCTTCTGGGCGCGGTGGGCTGTTTGTATTTGTCGGAGCGGGCGCGGGCGGGCTTGTGCTGGACTGAGCAGGTGGTGGTGCGTTATTGGTCGCGCCAGGGCGGTTCGAAACCGTCGGTGCCTGTGCCTGTCGTGATGTATTGTCGTCGTTGTTTTGCGCGAGGGCGTTTGCCGCGAAGAACACGGACAGAAGCAGGGCGCGCTTCAGCGAGAGGGTTGAGGGTCCCATCGCGGCAGCTGTGACTGTGAATGAGCGTGTGGGTTAAAGATCGAGTCGCTCTCGAATGTTCGAGGGACTCGTTTCTTTGTTTGAGCGGATGACGTTGGACAAGATGCAGCCACTTCCGGAGGACGATGCGAAGTCTCGATGCGTGTGGTGTGTGATTGCGTTGCCCTGGGTCGCAGATGTCTCGGGTGGCGGTGCTATCTCTTCTCCCAGTGGACGGAACGGGAGGGTGGAAAACAAATTTCTCAAAACAAAAAATAACGAGGGGATGCGACGCGCATATCAACGGCCGACGGCAAGAATGTAGAAAATATTGTGAGAGACAAGAAACGTGAGATTATTCCATGGCCCTTCAGCTGCGCAGTGAATACGGAATCCGGACGGTTGAGCCGGAGCACAAGGAATTTGAAGTGAGAGAAAAGGAGACCCTCGTGTTGGTCCCCCCCGTAAATTCCCCCCCATCCCTCATCCCTCCTCCTCGGGCCTGGGGCTTAGCCTTGGCCCTTGGCGAGCAAATCATAACGCCCAGCCTTCTGCCGCCGTCTCATCTCAACGGGCTAGGTACATGGGAGGACAGTGTGCGATTGGAGCGACACTGTTTCTGCATAAGGCTCAAGATGCCGGCAATGATGACTGTGATCAGGCATTGAATTGTTTCGTATATATATAATAATAATAACAGCTGTATATCTCCAAAGTAGTCTTGTCTTGACACTCGCACCCCTCAAATGCCAGCGGATGCATGCATGAGGGGTGCAGATGTGCAGCCTTCAAAAACTCTGCCTGGCGCTCATTTCATTATGATTTGGGCCTCCTCCACTCCAGCATGCATGTCTGACATTTTCACTGGCTGCAGGGTCGGTGCAAAACTCAAACAGGCAGGGCCGACTGGAGCCCAGGCGTTGGATCATGACGTGCTTAGGGGCAATCCCTGCCCAACATCTAATTTTCACTAGTGTGCGGGAAATGCTCCGCACTGTGGACCAAAGGTTCCTGCGCTCCATGCCAATTTTAGCCTGTGTTCCTGAGATTCGGCAGTCGGTGCCAGCTGTCCCTGCATGCTGGAATTTTCAGTTCAACGGCTTGTTTGCCGTTCACTCGCACCGAGTTCACTCTGCCGGCTCACTTACATGCACCAAGCTCAGAGGGTATCAAAATTGAATTACCAGCCGACTGCCGGGGTGGTCACAGGTCTAAACTCAAATTTCAGCCAAACCAAAGCGCAGCTCAACCAGCCAACCCGCGTTGTTTCAACTTGAATACGTCACGAAGAGACAACCGCCGAAATGGGTGTCGCCAAACGAACCAGAAAATTCGCAGCGGTACATCCTCGCCTTTATCTCAACGACGCAATAACGGAGATGAAAAACTCCCTTGCTAATTTCTGTCACAGGTCAAGCGGGTCATTGGCAAGAATGACGACAGGCGGAAGACTGAGGCCGAGAAAAAGGCCGCCCTAGAGATCAAGAAGAAGGAGAAGGAGGCAGTTCGCGAAATGTGAGTATCAAATGGCCCCCGGTTGGTGCTTGTTCAAAATACTTATATCACGTTCTAGTCCTCAAATGCCCTCCTCCATGTTCTTCGAGCACAACACAGCCTTGGTACCCCCCTATCAAGTCCTGGTTGACACCAACTTCTTATCTGTAAGTACACCCCATCGCAAAGTCGTCCCTGCTCATAATGTGTTCTAATACTCCATCTCCAGAGGACAGTCGGCGCCAAGTTGCCACTTTTGGAGAGTGCGATGGACTGCCTTTTGGGAAGCGTCAACATCATAATTACTGAATGGTAGGCTGGAAAGGCTTAAACCGAATACCGATGAACTGCTGGCTAACTTGCTAACCTGATAACTAGTGGTATGTAATTCTCAAAGCTCATTAGCACGAGAGCGATGTAATCATTGGTGAGTTGTTGACTGACTGATAACTAGTTATGGCTGAGCTGGAGAAGCTTGGACCAAAGTATCGAGTTGCACTGATGAGTATGTGATAACCTGCGAGTTTACGCTGTCGAGACACTAACGTGGTACAGTCGCCCGTGATGAGAGATGGACCCGGTTGACCTGTGACCACAAGGGTACATATGCCGACGATGTATGTATTGACGATCCAGCTGTCGACGGGCCTTTTGCTAACCCTTTCAGTGTATCGTCGACCGTATCCAAAAGCACCGCATCTACATCGTTGCAACAAACGATCGTGATCTCAAGCGAAGAATCCGCAAGGTTCCAGGTGTTCCTATCATGTCTTGCTCGAAGGGCAAGTACGCGATTGAGAGACTTCCAGGAGCACCCGGTACTTGAGGAGGGGCCTTTAAAGTCCTCAGCTATAACGCCGGCGACGAGAAGTTGCCAGAATCACGAACTTCGCTACGTTACTCGTTGATAAGCCCCGTAACACGGCAATATAAGATACCCCAGCCAAAAAAAAAATTTTGGGCTTACTTATATGCATGGAAGCTGCGTATGCATTAAGAGCTATGTAGTGATGATATGAAGTCCGGATATTGGGGTAAAGGAACAGACTCATCAGCTCTTTGTATGCATTGGGGATGCGATAACCAGTCAGAGGCTCATGTTGAATTTGGGGCAGTGTGGCCTAGGGAAATCGATATTCAGGAAGAGTGCTCTTGATAAGGAAGGGATGGGGTCAAGATTATTAGTCATCCCAGTAAAATAATAAAATAGCGACATCTAATTGGTTCATTCTCCTGAGAAACACCCAGCAAAGTCGTGGCAAAGAACTCGCCCCGTCGAATATTCGTCAAATAGGTTCTGGACAATTATTATCCAGATGGTCGGGAGCTTTTCGATCTGATAAAGTCATACAATGTCAAAGGAAAAGCTTGCAAGCCAATCTGACCATCAAGAACATATCTCGTTAGGATAGAGAGAAACGCCCAGCTTTATCCCTAACTAAGTGATAACTAAAACTTTTTTAGTCCCGATTCTAGGCGCATCAGGTAACAATGCCCTTTCAGTGCTGTTACGCAGCACCGGAGTCCCAGTTAGTCGCCCATTGACTCAAGGTAACACATATCCAGCAATATATAGGTAGAAGACGATGTCACTGCCACCGCCGGCCGATCAACGGCCTATTCTCCCCATGCCAGCCGAACCTTATCAACCCATTGCGGCTTCGGGTCTGCCTCCGTCGTCTCGGAGCTTACCTCCAGGACACAAGCGCACCAGAGTGCTTTTGTCATGTGAGCCCTGTCGTGTAAGCAAGCAGAAATGTAAGTGTAGAATCGAGCATCCATACGAACCCCCCTATTCAGCACCGCTTCCACTTCACCTGTCCCCATGCCGCGTGATTCCACCCGGCGCCATCCATGCTGTTCACCGCACCTCAGATCCGACCTGTTGCCTGAAAATCTCCTTTTTCGGAGCTCATCCAGGTAGCTCCTTTGAGAGACACGGTACGCTTCAATTAACATGGCTTCCGTCTAGGCGACCGCGAGCAACCATGCGCAAACTGTATCAAAAAGTCTCGCGAGGGGCTGTGCAAATATGCCCCTCGACCAGAGAAGGTCAGGCCCGAGCGATCCATGGCTGCCCGTCTGAAGCGTCTTGAGGGAATGGTTAGGGAGATGATGCACACTCAACAGGAGCAGCCGGCCCCTCCGTCCGTCCCCAACACCGCCATGCCCGAGGGCCAGGAAGATGAGAGACCTGCCGACACTCGAGCATCTCTGCCAAGACGAACAGTCCTCACTGCCCCCAGAGGAGGTGAAGAGGAGCCGTTGGCCCAAGTGGTAGTGGGAAAAGACGGCCAAGGCACTTATATAGGAGCAACGCATTTCATGGCGATGCTTAATGATGTAAGTGGTTCGTTCATTCCAGACTTGCACTGCGAGTGTGCCATTGACAGAAAAAAGATCGAGGACCTCAAAAGCTACTTTGATGATGACGACGAAACACCAGAAATGAGTTCGACAGGGCCCGCAACTACATGGGACTTTGAATCTCGTGGTGGACAGCATGAGCTGGCGACATCAAACTCATATTCGTCTCCTGGGATCTTATTACCTTTTGGACCTGCCGCTGCATGCAAGCAGGACCTGATTGAAATGCTCCCGCCACGACATGTGGTAGACAGACTTATCCAGCGGTACTTCGGTGCCGTAAGCCCTTCACATCGTACGTGCCCTCCTCGCTCTGAACGACCGAGAGGAAACTCACAAGGTGTCCAGATTGTGTACACAGACCTACCTTTGGCAAGCAGGTAAGCCTTAACGCTTATCCTCCATCATCGGCTTCCTGAAAACTAATTCCCGTCTCCCTCACTCAGTGTGACGCCTTCTGGCACGACCCCTCAACAGCCTCAGCCCACTGGCTCTCCCTCCTTTGGATTATCCTAGCCCTTGGTACCCTCCTCTCGAAATTCGCCGCGCCCGAAGAGCTCGAACCCGACTCCCGCCTTTCCCCCCCCGAGCGTTTCCGTCACTATCGCAGCTTGGCCCTCCAAGCCCTCACCCAAGGCGTCTTCACCTCCCCCACCACCTCAACCCTCCAGGCGATCCTCCTCTACGCCGAATCAGAGTTCCTCGTCAACCGCAAAACCCAAATGAACTGCTACATCATCATCTCCGTCTGCGTCCGCCTAATGCTCCGTATGGGCTTCCACCGCGACGCTTCGAAGCTGCCTTCCCTCAGTCCCTTCGAAGGCGAGATGCGTCGTCGCATGTGGCATATGGCCTGCCAATGCGACCTGTTGGTCTCCTTCCACCTAGGTCTACCAAGCATGGTAGACAAGATAGAAAGCGACACGTCGCTACCAAAGAACCTCATCGATTCGGACTTTTTCCCCGATTCCCCTTGCTTGCCTCCCCCTCGTCCAGACGCGGAATACACACCCCTAACCTACCCCATCTGGAAATCTTCCCTCTGCCAGGTCTTCGGCCTGGTAGCTTTCCAGGCCAACTCCCTAACTGCCCCGACCTACGCCGAAGTAATGGCCCTCGACCGCAAGATAGAAGACCGCTGGGGCCAAGTCCCTTCGTTCATGAGACAGGTCCGTCCGCCAGACAACAGCATCACCGACTCGCCTCACATGCTCAACCAGCGGTTCGGGCTCGTCTCTTTGTACCAAAAGAGCCGGTGCGTCCTGCACCGTCGCTACCTCGTCGAAGTCCCCACCCTCAAACCGGAACACGCGTATTCCAGACGGACATGCCTGGAAGCAGCTGTTGCCCTGCTGGACTACCAGGAATTTATGCACCTCGCCACCTTACCCGGCGGCGCTCTCAGATCCAGCGGGTGGTTCATCACCTCCCTGGCAATTCACGACTTGCTGTTGGCTGCCATGGTTGTTTACCTGGTTCTGTTGAACGAGGTTGACTGCTCCTCCGGCGGCGACGAAGAGGGCAAGGCCAACCTTCCGGATAGGAAACAGTTGTTTGAGATCCTACAAAAGTCACATAGGACTTGGATATTGATTGCGAGGGATGACCCCGCATCCGCAAAAGCTGTAGAGGCTTTGGGGACCATGTTGAGCAAGTTGGAACGGAGGATGGCGGAGAGCAGTGGGAATGGGGAATCTGAGAGTTCGTGGCAGATCTTGAAGGAACCATTTTCAGTTGGGAGTCTTTCTGTCAGTGGTGAGTTTTACCCCTTTTTTTTTCTTTTTACCCCTTGGAAAAAAAACCAAAAAAAAAAAAAAAAAAACGAAAGTTTGAACAAAAGCCTGAGACCAGAGAAACGAGGTCTCTGGTAAAGGCATCATTACTTTTCTTTTTAACATTTAGCAAATCTGACCAGTTCTAGATGGCCCCCGGGACTCAGTGATGAACTTTGAGCCCGGTGATCAATATCAAGTGCCGCTCTCAAGGCAAGATCTGGTGCCGGCGGCTTCTGGTACCAGCTTTGATGCTCCGTGGCTCAATGTCAATATGGGAACAGAGGAAATGAATTGGGTATGACACATCGCTATGCCGCCCCCACTCACATCCCACTGACAATTCATCTATAACAGAAAACTTTTGACGATGTAATGAGCGGGCAGAGTGACGATATCATCCCCCCGCAGGATGTTGAGAGCTGGATAGAGCAAGGGCCTCTCCTTCCGGACGTCTCATTGATGGCAAGCTTCGGCTTGCAAGGGCCCTTCGTCTGAGGACTTTGGAGAAAGAGGAAAGGAACGAACAGCAGGCGCGGAAAGTGACATGATGATGATCCCTCGCTCGTTTGAGTTTTATTTTCGTTTTAGTTATGGTGGCATTGACCCAGGATTCTGATAAAAGAAACACAAACGATAGTCTCATCACCTTCAGCTCTCTCTCTCTCCCCACTTTGGATATTGCAGAAATAAATCTTTTTTCGTCCGCGTGACAGCAATGTGTGTTGTCTGGGGCTCAACACTAGAAAGCGAGAGGTGGATCCAAGGTAGCGGTGACCCCATCGTGGGCCGAACGCGGAGCTTCTCGATATCAATCAGAAAGACAGATGATTGGCCTTTGGTGATAATCCTAAACCCAATAATACCAAGCATCTTCTGCAGTCCCTTTAACCCTTACCCCTTTGCCCCACGACCCGGTCGCTCTTCCGAGAAAAATGTGCGGGGAAGGAATAGTGTACATACATACATACATAGACTAGGTCTCGCAGGCTTATAGTGTACTACACTAGAAGCCCGGAAAGCCACAAGCCAGGTGGTTCGGACCGCTATTCGACTTTCTGGAAGAAGGCAGCCGAACGGCCAATCGTCTTGCGCTGACCTGTCGTTGACATTGAATCTTACATCATTTGGCAATCTCAACAGGTACAGGTTACGCAGTGCAACCATTGTAGCGAATTGAATCAGTCCAAAATCATCCGCGGAGATGCGCTGGTTGCTGTGAGCTTCGTGACGCAGTCTGTAACCCAAGAACAGCCTTAGCGGCGTGGTTTGTACGTAATTGAAAAGGAAGACGCCGCCCCCGGGACACACGTTTTTTCTCTTTTCTGCTCCGTAATTATCCTTTAACCCCAAGAACAAGCGAACCGGGAGGACCAACGAACGAAAAACGAGATCTTGATCGAACGAAACCACCACGCGCCCACGGCAGCTAAAAAGGAATTAAACAGCAGATCATCACACACCGCCAGCCGCGCCCGGGTCATCAGTATTATGGCTGCTTTTGTTTCCCCCATTGTCCCGCCACGCATCGGAACAGGAAACTAGCCAACCCGAGAGGCCGTTGGAGTCTCGTGCTTTCCAAAACTTGACCATTCGACCCAAGTGTCTGGTAATCCATGGAATGGGATTCCAGGGCAGGCCTGGCCCGTCGGATACGGGGGTTGGAAGACCCCTGGATGCCCTAGTGCGCTGCATATACCGAATTGAGGTGATATCAACTTGGTTGATGAACTGTGTGTTGTTGTGGCACGGTGGTGGTGATGTTGAGGATGCGCGTTCGCTTGGTATGCCGGCTGTGTTAACCGTCACAAACACCATCTTTTCATTTCCGTCTGGTTCCTCACATCCCGCCGGAGCGCCGACCACCGGGATTGCCAAGACAAAATTGCTAAGGACTTGCTCTTGTTAGGCCTAAATAGGGAAGGTAATCAGGTAAGAGCAACCTCTAGCTGCATGGACAAACTGGGGCCCTTTTTCAGGTTGGAAAGATCCAGAGCGTTCGACAATCATGGCCTGAAAGTTTGACACGGACTTTTTCTTGAAAAAAAAAAAAAAAAAAAAAAAAAAAAAAAAAAAAAGAAGAATAAGTGTTTTGTTGGTTTCAGACTCGGTCGACAGCCGTGATCTGGAGCCAGCAGGAGAGAGTGCCGGCCACTACGAAATAGCCCTATCGGGACCCGTTGGTACTTGAATCATTAAAAGTTCAGCTTATCGACATGAAAACTACAAGATCAAAGGCAAATTTCCTTTTTGGGAGTGATTATTTCGCCTTGAATTTCGCCGAACAAAGCTTTTCTGGAAGCCCTACCGTTCTGCAATCGAACGAATCCCAAGCTTTGACTATCAGCTATTACGCTGCTTGTACCACCACGGCTCACCATGGAAGAAAAGCGGGAGGTACTGTGCTAACAGAGCAGCCCTGAGAGGCTCGCCTGTTTGATAATTGATGGCTTACATGCAACCCTGGGTACCTCGTGCCTCTGGTGATGCGGTGCGTTATCTCTGACGGTACCACATCCCTTCATCCCCATGCGAATTAGTTGCTTTATTTCTTATCGATCCGAGTCACGGTCGACGCACTGGCACTGCGCATCTCCATCTCACGCCCGTGGCAGCATCTCATCAGAAGCTGGGGGAATGGCGACTTTTTTTTTAAAAAGACCACTACCCCCCCCCTGGAATCCTTGACAAACCGTCCTTCCATCTAATGCATCTGATTGATGCCAGGGCGGGCAAGCTGCAGCCAGACTTGGACCAGGGCGGCGGCTACTTGGGGCCTTTGCTTCCAGGCCCTGTTATTTTTCTCTCTCTGCCTCTCTCTCTCTGTGTGTGTGTATGCAGTGTATGTACAAGCCGAGAATCGGGCCATTGAGAACGGTTGCTCGTCATTATCCCCGTCTCTGCACAGAGCTCCACGACCCTCCCGATTGGATGGTAAAGAAGCATTGCTGCTTCACCCATGAACCTTTTTTTTTCTTTCCCACTTTTCCTTTTTTGGTGTTACTTTTTTGCCCATCATCCTAGCAAATTGTATCCGCTGGACCCATTTCGCCCATGGATCGATTCCCAGCACTGGAAATCCGACAGAACAAAACAAGAGTCCCTGAGTGGGGAGGATGTGAAGGTGGGGGGTGGGGGATGGCATGGGGATGGAGGACGTCTGGGTCCGCAACACGCGGCCAGCATGATGCTCGAGATTTTCTGATTTGGTGGTGCTGCCCGTTGGTCCTTTGTTGAGATGCCGCATTGCACAAGGAGCTCCCTGTCCCTCAAACGGTGCCCGCTTGTCGTCCGACGATGCTTGCATGCCGTCTTCATCACTAACTTTGTCATGTGGACAGCCCTGCAGCTATGTACATACCTTTCTTCTTCCCACGAGCATCTGAAGCAGGGCTATGATAGCACTTGTCGCCATAGAACCATAAACCGAAGACCTCCCTGCCTCTGGCCTTTTTTTTTTTTTTTTTTTTTTGTCTCCCTGGTTCTGCCCTGCCCAGACACCCAGACCTCTCTGCACCCTTGGCTGCCACACTCACACCCCCCCCCCTGCCATGCCTTCCGGTTCAAGGTTCCTGCCCTACTACTGATAATCTCTTAAACCTTTTATCGCGCCCCTGTCAGTGCGTCCTGTCCGGCTGCCCCGCAGTCTTGGAAGAACCCCACTAACAGATAACCACGACTAGAATAATACGCCATCGACGCCGAACTCGATTTGTATTTTTGCGAGACGCGGCACCAGCTATCCGTCAGGGTTCACAAGCAAATTGCGCCGGACGGAATCGCGATAGAATAATTTCTGCTTGCCCAACAGTGACTGCTGCCACTGCCGGGGGGTTTGGCATCCGATTGCACTTTTTTTTTTTTTTTACTGAAAATCTGGAGCGTCGCCTCACCGCTGTTGCACTTTTCCACTCAAGACGACTCCTGCCTTGTGCTACCAGAATACCGACCTATCCATTCTCACTCACCGAACACTCAGACTGTCTCTCTCGGCAAGATAGTACCACACTACCACCGCCATTATTTACAGGACGCATCGCAACTGGCACACCCTTTCCACACCAGCCACCGTCACAAGAACTATCCCGGACGCCATAGACTTCGATTCCAAGTTCATAAGAAGGCATCAGCCCGGTTCTGGCCAAAATAATACCAGAGAAAAACTCCATAATCCGGCAGGTGTTTGTGTAAACCATGACGGTCGAACTACACCCGGACCTCGTCATGAGGCCGGCACCGGCGCCAAGGGATATCAGGATCGCCAACAGCATCAACCACGCCCACGAGGAGAGGAGGCACAAACACTCAAGGTCGTCATATTCGGAAGCTTCGCCGCTCACGTCGAGGAATAACTCCTTGACATTTCGCCCCGCAAAACGTGCAATGACCTCACCAGACAAAACCATCGCCGTCATAAACGCTAGCGGCAGGCAGGCCGCTTCTCTCATTCGCGTGGCGACCGCCGTCGGTTACCATGTACGGGCACAGCTGAGGAATTTGGAGGGCGTGATGGCTACCGAGGTTTCGACAAATCCAAATGTAGAGGTCCTCCGCGGAGAGCTTTACTTGACTGAGAACAAGCAAGTAGATGTTACCCGGTCTTCCCCCCCGGGGGTCACCGTGAATCACGGTTTGATCAGGGAACTCTTTCGAGGAGCGCAGCTGGCTTTTATCAACACCACCTTTTACGGAGACGAATTACAAATCGGAAAGGCGATTGCCGACGCCGCCAAGGCTGCCGGTGTCCAGCATTTCATCTACTCCTCAATGCCCGATCACAAAGCATACAACCCAGAATGGCCATCGCTTCCGCTATGGTCGTCAAAGCATCAGGTCGAAGAATATGTCAAGCAGATTGGACTGCCCGCCACCTTTGTTTATACGGGAATTTACAACAACAACTTCACATCCCTCCCCTATCCCTTATTTTGCACCGAGCTTCAACCAGACGGCTCCTTCGTCTGGCAAGCCCCGTTCCACCCAGACGTCAAGATCCCATGGCTTGATGCCGACCACGACGTTGGGCCGGCCATGCTTCAGATCTTCAAGGACGGTGTGAAGAAATGGGGTGGTGGTAAGCGCATCGCTTTGGCCTATGAGATGCTCACGCCCAAAGAGGCCTGCGAGGCGTTTTCGCGGGGTGTTGGCCGGCCTGTCCGTTACATTCGCGGCCCGATTGAGGTTAAGGTTAAGATCCCAGCTGGCTACCGATGCCAGTTGGAGGGACTGGAGACACTTTATGCTCTTGGTAAGGACGATCCATCGAAGCAGCCCCCTTATTTCGGCGATGTAAACCTCGAAAATGATGTTCCGCGGACAGCGATGGAATTATGGGAAGGGCCTCGGGGGCTGGAAGAGTACGCCAGGGAGGTGTTCCCCCTGGAGGAGCAGGCCAACGGGTTGACCTGGATGCTTGAGGACGACGACGGCAACGCCCACGACGATTCAAGTCACGACGCGAATGGGTCGAATGGGCCCACATCATCTCAAAATGGATACCACGAAACCGGCCACCACTACACCAACGGAAGCCATCCACCAAACGGCAATAGCCAAAATGGAGATCAGCGAAATGGGGACTCGCAATCAAACAGTACGCTGCAAGAGCCAGATGACGAGTCTGAGGAGGACGATGATGACGGCGACGAGGGCCTCGTCATGCGCGGCCTGAAAAGGGACGATGAGGAATGGCTCGCCTAGGCCGCAACTCGTACAAAATCACGACCTGGAAAACCTTTGTCGGTCATACAATCTCTTCGGCCGATCAAGAGCTGTGTTTTCTCTTTCTGACTAACATCATAATCATCTCCTCCCGTGTCTTCATAGCAATATCGTTATTGACTAAAGCGCGACTTAAAATATTTCAACACAGGTCAATACACAAAATGACAAGGAAATACTGGAGCGTAGGCGAAATCACTGAACCAAAAAGGATGGCGTGGACAATCGTGCAAAAAAAAAAGAAAAGAAAAAACCCCCCCAAAAAAAACCAAAAAAATCAAAATCAAGCGGGGAGACATTGTGGATTTAGGGCGGGTTTAGTTGGCGATGGGGCTGACGGATTATGTTTTGTTTCACTCTGGGTTTTTGTATTGTGTGTATGTCCTCGACTCTATCTCTGTATCTGTGGTATTCAGGCGTTCTCTCGGCCAGGGCTGTGTTGGTTGGTGTTTGCCGGAAAGTATGTACAAACCTGGGCTATCTAAAAGAGCAAAAAAGGTGAAATGAAAGGGAAAAGGTGGGGTTCAAAGAAATATAATCTCTTCTTCTTTTGAATCATCTCATTATTAAACCGTTATCAAGGTAGCGGTTGTGTATCTTTATTCTATCAAAGCATATCAAGACATGTAAACTTTATCTCATGCATCGTCGAGCGTATCAAGGTGCTGACAAGATCCAGCGAGCTACTGTGATCTTTATCCAGCAAAGTAAAATTTGGCAGATTTTGTTTTGTCTATCTTTTCAACTTTGAGATTTGTTATTGAGGGGGTGTGAACAAAGGTGATTAGGGTATTAGGCATATCCCACTTATCCATCGTTCATATTCCATCTAGCACCTAGCCCGCCGTCCTGAAAAAACAAAGAAAAAACGAAACTTTTAGGGGTGAAGTATGAAGACTTTTCACAGTTATCATGTCTAGAATTCCGGAGAGCGTTGCGCATCGCGCCTGCGCTTCCCCAAACCGTCTATAACCATTTTTAATGTACACACACAATCACAAAGCCATTTTGATCCCGTTATTTTTTCTTTTCGTCCCTTTTGAATTGACAGCCAATTTAGATCTTGGCGAGGAGCAGGTTACCGATCATCTGCTTGCCGGTTAACCAGGTGGTCCTCCACAAGGTAGGAATGTCCAAAGTGCTGGACAGGCCGTCGGCGAAGCCGAAGAAGAGCATGGGGGGGATCCAGCCGCGGGCGTACTCGAGCGCGAAGCAGCTCTCGGGCATGCGGTACTGCTTGACGTCGCCGCGGCGGAGGTGGTGGATGGATCCGGGAGGGTAGACCTCGGCTTTGTACTCGCCGGGTACGTAGGCGGTCTGAGTGCCGGTGAGGATGTGGAAGTAGTCGTCGGCCGTGTGTCTGCCAGTGTGGCCCTCGGTTCCGACGGCTGTGCCGAAGATGATGAGGTACTCCGTGATGCCTTTGAGAAAAGAAAAATTTAGCACGAGGTACATACAAAGTAGAAGAAGGGACGGGGCCGGGAGGAAGGAGAAAAACTGACTGGCATGAATGATGTACATGGCTCCCATGGCGCCGCCGGCATTGTTGAAGACCCACTGCTCGTCAGTGTTGACGTATTTGGAGACCTTAACATCGGCAGCGAGCTCGTCAACAATGTACTTCACGATGGCCTGGGTGTCACCCGGGTGGGCCTCGATGCCGCGCTTGGAGACATCGGCGAGCTGCTCGAGGTTGAAGACGTAGAAGGACTCGAGGTTCTGCTCAATGTAGTAGGCGATCGGGGCGAGGATGGCGACCAGGATGGCGAGGAATTTGAACAGACCACCAAGACCGCTGCCGCACTTGCAACCACCACCGCAGCAGGAGCCGCTCTTGGAGGAGGAAGAACCCTTCTTGTTCGCCATTGTTGTGGGTCTGGATTGGAGGGGAAGGGATGGAGAGGAATGGGATGAGGGCGGGGAGGAGGAGGAGGGGGGGAAAGAGAAAGGGAGGAGGGGGGACGGTGGAATCTTTTTAAAGATGTTCAGATCGCCCAATTGCACGCGTCGCACATCTCATCCTCTCCATTCTCGTCGCGCGGACGACGGGGACCTCAACACTGGAGCTCCTCTCATCTCGAAGGAAGGCGGTGAGAGGCTGCGACCAGGGTTGACTCGTGCTAGTTTTGTCAAATATGAGCTAAAAGCCAATCAAACTCTTTCACCTGTCCCAAACTGGACCCTTGAGTTGGCAAAAATGCTTGTCTACTTGGCAAGTAGACCCCAACGAGCGAGGTCCAGGAAACTTTTTTTGCCAATTTGAACTTGTTGAACCTGTGTGCCAAGAAACCCCACGCATCGAATATCATCGGAGACTAGTCCGGATCTGTGCTGGGTGTCACCATAACTTTGACATCAGGGTGCAATTCTGGATTGCGCATAAGCAGAAAAAAAAAAAAGAAACAACAACCCCATAATACCGAAAAACATTCAATTTGCGATATCCGACTACAAGACGGCGGCCTCTCGATTAATACACGTTTCTGCCTAGTGATAAACAAACTACTGCTATCCGGACGAAACAACCGACCACGCAACTAGAGGGGAAGAAAAAAAAATAGAAACATGGCGTCAACACTCCCCACCCTCGCTATCCCGGGGCAGCTGTTGGGCAGCACATCCAAGTACCAACCTGGGCCAGGCACTCACATCCATGAATCTAATCTCTACGCTTCCCTCCTCGGTAACGTCCGCATTGCCCAGCCAGCCAAGCCCGCTGGGCCAGCAAAGCGACTCACAAAGCTTTCGGCTCTAACCCAATCGTCCTCGTCGCATAAGCCCACACCCGACCAGCTTCCCACCCTGTCGGTCACGGTATCCGCGGGGCCCGGCTCAGAGGACAAGAAGAGGGAAGTCCTTCCAGAGGTCGGCAATGTGGTTCTGTGCCGGGTGATGCGCATCACTCCGCGACAGGCGGTCGTTGCAATCCTGGTCTGCGGCGACACGGTGCTCGAGGCGGAGTGGCAGGGCTTGATTCGTGTTCAAGATGTGAGGGCGACGGAGAAGGACAGGGTCAAGATCTATGAGAGCTTCAGGCCGGGAGATATTGTTAGGGCCGAGGTGGTGAGTTCACTCCCCCCAAAGATCAAGAATGACGGCATCAAGGCGGATAACTAACGTTCAGTGGGCATCAGATCTCACTTGGTGACCAGGCCAACTACTACCTTGCAACATCAAAGAACGAGCTGGGCGTCATTTTGGCTACGAGCGAGGCTGGCAATACGATGCACCCGATCAGTTGGAAGGAATATCGAGACCCAGAGACTGGGTTGACTGAGCTCAGGAAGGTCGCGAAGCCGTATTGAAGTTTGAGGACAAGATCTCAAAGTCATGGAAAATAAAAGAGAGTTGGGATGACGATGGATGGTCAAAATCAGGCATGGGAGTGAGATATCTCTGACAGCCAGAACGGCCACAACGTCGCAGAATATCGTCTCTTATCTAGCACCACCCATAAACGCCTCGGCGTTATGCCCACAGAACGGTCGCATCGATATCAACAATTTTGACGATGGATAAGCCTGCTCAGCATTACGCAAGACAGAGATACAGATGTATACCAGGGCAGTATATGCTCGGTCAAAAGGAGGTCATGTGCTTTTATCATCAAGAGCACAGTCAGCTGGGCCGCCGTGGCGCTGGTTTAAAGATTTATGCGCATGAAAGACGAGGCTACAACGGCAAGACCAAGCTTAAGCCGACGAAAAAGATACCAGGATAGATAGTGATGCGGACATTGGGCCAGACGAAGATCATTCTCATGTCCCATGGATCATTTTTCCGTACAGCTCCGGTTGCATGAGAAAGCCGCACTAAGTACTATTCGAAGGTTCATGGGCTGCGGGACAGGATCTTCCAAGGCAATGGAACAATCAAGGGGCCCGGGGGCCGGTACCTGCAGCTACTTTACTTCCTAGTGATACTTCAACCTTGTTTTGCCGTAACTACGGGGTACTGGGCCCTTCCCGTCAACCCGGCTCCCGTTGGACGGCCATTGAATGGTCAGTTTAGCGGGCTAAACTCAATCCCAAAAGGTTGCTTATTCTCACTATCTAGATGCGGATCGAACGAATCCGTGGGGGCGCATCCAGAAATTGCGAACATTGTGAATTGTAACGATCGATTGATTTTTGTATACTTCCCAAATGCACAACAACACTAGACAATGGCGGAACACAGCAACAGTGTCGGAGCCCGCATCCTTGTTCGCCAAGAAGCGCAGCCACAGCCACCCTTCCTTTCTCCAAACTCACCATTGCTCTTTGCTAACCGCCCTCTCTTCAGCATTCCATAATTAGTTGCATTTCAGATTGTGGACAAAACCCAACCTTTCACCATCAAAGACTCCGATTGCATGATGACCTTGAGTGTCCCTGATAGTTTCTGCGTTTCTTGAGTTGCATCCTCCTAGGCTCAAATTCTGTAGACCCAGAAAACATCATTTGGCATCTCTGATTATCCCCAATAATTGACCCCTCCCCAATGACGGTGGTCACGACGACAACCCTGGCTGCCGTCGAGCCAGGACGACCAGGAAGAACCTTGACGGCCGACGACGCCTCCAGCACTTCGCAATCACCACTACCTCACTGCCCCAAATGCGGCTTCGACTTCACCCTCTCCCTGCAATCATCCACTTTTGAACAAACCCAGCTTTCCCTCATCTCCGCCCAGAAACAGATTTCCGATCTCCAAGAACAAGTCAAGCTCCTCAACCAGAAAGCCGCCGCCGCCGCCGACCGTTGGGCAGATTCCGAGGACGAGATCTCCAGGCTTCGCATCCAGCTACAACAACAAAATGTCAATGCGCCTCACCCTCCTTCTTCTTCTCCCTCCCGACCGAGGACCTCCCCTCCCTCTCAACGAAATATCGGTACCCCTCCTCCTCCTCCCCATCCTCCGCTCGCGAACCCTACACCCCCGGGGTCAGTTGTAGCCACGCCTTCCCCATCTCGAACCTCGTTCTTAGCTTCAATGGGCACGAACCGCATCTCTGCCCTGCTTTCCTCAAGGAGATCTACACCGAACCTAAAGCCATTGCCTTCTATCCCTCAACAGCAGCAGCAGCAGCAGCAGCAGCAACAACAACAACAACAATTCCAATCCACTCTTGGTGCCCCTTCTCCGATTCCGTCTTTACCGTCCTCATACACGCCTGCTTCCCCTCCGCCATCAGTTACTTCGACTTCCGGCTTACTGTCCACGGAAGATTTACTCGAAGCATTGAGCAGAGAACAGGCCAGGAGACTAGAAGTTGAAAGCAGGTTGAGCGAGACGAGCAAAGAGGTGGAAGAGCTGAGCGTCAGCTTGTTTGAGCAGGCGAACGAGATGGTTGCTAGCGAACGGCGGGCGAGGGCGAAGCTGGAAGAGAGGATCGGCGAATTGGAGCGGAGGGATGCCGATAAACGGAAGAGGTTGGACGTTTTGGAGCGCGGCGTCGGGAGAATCGAACGGGTCAGGGTCTTGTTGGAGCAAGAGGGAAAGGGGCATAGATGAGGATGGGTAGACATCGAGTTATAGAGTAGGAAAAACGGACTTTAACGAAAGGGAGGAGAGGGGAATAAATGTGCAACCCCCCCCCCCCCCCCCCCCAGGGAAACGGCTGAAAGTATGGGGGCGCTGGGTGTCGTGAGCAATTTATCATTGTATTTGGAGAAAACAAGATACCAGGCAACGGAAGGGGAGTTTTGGAATGGGTTTTTATACTGCTGGGCGTTTTATCATTATGTACACTGTTAGAATCTCTCAATCGAAATTAGATGGCTAATATTTAACAATTCACATGCTTGTCTGGTTTGGTACTGCTCAGAGGCGTAGAATAGAAACGTCCAGATCCATTTCCAGTTGAGATTTTGTTATCGGCGGTCTCTATGCAGCTGTATCCTTGGGTACTTCTTCTTTAACCTGTCCAGTCTCTTTTGGTGGCTCTTGATTTCCGGCCTCTTCTTGTGTTGGCTTCTCCGTCTCGGTTTTAACCTCCGCTGCCGGCACCTCCTTAGCAGCAGCCTCTGTGCTCTTAGCCTCGGCCGGCTTCGCATCCTGGTTGTTCCAGAGGTCAAGAGCACTCTCAATCTTTGACGCCCAAACCTGTTCGCCCTTGAGAATGTCGTCATACTCCATGCAATTGTCAGTACCCAATATGAACTGACCTTGACGGGTTCTAGCCAGCTCAGCCATCATCGCGCCGCACCCAATCTTCTCGCCGAGATCGTGACACAGGCTGCGAACATAAAAGCCAGAAGTAACAGTCATACGGATCTTACAAGCCGGAGGTCCCTTGCCCTCCCATGGGAATGGCTCATCCGGCCCGGGTGGTGGTGGAATGAGGTCGGATCCCTTGCCCTTAGGAGGCGCCTTGACACCCAGCGCGCCCGACATCATTGGCTCGGCCTTACCATCGTTTGCCTTGGCCTTCTTTGCTGCCCTCTGCTCGTCACTAACGAGATCGTCGACCCGCTCCTCAGCCTCACGCTTCTTGGAGCTGAAGTCCTCGAGCGCCTTGGTCTCCTGTTCCGCCTTCTCGATCTTCGCTTCATCAGGCTTCTCGCCGGCGGTCTGACTCTTAGCGACCTCCCAGACGGCGCCGATAACGTTCTTCTCGGCCTGCCCTGCCTCCTCTACCGGCCAACGGTGATTGTGCGTCCCCGGCTCATACCACTCACTTATCTCCAGCTCGGTGACATCCACCTCTCTCGTCTCGATCTCGCGAGGGATCGGCTTGCCCTCGCGCGCGTACTCGTACAGGGGCTTCCCCTCCATCTTGAGGGCCGAATAGAGAGGGGGCATCTGCCTGTACTTTCCACGGAATCCTTTCAGAGCCTCCTCCACCACCTCCCGCGTGACACCTTTGTAATCACCCTTCTTGATGATCTTGCCGACGCGATCATAGGTGTCGGTGCTCGCGCCGAAAACAACCACCGTCTCGTACGTCTTGGTGCACAGGAGGAAGTTGGAGAGCGCCTTGGTGCCCTTGCCGACGCCGAGAATCAGGACCCCCGATGCGAGGGGGTCGAGGGTGCCGCCGTGACCCATCTTTACCCGGAGATCCTGCTTCACTTTGCTGCGACGACGTTTCTGGTACTGCGACTCCTTCTCGCGGAGACTCTTTTCCCGGGCGAGGAGAGGCGCAAAGGCTGCGGAGGGGTCGAAGACGTTTTGGCAGTCGCGGATGACTTGGTAGGAGCTCATACCAACTGGCTTGTTAATGGCTATTTGTGTTCAAGCATAACATGATTAGCAAATTGCGCAGACTCTGCAAGTGGCTGTAGAGAGAGTATCATACCGAAGACGCCCTCAAGAATCTTGCCGTCGACCATTCTGACCAGTTTGTTCAATCGCATGTGAACGGAAGTGCTGTGGGACTTTTATGATCTGGTGTGATTTCACTGCGGCTACTAATTGGAGAGGAAGAACAAGGCGTCCTCCTCCAATGGGCATGTGTGGGCGGCCGAACTGTTGTTTAAGCTCGAGCAGAGTTCGGATTGCTGCGACAAGGTTACGGGGGGAAAGGCGAGAACAATTGTTTCCTTATCTGAGCTTATCGGTTGGATGGGCAGGAAGAGCAGGGTCCCCTTGAAAGGGTGGGGCAAAAGTAGCCATCACCTGGAAAGGTGGGATGTCTGGCGCACTGGACAAGGATCATCCTCGTACCCAGTACTTAGTATAAACCGTTCGCAGCTTTCCAGGTTCCTTTGCCCCACTGCGCGTTGTTTCGTCGCGTGCCTGCCCTCGAGAGTCAACCGCGTAAAGAGCCCCGGGAGGGGCAAACACCTCGACTCAATTCTCTTTGCGAAGGCAACCTGAGGTTTGGGCTTATCTTCTTCTTTGGGTCTTGTGCCGGATTGCCATCTTTCTCCCAACCAACGCACGATTATGGTGGGCCCAGGGCGCCCTCGGAGGCGGCGGGCCTCCAATTCGACCGCTGGAGGCAATGACAGGATTCGCTACAGCAAAGAGAGCACAGTCTTGAAGCCGATGCCTGCGGAAACCCACGAGAACGACTTGCCGATTTTCGTTCTGAAAGAAGCGGCCATCTATAGAAGCGATGGTAGAACGCTAGGGAATCCTCTGATGGCTTATATAGAAGGTCCTTATGTCATCCGCGGCATCCTTGAGGTGGATGATCCAAAACTCTTCACCCACTGTGAGCAGATGATGAGAGCACCTTTATCCCCATCCGAGGCAAGTATAGCTGACAACCTCCTAGTGGTTAGGCAGAACCAAAAAACAGCGTATATAGAAGTCGAAGGCTGCACAAACTACTCGATAGGTGATGGCCCTGTAACCCTTTGGGTCTCGGGTAAAGCTGGGTGGTACGAGATCAGGCCCTCGGCAGAGTACCAGCCGGTTTACGACGAGGCCATTGAGGCCATAAACCTATACTACGGTATTCTGGTCGCCTACGACAACCACGCGAAGACGCGCAAAAGGAAGAAGGGCAAAAAGCCGGACCCCCCAACCATGGACGAGCTTTTTTTCGAATACGCACTTCGAGTGGGTAACGGTATTGTTCGTGACGAGGTCGAAGACCTGTGCCACAAATGGGCCGAGTGGATGATTGCCCATTTTCCAAGAGAAGTCGACTTGGACTGGAGTAATACTCAGTTCGCCAAGTGGTTACAGGAGTCACATCCCGACCTAGTCAAAAGGGTGGACGACGCAGCTAGGGGCTTGATACCTCCTGCCCCGCTCCCCGAATACCCCTCGTCGCCCGAACCTGAGCTTCAGCACAGCCGGAGGAACAGGTCAACCAAGTCACGAAGTGCATTCAGCGACAGCTCAGATGTAGAGATGAAACATCTCACCCCGAGCCAGAGTCGCGCGCTGCCTACAAGACCTCTCCAACCAGGAAAGGCAAAGGTCGAGACGCCAGTTCCTATACCAGAGAAGTATCGAAACTGGGCAGGAAAAACCACGAGCAGGGCGACTTCTGGAAGCCCTGCGCCACATGCAGCCTCCAATTCGAGTTTCGCAGCCTTTGACTCCCCAATAGATCATATTGCATCGGCCATCGATGAGATAGCCCAGGAGATGGATATCAAATCAGCCACTGTCGCAAAGATCAATAACGGCGTGTACTTCAAGTGCACAATAAAAACCTACCATGCAGCGAAGGAGGTCGTCTCGTTCTTTGCAAAGGATTTATTGCCTCGTCTCGGCCCCGAATGGAATGGAACCGCATGGCGCAACTGGCTTGCGGAAACTGCCGCTTCACCTCCCACAGCATTCGAGCATATCGCGGTCGAGGATATACCCGCCCAGGCGTTTCGCAGGAATAAGAGCGCTAGAACTGCCCCAAAATCTACGAGCGTGTCTCAGCTTCCTCCCGTGATCAACTTGGAACCGCGCACCCGAAAATCCGGTTTTGGCGCTCGAAATGGCCACGATTCGGCCGACGATAGTCTTCCGGGGAATCATACTCAGTCGTCTATAAGAAACCGTTCGGCCGGTAAGCGAGCCACCTTGCGGCTAGCCGCCTCCAAGAAGCGACCAGCCCACGACGATCTGGATATGGAAACCGGCAGCAGTCGAGGCAGAAAATCCTCAAAGAGATTCCATCACCACATCAGCAACGAAGACGAGGACATGGACGGCGACGACGCAGCCTCCAGCGATGATTCGGACTCTGAAGACATGACCCTGGAGGAAGAGAACCAAGCGGACATCCACACTAACCCTGTGGAAACCCAACTTCCTGCTCCGGAGGGAAGTTCCCGGATCGTGGTAGTAGCTGAACGGTTACCTACAATATCACCTACAGGCCCTAGTGGCACCTGGGTGTGCGACCGCGAAGACTGCGAGTTCATTGTTCGGGCGGCCGACGAACCAGCGGGCCAGGAACTAATTAGGCAGCATTTTGAGGAACATGAGGCTCAGGCAGCCAAGATTGATCTCGCGATGAAGGAGAGCAGAGGACAGTTGCCTATAAAGTATGTTGCAAAGATGCTGTATCCCCCCGTTCTAAAACCCTCCTTTCCTTCCATCTCCAGATTTCGCCCCAGTGCACCCCCCGCCTCCCCCCCCCTTTTTTTTTCTTTTTCTCTTTTTTTTCTTATAGATAAATGAAGCATCCGCTAACCTTTCATAGGAACCTTCTTGAAAAGATTCAAGGCATAGGCGAGCAAGCTCTGCGCCGGAAACGGGGGACACTAAACGATAAAGCGCTTCCTGCTCCTATCAAGCGTCGAGTGATAATTTAAAAACGCACTCAAGTCAGAGCATGCGAGATTTCTTTGGCTGGTTGTCTCTTTCTTCTCTCCATTCCTTTTGGGGCTGTTTTTGATTATGTGCTCCAGCTCTCTCCCCCCCCCCCCTTTTTTTTTTTTTCTTTTCTTTTTTCTTTTCCCTTACTCGCTCAGGTTGTCGTCGCTATCATAGCCGAGACGGTTATTTGCCTATAACTAAGGGGCTATCATTCATGTTTTCTGTTTGGTCTGGCGGGTTTTCTTGGAGGTACAGGCACCGCTGTTTTTACGCAGTAGAACATAGAGAGGGTTGGGGTGAGCATAGGAACGGGGCCGGCAGGGACAATATGAACCTGAGACTAATAACAGGTGGGGGATCATTAACATTGATGGCGTTGGGCGTGGGTTTCTCATGATCGGCTTTGTTTAAGCCAGTGGGAAGGAAGAAGTCATGTTTGTTTATTGCGCATCTTGTTTACTCGGGATATTTATTGTTTGCCTAGCTACGGGCTCAAGTAGCAAAACCGAAATGATTGGGTACTTGTACATGGTCTCCTCATCGATTCATCATGTACCCTGAGAGCACAAGACGCTGTCAAATTGGCTTTGGTGTTTATAATTTGAATATATTCATTGACGCCATTGTTATGCTTCGCTCAACATGGCAGTGGCCTCGATAAGCTACTAAAATTGGCACAAGTATAGCTTTGAGTGCCTCTTCTCTAAACACGACTTACGTCCCTCAACTGCAAATATTTGGCAGCATTGGCCCAAACAGGCCTGTCAGCGGCAGGGAACTCTCTGTCTGGAAGAGCTTGAACACCGGCATGAAGAGCCTCGAATAACTTGCAGGTAATATCGAGATCTTCGAAGAAATGAGTGGCAAAGGGAACGTATAGGCCGGGGAAAGTCTTCTTCTTGTTCTCCAACTCCTCATCGTTGGCCGCAACATCGTCGAAGAACGTCTTAACTGCAATGCCGAGACCAACATCAGGGTCGAAGAGAAAGGGAAGGCTGTCAGAACAAAAAGAATTAGCATCAAAACGAAACGCGCGGGTATTTCAGAAACGGTTAAATAGGGCAGCATACCTGGCGCTCAATTCCCAGTTGTCGCTCCTTCTACGGTCAGCTTGCGCTACCATAAAGGTGAATGCCAAGATAGCTTCCACCAAATCACGATCAGCTGAACGAAGCTCGGATGCGAGAGAACGGAAAGCCAGCAAGCTCTTGCTGAGCGGACCGGTATACCCAAACGACTCATGACGCATCTTCAGCAAAGTTGCACACCGGCTGATTAGGAGAAGACTCTGCTGATCCTCTTCGGTGCCATTCATGGGTAACCCTCTAAGTTCCTCGTGTTTGTTCTTGGCATTGAGTAGATCGAACCGTATCAGCTCCATGCCAACGAGAACCGACTCGAAAAGATGAGGAACCTCCTCGTACTTGGCCACAACCGGCTGCATAGCCGTAAGGGCGGCGGCCAATGCTGAGCCCCAAGCGGTGAGCTGATGTTGGTCATCAACATAACCCCTAATGTGGAGGAATCTCCAGAGGGTGAATGATTTGATCATGGGCGAGCTGAGACCTCTAACCTTGGCATCCTTATCCTTATCCTTGGACGATTTGGTCAGGGCCGCGAACTCAGGCTTCTGAAGCGCCAACACTTCAGACAGGATACTGCCATGTACAAAGTCCGGAAAGTGCTTCTTGATAGCATCTTCCTGAACGTTCCAGCTGCTGAATTTGTTGGAGCTATCCTTGTTTTCCGGAGTGCTCCGGATCGTGTTGGAGTAATTCGAGTCATACCAAACCTTCATGGACACGGGTTTGAAGCCAAGGCCACGATTTAGGCGAGGTGTGAGTAAGCTCAGGGCTGCCTCCTTAATCCGAATCGTCTGCTCAGTGACAAGCTTTCGGTACTCGGGTGGGTAGGTACCGTCAAGCGTTGGTAAGACGTGCAGCTGAGTATGAGTTATTGAGCTCAGGATACGAGGCTGGATAAGACCGGTGTTCAGATAATGGAATAGCTCGGCAGGAAGCTGGAGACCCAGGTAGGTATGATGATCCTCGGTAAGAGTCTCAGGTTTGTTGACCTTGACCTCACCACTCTCATCGATGTAAATGAAATGCTCAACTGCCAGTCGTGCCTTACGGTACTTGTCCAGCCAGTTGGGATCCTTGCTCTTGAGAATGTCATGGAACGTGGTGCAAATCATTGTCACGGACTTCTCGGCCGTGCGCAGCATGTTGACCGCATCAAACACTGAGGCAGGCTGATTCTTAACCAGGTTCGGGTCCTCGAGGGGGGGGAATTGAGGGAGAAATGACGTGCCAGTCATGAGCATGGCATCGACGAACACGGACTCGCTGACGTTCAAGAACTTCAAGACGCTGGGCTTGGAGATGCCGTAAACCAGCTGCTGCTCCCAATCGATCGACCGAATCACCACGTCATGAATTGGATAGAGCATGAGCTCCACAGGGCCCATGATTCCGGCGACCTGGTCCGAATTGGTAAAGTCGAAGTATGCAATCTGCGAAGAGTCAGCAGTTTTCCCCAGCTGTATACATATTCGCGCCCCCTCACCTGTCCAGCAGCTTTGAAGGGCGCCACGAGAAAGTGAAGCCCTCTCGCCTTGAGGATCCCTTGCAAGAGTCGGTAGAAAGTCTGGGGGCGGAAGGCGCTAGTATTCTGGCCGAATGCTTTGACTGCCTCATGCGGCTTGCTGTTGAAGTACAGTTCCCACGCAAGATCAGTCTTGCTGTTGGCCTCCCGGCCGCGCTTCGAGGTCACCTCATCTTGGCCAGTAAGGGGTTGGCCGTCGAAAATGAAAAAGGGCGTGACTTTGTGTTTCTCCCAAAGGCTCAGGTCTAGCTCGATGCGCGATTGTATGCCGGTGACACCGCCCAAGGCGGATAGCAGAGGTTCATTAGGCTGCTCGTCAAGCTGCAGCTGGAGGTAATACGTGGCATCAACAGCGATAGAAGTGTCTTCGAGTTCGCTCACGGGATAGTCCCTAATTACAAAACAACATTTAGCAATGCGGAAGAGGGGCATGGGAAAAGGAGCTGGGTGCATTGACTCACACTGCCTGTGTCGCGATGGTGTAGTCCTCATTGAGAGCTAGAAATACATCCATGATGATTAGCAGCTGTTGTTGTCTGTGTCGGTAAAAGGGCCACAGCGATCGCTGGTTGTTGTCGTGGTCGTAGCCGGTACTGCTGGCGTACGTCGAGGTCGGGCTTGGTGGTGAGACAAGAAGATGCTGTACTTCTTGGATTGCGCGTCAAGATACCTTATCTCGGGACAGGCGTATCGGATAGAGGTGGAGGGAGCGATGCATCAACCATAGCCACAGCAAATCATCAAAACTTACTCGGCATCGTGACAGCCTCAGCTAACGGGCAACCAGGAACAAGGAGGGTCCCACACCTGACAGCCACAAGTACTCCCCCCAAAAAAAGGACACCCGGAGCTTGGTCGCAAAGATGCTAGGACACTCGTGCTCGCTGGGGAGGGTTCCTTTCCAGTTGTCAGATCAGGGCAGTCGCAAGACCGCAAGATTGACCTTCTAGTGGAGCTCTCCCGTTCTGGGTCGAGAAGCTGATGGGGGAGGGGAGAAGCGCTCTTGGTGCCAGATCGCGCAAGGGAAAAGAAAACAAGAATTGAAGTGGGGGTTCCAATGAGCGTCTTGAGTTTGTCAACCGCAAACACAGGCCATCATCGGGCCACAATTGCAAAAGGCGAAACTTCTCGTGAGGGGGAGGGGAAGGTGGGAGTTGGGTGTTGCTTCCTAGGTCGAAATGAGGCTCGCTCGGGATGGAGCGAACAACGGGAGCTCCCCCGGGCCCTTTCCCTTTGAAACTTTTGCACCCTGGTCGCTGTTGTGCGTCGCTGTTTTAGTGTGAGTACCAACCAGAAGCCTGTAATTATGCACTGTGAGAAATCGGGCTGCAGCCGACCGTAAATAAACTGTATTACACACTGTGTCCAAGCACCCCTCAATCGGTCAGTTAAGGTTCTATTAACCTCCTCTCGCTAGGTATCTACCTTCCATCTCTTTATCGACCTAGTGCCTCCTCTGGAAGCCGCTATGACGATGCCTACCTTTGGTGTTTGCCCGCTTGATCTCGCAGTCTGACTTCTGATTAGGTATCTCTCCCTCCCGTGAAATGACAGCCATCTAGATGGTATCCTCGTGTTGCTGAACCCCCATCCACCCCCTCTCACGACTGCACCTAAACTCGCAAGTAAAAAGGCAACCACCATCATTCTCGCCATCATCTTCAGATTTCGGCGAATTCAATAGCCATCCGTCTCATTCTTATAAGACATGACCAGTGGTTCTAACTGGCGAGAGCCTACCGATTGAGCCTGACCGTTAGTGAGAGCCTGAAGAAAGTTGCCCAAGACAACAAACGACAATTTTCAAGTGAATATCACCAGCCGTCGGTCCAACCGTATAAAAGACGCATCATTACGGCACCACCATAATTCACCACCATCGAAACTGTCTCCATCAAACGATCCCATTACCACCGCCCCTCCCATTCGTAAACAACCCCCAGAACTTATACGAGAGAGGGGTTAGCCTCCATATCAATTATAGCAGCCTGCAGGCTTTATGTATTATCTCCGCAAAAACAAATATGTACCTAGGAAGCCTGCCCTACATCCCCGTCCCTAGCATCCGAGCGACCTTCGTAGTCCGCAGTGTTTGTAGATATGTACAAAAGCTTTACCTCTAAAAATGACGGCGGTGGAGGAGGTCAGTTCTCAGGGCCCGCATACGTTGATAATCACACGACATGTTGTTGTTGTATACTCGCTCTATTAATCAGCACTCCTGTCTTATGCGCAGCGCTAGGTTATAATTATATATATCCCTTTTTTGGTGGATAAGGTAAGCTGCAGTTACGACAAAGTGTGGTAATTACGTGCCATTTTGTTATTAAGCAACCACCACTCGGGGACGGTAATAATAGTAGTAGTTGAAACCAAATCAAAATCATGTGAAAATCTCTGGATATCATATCATACGGGAGTGTTGGTGAATGGCTAAAAACGGTCAGCGAATTGAGTGAGGAAGAGTCTGAGAGGACTAGGAGAAGGAAGGTTAGGTACGCAATGCATGTAATCTGCAAGATCCTTTTTTTTTTTTTTTTTTTTAACGTGTTTGGACGTTTTTTTTTTTTAGCAACAAAACAGGAGCTTTGCATCTGAATTACTTGCGGGGAAAACAAAATACAGAGGGAAAATCGGTCAAGGTTCGAGATTGTTGCCTTGGAATTCTGATACAAGTCCTGCGGACGAGTCAAGTCTCAGCCTCGGTGTGGTGGAATGACTTCCGCCGCGAAAGGGTGCAAAGGGAGCAAGCAGCAGGCTTAGAGAAGCAAGTTGGTTTAATATGCGAAATGCGTAAATACACCGTGGAGTGTATTTCGTATTCCGGAAGAGATATCATCGCCAGTCTTGGCGAGTTCAGCTCAGGTGTATAGGGCAGATTCATTTTTTTTTGGGGGGGGGGGGGAGAAATCCCTTTGTCAGCCTAGGCAATTAAACCATCAAAAGTTGTGGTGGCTGCGTGAATGCTTAGGTAGGTTTCCAAGGCCAGGCTAGGGGCGTGGGATTCGGAAGGGATAATTAAAGAATACAAGTCACGGTTCCTGCCAGTAATTTAGTTATCCAACGTTCTGACAAACTTCACGTACACAGCCCACCGTTTAATTTCTCTACTTTTACATGCGGATACGGAGCGTCCCCGTTGGCCTTACGTGGCATCCCAGGGGGTATTGACTAAACACCTAGTATCTAGTGGAATGACTGCATTCCCTCAGGCAGCTTTTCTAGCCTAGGTCTCGCTGATTCCGCCTGACAAGTGTAGAGTCCAAGTGACCACCAATGTCAAATTACCACAACGTATAACCGCAAGGCAATACATCGTGGGGTAAGTTGGTCCATTGCCTGTACTAATTAAGTTGTTTGTGTGCATGATGAATGATCTCAGGCTGTCACTGGCCACCCGTCCTTGCATTAGTGTTGTGTTGTTGGATCATAGGTTATTAGGTGCCCAGTGACCCTTGAACAACAGAAAGTTTGAAGATTCCATACGAACAATGTTAATTATTATGCACTGTCGTTGCCAAGGATTCGGTTATGCAGCAAGCCCAAAAGTTGTGGCTCGTCTGATACGTAGTGGACTGTTTTAGTTACCTGCTGCTGCATCGGTCACTTCAGACGAAAACTTTAACGGTAAAACAAACAACCCCCTTCCTCTTTCTCCTCCGCCTTTTCAATGCTGACAGGTAAACCTTTTGGCACATGCTGGGACGCTCCAAAAGGCGGAGATTGAGGGGAAGGGTTCGAGTGGGTGCGGTTGGGGGCCGCGCGGAGCTCTCGGCGTGGGGGCTAGAACCCTTCTAGAAGCTTTTGCGTCTCACGCCACCCTGAAGCCCGCTGACCCTGGGAGGTTTGGGCATCCGGACGAATCATCATTTCGTTTCTAAACCTGCCAGGTCAACCGGGCCTCCTGCTTTGTGATTCAACTCAAAACTTATTACTCACACTCGCCGCTAGCCGGGCATGGGTATGAAGATGACTGTCGTTGCTGATGGTGAGAGCCTGAGATGCAGGTGAGATACACCGGAGGAAGCGCCTGCCAGTTTGGATACCTAGTTAGGTAGTGTAACCGTCACTCATGTGAGTACGATCCCTGAGCAACACCTCAGTTGTTAGAGGGGTAGCCAATTGCAGCCCCAAACCCCATTTTGCAGCACATATGCACAGTACCCTAGATATGCATGCACATCTATAATGGTTCATCGTTATTGCGAGCGCCTGTCCGACGTTTGAGCAGCTCTTGGCCCCCACAAACTCAGCCCTGTGGGTCACTTGCATTCTGAAACCAGGGGTCCGAATCTCGAATAGAACAACACGCAAGCTTGCTTGTCTTGGACTCGGAAGGAAAAAAGATGGTCTTGCCAGAACCCAACGAACCGTATCACACGCTTCGGTCCGAAAGCCCAAGGGTGTGAGTAACAGGTTAGTTCTATTGTTGAACCTAGCCATGCCACTACTACCTGCTTTGCCTACCCCTCGAAGTTGTTAGGTCGTTGCTTTGTGGCCTAACTTATCAAACGAAATTGCTTCGTCTGCAGTTTTTTATATTCTTGCGCTCATATCAAGCCTAGTTTGAGGTACCCTCCGTAGAAGCCTGGTGATTGCCTAACTCGATAAGACTTTGCCAAAGAAATCCATTTTCAGACAACCATGCCAAGCATCAAACGTTCCCGGCGACAATGGACGATGGGTGCGACCGTTGGTGGCCATCATGATCTTGCACACCTTCAATCGGCTCCCTGATCAGTGCGGAGGGTGTGCTACTGTGCCTCGAGACAGCCGAGACAAGCTAACTCGGGAAGAAGGACGATGGGATGCGGGAAGAGGGCTCGTCCCATCGGTTTCCAATCCATGGGCCACACGTGGCTGCATCCGCGCCTGGTACTACAATCACGAAGGCACCAACAAACCGTACTGCTCCCTCCGTATTGTTTGACATCAGTGGTAAGGAGAGCTGCAAAAGAGCACCGACTTTTTGCGGCATCCGAACGCCTCGAAAGCACGAGTGTTTTGCCACCCAGTTGCGACCTGGAAATAGTCTGAAACGAGGCATACGTCCCAGCCATCATCCCGGGGCGTTCGCAGCAAGTCGGATGATATGACTGCCCTACACTGTCCCGGTTCTGACCGAGTTAGATTGCGTGTCAATTCATGCCTTCGGCGGTTGCCGTGTCCGCGAGTCTATTTCCTCCGGCAACATATCCCGGAGAGCACCAAGCCTAAATCCGGGAAGGTCCACGCCGCTCGGTTGATGCTGGCTGTGTATCTGTCACCATCCACGTGCCCGCCTAGTAAGCGACCCAGGGCATCGGCTCGTAATTCTCGAAAACCTGATTTGCTTCATTTCTTTCAAAAGGCTCACCGCTGATGGACTGACGGACTTGCGGAAACCATACTAACGTTGAAGACTGGGGTTCGGCATTCCCGCCAGGCCGGATTGGCTGTGCGGATCAACAGGGGCTGCACGTATTGTTCTGCTGTAAGATGTCGGCCGCCCCTTGTTTTCCCGTCAGATGTAGTGTAGTGAAGTCTGGGGATGAGGCGGGATCCTTGCAGATCCGGTGGCCCCATTCCCGAATTTCGATAATAAACGCTGTGCTGACTAACTCGCCTGTGAATACGCATGGTAACTATCCGGGAAGACTTACGTTGTCATCCTGAGGACTTGGCACGCCTCTTTGATGAAGAGATTAGTAACAACAAAAAAAAAAAAAAAAAAAAAAAAAAACTTGTCTCAGGGTGGCATAGCCTGCTGTAGCTTCAAGTCCGGGGTGGGCAAAGCGCATTCGCACGTAAGCTCTGACATCTAAGCTGCTAGTTTGGGGGAAAGGGGTTGAGTTTTGTTTGATACATATTTCATGGAATCGACGCGCAGTCGGTCCCAGGCCCGAGAGGCTAATAATCTGTGCCCTTGTGGTTACCAAACAAAGCGATATTAATTCGGCTATGCGAGTGAGCAAGCCACACCAAAAAAAGAAAAAGCTTTACCACGCGACCAAAAATTTACGACAACTTACATTTTTTACTTTTAGAGACAGCTCTTGATAATCCTTGATATATGATAACCCCCCCCCATTTTTTTGGGCCAAGGGGGGGGGGGTTATTATTAATAGTTTATAATGTTTTTAAAGAGGATAATCAGCTACGGTTAAAATTATTGTTTATAGTATGTTTTATTGTCTCGTTGAAAATGCAGGTCATTGTGAATCCTTGGTGACGGGGCCTTTTTTTTTTTTTTTTTTTTTTTTTTTTTTTTTTTTTTTTGTTTGTTGTTTTTTTTTTTTTTTTTTTTTTTTTTTTTTTTTTTTTTTGGGACGGGGGAGGGGTTGGTTGTCGTTCACTGGTCACACATGTTAAGTCGTTGTTTCTGCAGGGGCTTGCGGATCAGCCGGTAGTGGCCCTGTACCATTCCATCGGAAACTTGAAGTTGTGCGTGTCTGCTTGGCAACGAGCCTCCATCTCGTGCAGGATTCCCATCATCGGCAACGCTGGCTAAAATCGGCACAGATCGGCATCATTGCTTGCGTGGGGTGTCCGTTGCGCAACTCGAAACGAAACGTGACAAGAAGACGAGGTGAACCCAGAAAATGCCAAACGGCGGCAGAGGCTTTGAACCTGAAAGTACTGCAGAGGTAGTCAGTAAGCGAACAAACTAGGCCAAAGTGACAGAAAAAGATATTAGACGGTACCATTCGTCTCATGAAAACTGCAGGACTGCGGCCCTCGCTGCAACCCCAGCAGTGGCGGCCAACCTGTTGTGGTGCTGACACACTTGGGCACAGGCAACAACTACGAACTCAGCCCTACCGCACCAAGCAGATCAACAGTGTCCTTTTTTGGGGGCCAATTCGAACATTCGAGGTCTTCTAGCTCCGTATTGCACATCAAGTTCGTGCATGACCAAACGTCCCGGATCTCGCGGCTAGTGGCGCGGCGTATGCGCGCAAAGTGCATTAGTCCCTGGTGTCGTTGTCGGTGCACCTCATTGAGCCTCTCGTACCGGCGAGTAGTGAGCCTGGTTCCGCATCCGTCGCGATCCACTCTGCTGGCCTGTATGTACATACTTGCATCCTGGGTACGAGCAGGAACAGCGAAATGAACACAGGCGTGAAGTTCAGCCTAGCCACTGTGGGAGCACAGAGCACACCCCTGGGGGATGTGACTCGGACGGTATGTGCCTTGGGGCCCTGGGCATGGGTCCATTATCTCGGGGCCTAAGGCCATGTGGGGAATCCCTAGAATACACTACCGCGGTGTGCCTTATGTCATTGTAGACTTTGGGGGTGTGAGGCGCTGCTGTCCAATCCATCATTATGGCATGTGGGTGGAGTTGGTGATGGATGTCGTTTCTATATTTCGATATTCACTCTCGATGACAGGTCTTGTCGAGGCGTATATAAGTCCATCGAGATGCCCAGGTTGCAAGTTCTGCTTCCATCATCATCACCACCACCATCATCATCACAAACCAACAAGATCATCCGCAGTTTTACCTTCTAAACTTCAATCTTCAATACCCTCGCCAACACTCCAGAACAAGTCTCATAACCTAGTCTCCTCTTTCAAACCGCACTTGCTTCAAGATCTTCAGTCTTGAATACCCTCGCCAACACTCCAGAACAAGTCTCATAACCTAGTCTCCTCTTTCAAACCGCACTTGCTTCAAGATCCCCACATTAGTCTCAACTTCTGAATCCTCATTCCTAATCATCGCAATGGCTGCCACTTCTTTCACCACCGAGACCTTCGTCAACTTTGGTCGTTCCGGTTACAATAAGGGTAACTCTGAGGACGACGAGGAGAACAAGCTACGCAACTACGGGCGCTCCGGCTACAACAAGGGCAGCTCCGATGATGATGAGGAGAATAAGTTCCGCAACTATGGTCGTTCGGGATACAACAAGTAAGACTTTCCATGAAGAGCCCCTTACGATCACGAGACAAGCTAACAATGCGAACAGGGAGAACGACAAGGACGAGGATGATAAATAAATCAGCCGCCAAGCAACTCTTGGTTCATACACCCGACGGTCCTTCCCCCCTAATACTGGGCAATCTCTGAGCCACGGCCTGCTCAACGGGGACGGACACAGGGCCACTTTTATTTACTTTTATCGTCTTTAGAGTACTTCTTGTCAACACTGACGACATACATTGGGCTATTGGTTATTGGAAAAATAGAGGGATAGACATAGATGGGTATAGACGGGTATAGACGGACATAGATGGACATAGAGGGCAGAGGACAAACCCGGTTCACTCCGGGTGCCTCATGAATTGACTTTAAAGTCTAGGGAAGGTATATGGGGGAGCGGCAGGTTTTCTCTTTGACGTTACATCAAGATTCGGAACGAGTTACGACTTTCTGACCCCTGGAAAGGGTCCAGTGTACAACCACTTATCATTTTTAAGATAACACAACATTTTTTTTAAAAAATTATTTATTTACCAACACAAAATCTGTTTAGAAAAATGAATTAGTGAAACTGCAGCCAAAGCGCATCGGTATGGTACGGTAATACTTTTCGAATATGACGCCTAATACCTCTTCGACGTCTCCGGAGTCGCCGCGCCCTGTTATAGCAGCAAGCTGGTTGGCGGCTAGTCGCAAGTGCTCCGCCGCGAGCACAACATCCGGTTCGCCTTCACCGGGGGCGCCGCCTAAACGCGTCTCATGAATGAAGTCTTCAAGGTGACGTTGACACTCGGATAGTAGTTGACATTGCCGTTCCGTCACACCAAGCAGATGTTGCATGTCGCCAGGCAGCGATGTGAGATTGGAAAATGATTGGACTAATTTTTCAATGAGAGTGTGAACCCCCCCTGGATCTGCCAGCCCTGCAACTCTTGCCGCCGCAGCCTTGCAGGATAAGGTGAGCGGTTCGGAATCCTGGAACCCCTCCACATGTTTTAGTGCCGATGTTTTAAAGTCTTCAATCAGGCGCTTGAGTGACTCTTGATCCACAATGTCGGTCTTATTGACCGCAACTAAGCGATGGGGGGCGGCCGCTGCTAATTGCAGAGTCTCGCGGTCGTAGCTTATACAATGACCGCCGCTTGCATTTCTCTCAATAGATG
This sequence comes from Cladorrhinum samala, assembly GCA_033576145.1. Taxonomy (NCBI): domain Eukaryota; kingdom Fungi; phylum Ascomycota; class Sordariomycetes; order Sordariales; family Podosporaceae; genus Cladorrhinum; species Cladorrhinum samala. The sequence continues at coordinate 290,396 of MU864945.1, read as the reverse complement.
CTAAGACGATGACAACGTCCGAGTCCAGAGCTTTCTGTCGCGCTCTCCGGATGCCCTCGCGCTCAATAGTACCTATCAAAGACGTGAGGCCTTGGTCGAGATTATATATCTTATCCGACTCGCCAGTCCGGATCCCGGCCGTGTCAGCAAATGAACAAAGATAGCCACGGATGTCGAGGCTTGCTTCGATAATGTCTCGCGTGGTCCCAGCCTCCGCTGAAACGATTGATGCTTCTCTGCCGACAATCTGATTCATTAGTGAGCTCTTGCCGACATTGGGCGGTCCAAGTAAGGCTATGCGTATGCCGTTCCGGAGAAGCTCGCTCCTCTGGCTACCCAGCTTATGCATCTGTATAGAGTTGAGAATGTCGTTGACAAGCCGTGTAACATTGGTAAGAAGCTCTGCGGGAGACTCGTCAAAGTGTTGATCTTCTGAGAAGTCAATCAGCGCCTCGATCTCCCCGCGAGCAAGCAGGAGTTGCTCCCTCCAACCCTCGTACGTTTTTCCAAGGACACCAGAGCTACCACGAACAGCCGCTCGACGCTGATGCTCCGTCTCGGCCGCCAGAGTTTCTCCAAGAGACTCGACTTGGGCAAGGTCGAGCCGGCCATTGAGGAACGACCGTTTGGTGAACTCGCCTGGTTCGGCGTAACGGATCTTGCCTGAGGGCGAACACTTGGCGATGGCGGCAAGAACTGCCTTTACGGTTGCAGAACCGCCGTGGATGTGTAGTTCCAAAACATCTTCTCCGGTGACCGTCTTCGGCGCAGGAAAATACAGGACAAGGGAATCCGAGTCCACAATATTTGCTTCAGCTGCGTTGATGGACCCCGGTTCGAGCAGCGTTCTCACAGCTGCATATCTAGGTTTTAGCAGAGGCTTTTCTGGGCATAAGCATTTGTAGACCTAAGAAACGTCAGCAAAGCTGCAAGCAAACTGATATTGGTCAAGATCATACCTCAAGACATCCTGGACCTGAGATTCGAATAACTGCTATTCCAGCCTTGCTTGCACCTGACGACAGGGCATAGATTGTGTCGTTTTCAAAAGGACTGATATTGACGTTCGGCAACCTGCGTCCAAAGTCATGGAAACTTTTACAAACAGAAAAACACGTTTGACGCCGAACAGGGACGGTTGCGCGATGCAACTGAAACTGCTGGTTGATCAATGCTCTTTTCAATGCATATCGAAACATTGACAGCAAAAAGCAGTTTTCCCCTTGCTTTGAACTCAAAAATTCAGGTCTAAATTTTCGTGACTGAGAGGGTTGCTGTTTCCTCTTGCTTGTTGGTGGGGGGCGAACTGCATTTGAGCTCAAAACGGCTGTAAGATGATTGGTCAAAGCAGGGGGTCGGTTGATAAGATTGTAGAAGCTCAGGCCAACTCAAAACTTCCAGCATCCCCAAATTTTTTTTGAGAATCAGCATCCACACCTGCAAAGCCTCTCTGTTGCTAGAATTCGCCCCGAAAACATCAAAACACCGCCCGCCGATTCTCTCGAGACAGCAGCAGCCAGAACGCCAAACCCGAAGTTGCAATAATGTCTGACGAAATAGTCTGGCAGATTATCAACCGTAAGAGACCATAGATTCTCTTTGCGACCCGCGAGACCCATTCACTAACCTTACCTTGCAGAACAGTTTTGTGCCTTCAAGCTCAAGTAGGCACTTCAACCTCCACAATTTTCTTGTTGCGCACCATCTAATATCATGCAGGACGACGAAGGGAAACCACTTCTGCAGAAATGAATACTCTGTAGGTGTTACGATGGTTAAATCGGCAAGAAGATGCATCACTAACTGATGCCGACAGGTCAGCGGTTTGTGCAACCGACAAAGCTGCCCCCTAGCCAACAGTCGATATGCGACCGTCAGAACATCTCCCAAAGGGACAATCTACCTCTACATCAAGACAGTACGTCTTTGGAACTGGGTGAATGGGGTGGAAAACCAGGTCGCTAACGCGTAACCACAAACAGATTGAGAGAGCACACATGCCATCGAAATGGTGGGAGAAGATCAAGCTTTCGCAGAACTACCAAACGGCCCTCCAACAGATCGAGGACAAGCTCCAATATTTTCCCAAGTTCCTGCTTCACAAATGCAAGCAGCGTCTCACTCGATTAGTCCAAGTCGCCACTCGGATGCGAAAACTCGCAGCAGAGGAAGCCCGACTTGGGGAGAAATTGGTACCGAAGATGGCGCCCAAGATCAAGGCACGCGAAGAGGCAAGGGAGCGCAAGGCTTTGGCAGCCGCCAAGTTGGAGAGGACGATTGAGAGAGAGTTGCTCGAGAGATTGCGACAGGGCGCATACGGCGACCAACCGTTGAATGTCAATGCCAACATCTGGAAGAAGGTGCTTAACGCATTGGAGAACGAGGGCGAAGGTGTCCGCGACAAGGACATGGACAAGGGTATTGAGGACGATGAGGACGAGGAAGAGCTCGAGGAAGAGCTCGAGGAGGAGGACGAGGAAGAGGATGGTGCTGTCGAGTATGTTTCCGACTTTGATGAGAGCGACGAGGAGCTGGCAGATCTCGAGGACTGGTTGGGCAGCGAGGAGGATGATAACGATGAGGACGACGATGATGAGGAGGACGACAGCCAAGAGGATGACGAAGAGGAGGTCAAGAAGAAGAAGGCCGGCGACAAGCGGAAGAGAGGACGTGCGGTAAAGCCATCAGCAAGGAAAAAGAAGGAGATCGAGGTGGAGAGAGAGACCGAGAGGTCCAAGCTCCTTGCGTTTTAAAGATTTCTGTTCGGCCATTAATCATGGGCATTGGCGTTTGTCATGGCGGGAAGGCATCATGTTTTCACGGAGAACGTTTTAAAAACATTAGGCTGGCTTCGTGATGTGTCAGAGCCTTGTTATCTCGAAATGATCTTTTTTGAGGTTCCCTACCAGGCCCATAATAAATTTATTTTGACAAACTGGATATTTGGACAATCTGGGTAGATGGCGTTGGTCAGAGTACCGAGGTCGGGACATGTCAGTTGCTGTTGGCCTTGTAGAGTGGGGCCGTGGCAGTAGAAGCTTGAAACAGTGGATTCGCCTAGCCAAGTGCTGGAACACACCTCCTTACCCGCAACCTCACCCGCCAACTCCAAGAATTTGACAACAACCACCGACTTTTTACAGTCATTCGAGTCGCACCCAAATTCGATCAATCCAGAGTCACGGTATCAAGGTTCAGCAAAAGCGATTGACCCTTTGTACGACCGTCCGACAAACGATCATAATATTTCCCCCCCTCGACCGATCCTGGTCTCTAAAATTAAATTAATCAAGCAACCCCGATCATTTCAACAACACCCATTTTCAAGTTGACACCTTAGATCCTAAAGTATTCTTCTGAGCGCGGAGGAGCGCGAACGACGGGAACCCCTCGCCGCCCCCGAATCATAACTTTTGCGAGCCATGGCGTCATGGTACAGCTCCCTCGTGACGAGCGCGTCGTCAAACATCACTAAGCTTCAGCGCACCTACTTTGCAGGCGAAACTGACGGCGACACTGAGGACGACACCTATGTCTGCCGAGTGCTACGCAATTACTACATCGACGAAAAAGGCCAGCCGCTACCAAATTGGCTGCCACCCGACCCGAAGGCGCCTCCTCCGACTCAGGCTGTCTTTGCGCAATCCAACCAGCAGAGCAGGTATGGTGGATTTAACAGCCAACAAGGCGGCGGCGGCGGTGGACAGCTGAGCAGTCTCTGGGATAACGGCGGTGGTAAGGGAGGAGGAGGACAGCAACAAGGTGGATATGGTGCAGGAAACAGGAACCCTTTCGCCGCTGGGGGAGGGGCACCAGCGCAGGATCCGAGACACGCGATACCGCAGAGTTTACGGGCGGGAAGTTACCAGTCCGCTAGCGGCAGGGTGGAGGGCGCGTCACCGGCTCCCTCTGCGGGAAGCGCGCAGTCAGGGGTTAGTGCTCAGGAGAAGTTGAAGCAGAGGTTGTGGGGTGGTGCGAGGACGACGAGTCCGAATTCTAGCGGACCGTTCCAGCCGCCCGCTCAACAGCAAGCGTCCGCGCCACAGCAACAGTCAGGCGGAGGAAGCAGATGGGGAGCGAGTTGGGGAGCCGGACAAGGTGCGGCTGCTAATGAGGCTGGATATGGGAGACGTGATGATAGGCCGGTGATGAGTGCGAATGCGCCGTGGTCGGATGGGGGAAGTGGTGGAGGGAGGAGCTATGGGCTACCGAGCGGGCCAAGGGGAGGGCTGCCCAGTGGTCCTAGGCCTCGATGAGAAGGGCAGGGTTGACGATAAGGCATACAAGAATACGGGGGCAATGGGCTTGGCGGGACTCTTGCGGAAGTGAAGTGATCGACGGAGTGCTTCAGTGGGGAGTTTACTGAGACCCGAGATACTGCCCTCCTCTTGATGGAGCATTGATCATGTCAGAGGTTGGGAGGTGGCAGCGTCTTTAATGACGCGGCATATCATAGCTGCATCACCATCCGACGACGAATTCGACAAATCGGACATCTAGTACTGCAGGGTGAGATCAGATGGCTGCGGCAGAAGCATGAAAGAACTTGTGACGGATCAATTTGCTACGGGTTATCGTAAAGGCCGGATATATTGACAGGCTGTTTGTGGTGTATAAAATGGTGCGGAATACAGGCTTTGCTGGGAATAATAGGTGTTGTATGTAGGAATGTTTATAACAGTAGGAACAAGGAGCGTTAACTTAGCGGTTTTTGATACATTTTCAATTGAGGCGTCCTCTTTTTTTTTCTTTTTCTTTTCTTTTTTTTTTGATACACATGTAACTTTCCCTTTCAACACACACTAAATCACTAGAACAGTGCTCAACTGAGCAGATGACGACGCTTGTGCCTTGGTGGTACGTGTGTGAGGCGAACGGTTGGTGAGCCTCGGCGTCTCAAGGTACACGTGTAGAGTCACTAAATCTCAGCGCTAATCACTCACTGATGGCAGTCTTGGCAGGTACATGTACCTGTTCGACAGCCCCTCCAAGACCCAGATGCAAGCATCCTGCGTGGGGCAGACAGGCAATTCCCCTCATGAACTTATAAGGCGGAGGGATCTCGTGGTTTCAACAGACCACATGCATCACCCACCATACTTTGCCCCAGGGTTTGGGTTTGGCTCCGCAGCTCACACTTAATCCACAAGCAAAGAAGTGCTTGATTAGAAACAGAAGAGGCCACATTATTGCCCCTAGTCTCATCTACCCGGAACCAAATTAATACCACGGGACCAAGAGTTGTCAACAATGACTAGGATCGTAATGACGTCGTCGTCGTCATCCTCGACTTCGAACCCAGACCCCCAAGCAGCTGCTTCGTCTTCCTCCTCTCAACAACAATCTGCGCCGAGATCATCATCACCAGCAGGCAGCTTCTACGCCATGTCCGACGACGAAGAAAGCGACTACAACACGGTCATGCACATGGACCCCGCCCGCGGCGTGAAACTGCTCTTTTCCAAATCGAAAGTCTATATCCACCCTACCCCCTCCGCCAAAGACAACATTGCGGGGTACATTGCTCTGCTTCAACAAAAGAGCTCATCTCCGTTAACTGCCGATCAGCGGCCATCCACTACCTCATCTGCTTCGATCACGGCTTCCGACCTCCTCCTGGCATGGATCCCCGAGACCCAGCTGGGCGACGCCGCGTCCGTATACGTCAAAGTCGACCTTTCCGATGGCGACTCCCCTCCCAAGCAATCATACCTTGTACCACCTCCGCCGACGGTGACTTCTAATAGGGGTTCCGTAGGCTCGTACAGCTTCGCCGTGCCCGTTTCGGCGGTTTATTCGCTGCTTGTCCGGCCGCCGAGCCTTGGATGGTGGTATGGAAGTGTGATTATCAATTCTAGGGCGGGTGACAGCTTCCCTGCGCTGTTCTTCCATGATAATGAATGTCAGAGCACGATCCTGAAGCGGAAGAAACGGGCTAGGGATACCTTTGATCCGTTTGGCGAGGACGGGCAGATGTTCTGGGGCGGTGATGAGGTGTTGAGATGGTTGAGAAGATATGTGAATGTTGAAAGGAGCGCGGCGGAACCGAATGTTTATCTTATTGAACCAAGCACCGAGGATAGTCTGGCTTTTGGAGGAAAAGTAACTGGTGCTGGGTTTGCCGGGGATCATAGTGTCGGACTTGGAGGAGGAGGCGCGCCCGGGGCATCGAGGGACGTCAGTAACGATGGCGGGATGGACCCCTTCATGAAGTTCGTCAAAGAGACGGGTTGGAATATTATGGAAAAGTTTAGCAAGGTCACGACCTTTACGAGGCAGGCCGCGCAGGATGTGCTGGATAATCCGCGGGTGCCGCCGCAGATGCGAAGACTCTTAAAGAATCCCGAGGTGCAGACGCTTCAGGAGGAATTTGATAGCGCGAGGCTATATCTTGCGAGATGGGCCATGGGGATCGCTGAGCAGAGTGAGCGTGACCGCAACAGGAGGGTATGGACTGCGAGGGAGGTTATGGAGTTGGAGGATACCGACGTAGGTGAGTTTGAGCTGCTTGACAGCACGAACAGTTTGACGTTGGAGCAGATGAGGAAACCTGTTACCCTCGGCGAGTGGAAGAAGTTTTTTGATCCTCGTACGGGGCGTCTGTCCGTTACGGTGGATGAGGTGAAGGAGCGGGTGTTCCACGGTGGGCTGGATCCAGATGATGGAGTGCGCAAAGAGGCATGGCTCTTCCTGCTTGGTGTGTACGACTGGTACAGCACGAGTGATGAGCGTAAGGCGCAGACGAACTCGCTCAGGGACGCCTACATCAAACTCAAGGGGTCCTGGTGGGAACGCCAGATCGATCAGGGCGGAGCGGGAGAGGAGGGTGAGTGGTGGCGTGAGCAACGAGCGCGGATAGGTAAGATTTTACAGTTCCTCTGTGATGCTTATCAATGCTGACACTTTGCAGAGAAAGACGTCCATCGCACCGATCGGAATGTTCCCATCTTCGCAGGGGAGGACATCCCTCATCCTGACCCAGAATCGCCCTTCGCATCAACCGGCACCAACGTGCATATGGAACAGCTGAAGGATATGCTCCTGACATACAACGAATACAATAAGGACCTTGGCTACGTGCAAGGCATGTCGGACCTTCTTGCGCCAATCTACGCCGTTATGCAAGACGACGCAATGGCCTTCTGGGGTTTCAAGTACTTCATGGACCGCATGGAGCGCAACTTCTTACGTGATCAATCAGGCATGCGGGCTCAACTACTTGCTCTCGACAATCTTGTTCACTTTATGGACCCCAAGCTGTATGAGCACCTCCAGAAAGCAGACAGCACCAACTTTTTCTTCTTCTTCCGCATGCTCCTGGTCTGGTACAAGCGCGAATTCGAGTGGCCTGACATCCTTCATCTCTGGGAAGTCCTCTGGACAGATTACTTGAGCAGCAGCTTCCATCTTTTCATCGCCCTCGCGATTCTGGAGAAGCACAGGGATGTCATCATGACGCATTTAAAGGCGTTTGATGAGGTGTTGAAATACAGTACGTCTCATCTATTCTTGACGATCTTTTGTTGCTATACTGACTTGTTGCCTAGTTAACGAACTTTCCTGCACCATCGACCTCGAATCAACTCTCATCCGTGCCGAGGCTCTGTTTAAGCGCTTCCAGCGCCTCGTCGAAGCAGTAGATAGGAAGGGGCACTTCCCGCTCCCGCAGAAAGCATCTACAGCCCAGCAAGTTCCCGCTGGCGAAGACCAAGCTACTGCTGCGACACCTTTAGCAACTACTGCCGGAACTGGCACTGCTGCTGGGAATGCCAGAAGGAACACCGGCAAAGCTCCGGAACAGTCTTCTACCCAGGCTCCAGCCAAGACGGATCAGCAAGGCCTAGAAAGGGTTATTACTCCTGAATTGAGGGCTCTCTTGAGTAAAAAGGTCGAGGTGCTCACTAGAAAGGAGGTGGCGAATAAGGGTGAAGCTATTACTAGGGGGAAGTAAGAACGAATAACCAATCAGGGACGATGGCTGTTTTTATGAATATTTTTTTTTTTTTTAGATAATTTTTTTTTTCGTATCAATAGTCTGGAGCTCAGGAGTTAAGGGCAAGCGAAGAAATGGGAACGGTATTGATTGAGGGATGCACAGAAGGAGGCCGGATATTTCTTGTCTTGTAACCAGCATTGCACGACATGATGTGTGGAATATGGAACGGGGGTGGGGGCGGCGTCGCAAAAACGTCGAGTCAGTATTACTATGCATATAACTTGATCTTAAGCAGAGCAATGAATCACAAATAGCTCAAAAGAACATTCAAAAGCTAACAAATGATGTATAAGACAAGTATCGACGCATAAACGTAAGATGTATATTTACCAAACAAAACAACGAGGGGCAGCAAAATCTTTGTGCTGAGCCCAAGTTATCATCAGCCCGAAAATAAAAGAGAATCAAAAAAAAAAAAAAAAAAAAAAGGTCAATTTTGATTAGGCCTGCCTCCCATCCCAAGCATCCCGCTTTCCCTGTGTCTCTCTTCATCAAAGTCCATCATGGAAACAAAGTAATAAATGCCATCCGCAAAAACGCCCAAGCCCTACCAAAAGAATCCCAAGATATTGTAAGAGCCTCATATTGCTTTCCCGCCTTCTCCTGAGATCATGTTACCAAATTGCAGCCTGATCAAAATCAAACCTCGTAAGCTCCTTGTTCGCGTCTTCCAGATCCTTCTTGGCCTTCATCCGCATATAAAAAATGGGACAGTCCTTGCTGCTGCAAATAACCTCGCAGTGCATGGAACCTTGACACCGCTGGCATTGCGTCCACAGCCGGCCGAAGCGAATCTCGAGGTCAGACACCTTATCCAGTGTCTTCTTGTACAACTCCCCGATGCGAGGCGCGTCGTTCGAGCACACGGCTCCCTGGCTCTCTTCTTTGCCCGTCAGAGGTTTCTTGCAACCCATGCAGGTCTGCGTCTTTTTCGCAAACTTCATCAACCCACCGACCGTCGGTGCGGCTACCGAGATAGCGCGGGTGTGGTCGCCGTGCAAGAGAGATTTGGCCTTTGTCTCTCCTAGGATCGGTTCGAAGATTCTTCCAAGAGGTTTGGCCAGCTGGTTATCTAGGTAGTATTTCGTGTCGATGGGGACGTTGTGTTCCAAAACATAAATGGGATCTTCGGATCGCTCAAAGTTCTTGGAGCCCGTGGCGCCTTTTACCATGACATAGGCTACGCGGTCGCCAAGGGCCGGTGCAGAACCTGCATCGCGCTTCTTCATGCGCTGCGCGAGCTCGACGTGTGCTTGTTTGGCGGCGTAGTCGTCTTTGGTGAGAGCTTTGGTGATAACCAGCTTGGACATGTCGATGCGATTTTGGAGGAGGTCAGAGATGGTGGATTTGACGTATCTGGAAAAAGGGGGTGGGAGGGTTAGTATCCGATGTATGCATATCGGCCAGGGGGCGCGGGAGGTAATAGCTTACTCTTGAGCACCTGGGACATCACGGTCGATGAGAATCATTCGTAGGACCTTCTCAATGACTGTCTGCACCAAAAGACAGTTATCACGGCGGACGGTTTCAATACCCTTGGTATCCATCTTGTCGTACTTCTCGGGCTTGGTCCAGTACAACCCGGCGTAGCGCTTCTTGTTGATGAGAAGGTACGGGAAGTAGACCTTTTCGAACTCAAGCTTGATGGGCTTGATGAATTTTGCGGAGACGAAGTTGGATGCATCTTCACCGAGCTTCATGGCCTCCGCCAGGTCGCCGGTGCCGAATTTGACCATGACGGAATCGGTATCGCCGTAGATGACCTGTGCGTCGTGGGAATAGCCATTGGCAATGGTATACCTCTGCTCGACCTCCTGCTTGGTTCTCTCAATCATCTGACGGCCGAAGGCAGTAGTACTGCTGGCAATCTCCAAGCAGGGAAGCTTGCCATTAGTCGCACCAGTCAATCCGTAAACGGAATTGGCACTAATCTTCAGGGCAAGCTGACGACCGTTCAGCACGGCCTTTTTGAATGGGTCGGTCTCTGCCGCAAGCTCTTTCTTGGCTTGTTTTCTTGCCGCGAGAAGTTCTTCAAGAATTTGAGCCAATAATCCCTTTCGCTTCTTGATGGTGACAAACATGTCACCGTTGGGAGTGACGATGTAATCTTCATCTTTCACGAGATTCCACCTCTCAATGTCCCGCTTCTTGATGAGCGTCGTGTAGCAAAGATTGTGAGCTTGCATGATGCTGGGATACAGTGAAGCAAAATCCAGAGTAGCAATCGGCACATCATAGTAACCTCTGGTAGGCTCAATGACGGTGGCGCCTTCGTATTGTTCTTCTGATGAATCCGACCTCATGTTGGGGATAACCAGCTTTTGCTCCAGTGCCTTGCGGAAAAGCTGGCTCAAAAACTTGATTTGTTGACCTTTGGCGAGCAGGAAGTTGAATGGGACACCCGTGACTCTTGCCATTTCGGTATAATTTTCAAGGCAGGACAGCTTGTCCATGAGTCTCTGAGGCAAATAGGCATCCTTGAGACAGTACAGGGCTAGTCTTCGTCTTGATTCAGGTGTACCCTCGAAGAGTTCTGTAATCATCGAGTGGTGGACATCTTCCTTTTGCTCGCCAAGGAAATGCGAACATACAGAGTTCAGCGTATAACTTCGGAGCTGATGATCACGCTGAACCAGTTGCAACAAATCAAGCTGAAGTCGACCGTTGGTATTGGTGGCTTTGGTGTCGCGGTTACCCATTTGCTTGCTCGAGAAGTTGGTCTCCTTTGCCACGGACTTGACATTGGTGCGAGACCAGTAGTCGAATCCGTGGACCTTCAAATGCTTTGCGCGATCGAGGAGATAGGGGAAATCAAAGTTGCAGATATTGTAGCCGATGATGATATCGGGGTCAACCTTTTCGAGAAAGTCGCGCCATGCAGAAAGCATCTTCCTTTCGTCATCAAATGCCAGAATCTGAGTGGCAACAATAGGGCTTGTCGCATCCAGGCAGAAAACATTGCGGACAAATGGCTTCTTCTCTCCGTACTTGGTGACGATATTGGCAATTTGGATGACGGAATCTTGGTTGGCCTCTGGGAAGATACCTTTGCGACCGGCGCATTCGATATCAAAAGACAGAATTCTCAAGGGTGCCATCTTTGACCACTCGCCTGTGGGTCTGTGGGCAATCAAGTCCCTGTAGCTGATCTCAGCTTCGATTTGGCAGTTGGAGTGCTTGTCGGCCATGAGTGTGTATTTCCCCGCTGGCGCTTCAACCCACGACATGCCCGAGATTGAGTTATCAACCATGAATCGGAGCATGTACTGGATGTTGTCGTAAGTCATGATACCAGTCCCGTCGTTCTTCCACATTCCCTTCCAGTTTGCGTCGCCCCTCTCAATCATGGTCCGAACCTTGGGGATGTGTTTTGGATCGGTAACCGAGATCTTGATATACGGGTTCTGGGTGTTTCCTTGGAAGCCGTAAATGTTCTCGCGCATAGTCAAAACGACCGAGTGAATGATTTGTTGGTGCTGGGCCAACTGCTTCTCCAGATATGTGCGGAAATTGGGGCAGTCTTCGGCCGTGAAGGCCACCGGGGCGGCAACGTAGAGATAGTGCTTGAAGTCCCTGACATGCAGCAGGACCGAGTTGCCGTTCTCGGTCGCGCCGAACATCTTGATGGCCGCCTGGCCATCAGCAACGGTTCCCTCTTCCGTCTCAATTGCTTGAAAGATCAGGTTATCTTTTGCAGGGTTGAAGTCGCTGGGCAGTGGTGGCCGATCCCATGATTGGTCCTTTTCTGTGTTGTTCTCCTTGAGGTCCGAGATGTCCTGGCTCATGCGCTCGAGCACCTCGCTCTCAAAGGCGCTCTTTGGCTGGCTCGATGGGAGTCTGCCCTTGGTGTCGTTCTGGGAGCTTTTGAACCGTGCGGCAGGAGAGGATGTGGGCTCGTCAAGGCGTCTCTTTTTGGCGGTGGGATCGGGTGTCGCGACAATGTTGCGACGGGTGCTCGATGCCTCGCCGAACACCCGCTTCTGCGGGAGAGTCGCAGAAGGCATTCTGGAGAATTTCGATGGTGGTGCTAACGAATTATGTCAAGTTCTTTCCCTTTCGGTTCATAAAAGTACAGTACAATCCCGGAAATTTGTCGATTGCCCAACTGTATAGTTAAAGGTACTCCCAGGAGATCTGCTTTCAAGCTTGCTGAGAAAATGGCAGATGCCGGGTAAGGAAGGCAAAGTCGAGGACGAAATTCATTGACCAAAAGAATCAAAGTTGACGCGCCCCCCTACCTTGTTAACGTGACGTGCCCCACTTAAGTCGACGCGCTTGCTTGGGTTTAATTGACCATGCAGTCGCGGTGCCGCTTGTAGCGTCCCGCGTTCGCCGAACAGAGCTCTTCAACCGCAAGCTTTTAATGATTTCCAATTCGGATAACCGTAACCAAACAGCAAGCAGCTCTACAGCAAGTTTGCAGGTTGATAGATACAGAGAATCAATTGCAAGTCAATATCTGTTTGGCGGGTCAACATAATTCTGGAGTTTGTCCCATTTAGTGCACACGTGATTTCGTGTTCTTGATCTTTCCTTACAGGTATTTATTGTCACGCGGTGGTGAATTACCCCACCATGCATCCCACTCACTGTATTAACGGTGCTTCATCGACTGGTCAACAACCAACCCCACTGAGAGTTGAGTGCACAACACTATTTATTGATCGTGCTTGGACATATCAGGCGAGAATCACCAGCTTCATACACCATGACCGACCGCCACCCATCTTCATCTCGAGCCATGGCACCAAACATATCCAGAGCCAGAGGAGGTGGGGCAGGAGGGAGAGAACGAGAGAGGCTGGAAAGAGAAATGCCCACCGCATCATCGGCAGCCAGCAGCGTTAGACGCAACCTTTTCCAGAGCCAGCTAACCCGCCGACCAACAGCCGGCTCAGCAACTTCGGACGAGACTGTCCGGCTTGATTCATATTCGCAACATTCCCAGCATTCCCAACAGCACCACCCACAACGTCTCTCCCCGGATCTACCTTCACCATCAGCAGCGGACATTGTGGTCCGCGACAAGAACGGCGAGATTGAGCTTGGAGATCCTCCTACCCCGCCCATCGACGATCCGGACGAGCTCGAGGCGCTCAGCGAGCAGCACGAAACAGAGCGAGAGAGGCAGCGGCTGGCTGACGCAGTCAAGCAGCACCAGATTGACCAAAACAGTATTCCAATGCATCGTGAAGGCAAGGATTTTATTTCACCCCTCAGACTCCCTCCCCTGCGCCCCGAAACGGGGTGTCACGTCACTAACAGCAAGAGATACTTTGCTTCCACAACAGAGCTTCTGGAAGCAGTCAGGGCAAGTCTGAAATCCAAAGTCGCGGCGCTGGCAGAAGACAATTGGATGTATGAGCGAGAGGAGATGCCGCGCCACCAGTTGTAAACGCAAAGCGAGAGAGATAATTTTTTGTTATAACCAAGGGGGTGCAAATATTTGTGCCTGTGTATAAACCCCGTTTGCTCACTTGCAACATTATTATATGCAATAGCATCAATCAAGCCCTGCTAGATCTTGTTCTATGGGATTTTTTTTTTTTGGGAGATTTCCTGTTTCTTTTCACGCTTCCTCAGTTTCTTTACTTCTCAGTCCAATCCCTCCGCCGTCGGCGCTTCTACCCTCTTCGCTGCAGGCTTTGAACCACCAAACCCAGCACCGCCACCAAACAGGCTTCCCATCATATCCATCAGCGGATTACTCTGCCTCGGCCTCTGGATCCCAAAGTACATTTCAGCAATCAACTCCAGCGGCCCATCCCACGCGCCATTCAGCTCGCTGATGTTGGGCATGTACTTGGCCTTCAACTGCCTGAACAGATCCGGACTCCCCTTCTGCACAGCCAGCAGCAACAACCCCAAAAAGTTCAGCAGCGGCAAGCTGGGAAAGATGCGCACGTCCGACTCCTTGGAGCTCACATCCTGCACGCTCACCGAAGTCTTGGTCTCCCCCGTCGTCAACGAGCTTACGAACGAGTGGTAGGCAGCGTTCGCTCCGCGAACATTGGCAGCAAGAAGATACGGCAGGACGGCGCGAGCGCAGTAAAGGGGTGCGGTGTGTGCTTCGTCAACTTTGTACCACTCGAACTCGAGACGGCTGAGCACCTCGGGAGACTCCTTGGTTCCGAGAGTGAGGTGGCGCTCCGCTTCGTCCGTGTCGTGCTCGTCGGCGTACAGGCTGCCGATCACATGGTGCAGCTCTGGGTCACCGGCTGGGTATTCGCCAAACTTCTTGGACCACCTAAATAAAAATAAAAACAAAAATTGGGTGTTACCATCTCCAAAATATCCTCTTGAAAATTTTGAAAATTTTTTAAAAAAAAAAAAAAAAAAAAAAGAGGAACGTACTCAATAACCTCTTTGATAAACTTTTTCCTCGTGGGCTCCTCAGAGTCAAACAGCCGCAAGCAGCTCAGCAGTTTTCCCTTGCTCGTCGAGTCGGGTTTCGTTTCGCTCTGCTTGTACACGTCCACCAGGAGGATGGCCAAGTCGCCGCCGCTGCCGCCCTGCCCGGCTTTGAGGAGCGCTTGGGAGACCTGGGAGAGGATATCGATTGCCGCCTCGTAGTTTTGCTGCTTGGTGTAGCGCGCCGCGACCAAGCGGGTCTCTTGCTGCGCTTCGTACTGCTCGCCTGGTTGACCCTCTGCGATGCGCTTTTGCAGGCGGGCGATTATTTTTTCGATCTTTGTTGGTTTCGCCGAGGACATTGTTGCGAATTACTGCGGCTGGGCGGGTTGGGAGAGGTGAGGGATGATAGCGAGGGGGGACGGAAGGGAAGTCGAGATGGGGGGAACCGAATGGGAAAAAGTTCACAAGCTTCAGAGCGAATTCGTTGTGTTGTGTTTCTATTGGACGAGTAAAACGGTATCAAGTCTCGGGATGTCAGTCTGGTTTGTATATTTACAATGTCAAAGCTCCTATGGGTTGTAAGGTTATCTTGGGAGTAAGTGGACGGGTACGTAATGTTTCAAAAGCTCCCTGAGGAGGTGGGGTTCATTTTTACAGCGTGGGCTAATTATGGAGGGGTTCGAGAAGGGACGAGAGGACGGGATGTGGTCCGTGCATCCTAGCTTTCTGTTCAACTTGCTCAAATCCTTGAAAAGAAGAAAGTTTGCTTATAGGGGGAAAATAAAATGCTAACTTGTGGGTCTTTTGTGTTTAATAGGATAAAAAGCTTTAAAAACATGAAAAAAACATAAAGCTTCAAGTGGAAAAAAAAAAAAAAAAAAAATGAACCAACGGGGCTGCCCAAGAGAGACTCGATGGAAAAATCTTAAAGGGAAAAAATGAATGCGCCGTTCAAGAATCGAACTCGAATCCTACGCAGTAATCCATTGAAGAATGGGAAGCGTAGATGCTAACCATTACACCAACGGCGCTTTCTTTCCTTTTTGTTGAAGAACGCTTGTGTAATTTCCCTTGAAGCCGGTACGCTCCCCGCTGGCATGCCCCCTTTACTGTCACGTTTGTGTAACCTTCTAGGTTATTAGTGTTCCATTGGAACTGTCAAACTGCTGCCAGAGCCGATAGTGCCTGGGTGGTAGTGTGCTATGTAACCTCTCGCTCGGTTGCAAATTTCTGTTGGCCATTAAAACCTGAAATGACGACCTGACTTACCTGCAAGACTGATGGGTCAATTGACCAACCAACATATGATGTTATCTCTCGTCTGCTGGACACTGGTCACGGATAGATGGTAGTGTGTATCCATCCAGCAACACTCCCAGCCGAGAGAACTATGAGGACGGTGTCAAGGATGAAAGGGGGGGGGACACAGGAGAGAGGACAGGACGAGCAGGACGAGGACGAAATGAGGGATATAAAAGGCAAGGTAATGTGTACAAGAAGAGGAGGTTTATAATCCAGGCATAAATTCCTCTTATCTCTGTAAGTGACCGTGATCAGAATCAACCCTTTCATTTCCACCCCAATGTAACCAAGGTGCCGTTCTCTAACTTCCTTGCCAGTCCCTACGAAGGGATACCGTCAATTCTCCCGTTTTCCCCCCTCCACAGACCGGTTTCTTCCACGTTCCTGGCTTTCGTGATGCCATAACATAATCTGGCACTTCGGCGAAGGGGCCCGCCATCAAATGTCACCGAATGTCCTGATGTAGATCCGAGATTAAATCTGTATATTAAAGTCTAAGACCAGATGCCGAGTTGGAGGCGGTAGGTATGCAGAAAAAAGGTTAGGAGGCGAGCTAATGGGTTGAATAGCAGGATGTAAATAGAGGAAACGGGGATCAGATCTATCTAGATGGTAATTGGAAGAAACCCAAAATGATCTTGTGTGTATAAGCCACTGAGATACACATTAGCAAATATGTACGACAGTAATTAAGTTCAGAATTCACGTCACTTTTTACCATCTCATTTTTGTGTATCCCCGCAACGCTTTAAGTCAGTCATTTTTTCCGCCACATTCCATCTATGTAAGAAAGGTGATAGAAATCCGAACGCCAATAGCACCCAATAACCTTGGTTCTACTTATGCTGGGTACCTCTATGTTTATTACAACGAGCAGTTAGACATTTCCATCACTAAAACTCTTCTTCTCCCAACGACCCCATTCCTTCCCCGTCAAAGTATACCCCCTTCCGCTTTGTCCTGGTATATGCACCATCACTAGCCTTTGCCTTCTTTCCCGTTTCTTTAAGAATTCAAGAGTGAACGACGCTGTATGTTCAACGGGTAAGCCAAAACCAAAACACCAGCCGATGGGTATATCCGCCACTGTGCGCAGAAAATAAGCAAAATAAAATAAAAGAGAAAACAGGTAGAGACAAGAAAACTCCCACATCCCCAACATAGCATCTCATCTCTCGGCCTCTTCCCTTCTCCTCACGCCTCCTGTGCAAATTCTCCTGCAGCAAACTTCTCAAGTCGCTGCCGATAGACGTTTATCATTAGCTCCTTGTTCCGCCTCGCTCTCACCTCTGGCGTCAATTCGTCATCCGACGAATCCCTCCCCACGTCTTGCTTCTGTTCCTGAACCCCATTTGGTTTATAGTCTCGAAAGAATGCTGCGCCTACTTCAAGCGGTTCTAACAGCTCGTTTTGCCGGTGTAACGGCGGGCCATTCTTCACAACGTCCACCACGGCTGCGATTGACGTTCCCGGAGCGCTCGAGCTTAGCAGCATCATCTTAACCGCCTCCCTAGCATTCCGCAACCCTTCCTGATGCTCCTTTGCCCATTGCTGCTGGTCGATCACCGCCTCTTCCTTCTCATCTCCTCCTCCATCTTGCGCCGTGACAATCATTTTCTTCAAAATATTAGAAGGGCTCTCAAAAGCTTTCTCCTTGTTCAGACCATTCCTCGGACCAGGGACCTGATCAACAGCCTTCTAAGTAGCTCCAGACCCCTGGGTGGTATTAGTGGTAGCATTGGTTGCCTGAGGAATCAACAGCGGCGTGCTGGTAGCGACCTGCTGCATCTCCTGGAAATTTGGCGGTGAATCGAAAGTTACGTAACCACCCGAGTCCGCATCAGTCATTTCGTAATCACCGTCGAGCGAGCCGGCCGACGCCTTGTTGGTGGCCAGAGAGTCCATGCTGCTGGATTTTTGCAGCTTCTTTGACTGTGAGCCTTCGCTGGGTGGTTCTGCGCTCCGTTTCTTTGCAAGCTCCTGTTGGAAGAGGCGGTTATCTCTCTTGACGAAGTTCTTCTGGGCCTCATTCAAAGGCAGAGGGTCCTCGTTCAGGGCCTCGTCTGTTGCATACACCAACAGAGGGCTGCTCTTCTTCCCGCATGCAGTTTCTGTCACAGTTTTGAAGGTCACAAACTGTAAGGAATATGTCAATACTCAGCTTTCTTGAGTGATAACAAAGCTGCACGTACCTCCTGGCTCACGATGCCCCCGTTGTAGGTGATCTTTTTCCACTGCATCTCAGGAGAGGTCGAATCGTCACCTCCTGCGTCGGCTCGAATGAACACCTCATTTTCCGTGTTAACAACACCACACAACGTGTACTTGTGGGTAGGGTTCCAGCGCTCATCGTCCCCTGGAACTGTCAAATACGAAAACAGCTTCTTTGCCACTTCATCCAAAGCTTTTTTGCCCGGCGTCACAGATTCTGAACATACAAGACAGCGTTAGCGAATGTGAAATTGCGAATTGGCAAGACGAACACAGCGGCACTTACTCTGCATAAGTTGGTCCATGGCCTCCAGGTGCGCCTTGACCTTTTTAATTTTGGTCTCGAGATGGGCAATAGCCTCGATCTCGTCGGGAAGCAGCTCGGGCTCGCCTTGCATCTTGTGGTGCTGTGGTTCGATGTGCGTGAGGACTGCGGGCACGTAGTAAAGATCCTGTACGCCAGCAGCTTGAGCTGCCTCGTAGTCGCGCCAGTAAGCGAAGTTTTTTATTCTGTTGCGCTGAGCCTCGAACAGAGCGATTGCTTCTTCAGCCATTACCCGGCGATCAACCGTTTTCTTTGTTTTGGGGTTTTCCCACGTCGTGATCCTATCATTAGTAACGCCCAATTTGGTGGTATTATCAAGTGCGTCGAGCATGTCCGTTTGGATGGTGAATATCTCTTCAGACCGATCTTTGAGGTAGCGGTCCAGGTAGAAGACCTCTGGAATATCAATCTCCTTGCCCATTTCCGCCCCGTATTGAAGGCGACATGTAATGACATCGGCTGGGTAACTGATCCACGCAATCCGGCCATCGCTTGGGGTTTGAACCGTCTGCTTTACGTCCGTATAGAAGATCAAATCCCAGACATTGTAAAGGTTTGACGGCGATGGATATGCGTCCTCGGCAAAAGACAGCTCCAAGATGCCAAACCGGTCCAGCGCCTGCAGCAGTTTTTGCTGGTAATTAATGACTTCAACGTCTGAAATGAAGACACTGGCGACGTCGGGCTTGCTCCTGTTTTCCAGCTCATTCGCAAGCTGGTGAAAGAATTCCTTTTCTGGGTCTGTGCTAGTCAACATGGCCGAGCTGGCCGACGTTTCCCCGGCGAGAGTGTCAATGGTGCCATAACTCCGATCAGAATCATCGAGAAAGGCAATTAGACGGCAGACCTCATCCTCCCAGTTGGGGACAGGCGATTGGCCCCCCTCTGTGGGCTGACCCCCGGCCGGCAAGATGGGGGTACCTTCCCACCAGTCCTTATGATTTCCGTATCCCTCTGGGGGTGCATTTCCAGTTAGAAGCAGTGCATTGCGGGCTCCCGGAATCTTGTGAAAGATCATCATCAAGGCTCCAAGGCGATGACCGGAGCCAGTGGAGCGCGCCGCGGTGGTCCGGAGAAAAACCTCTTGTTTTGGCCTCCGTTTCCTAAAAGACGGATCGGGTTCTCCTTGAGGTTCTTCTATCCGGGTTTGTGTAACCATGCTCCATTGAGAAGGATCATAATCGTCTCGGTTCGCAGGACCGAACTGTACGTTCGATGTGTATGCATTTCCGCCAATGTCTATCCTGGAGTTTGCAAGCGCTCTAGCCAAGTCGGGATCGTTTTCGTCGGCGTCTGTGTATCCTTGTGCCTTTTCGCCAAGCAGCGGAGGCAAAGGCGACCTGTTGTCCGATCGTGATGGTGGGCGGGAAGGGGCAAAGGACTCAGAGCCTGTCACTCCATAGATGATTGGGGTTGGATCGCCCTCACGGGTAGCGCCGAATGCTGTGGGATCCCATTCGGAGACTTGATATCTCTCGATGAAGGTCTGGGATCCAGACGTTAGACGAGCACTGTGGGAATTGCAAGGTACGAGAGAAGAAGCGACTCACATCTTTATTATTTAGATCGAACCACACGCTCGCTATGTTCTCGGCCTGATTACTATTGTACCTCAGTGCGTTTCGAATGATCGACCGGTCTTTGAAGGGGTCTCCTGTCAAGGATTCCCCAATCAACTCTATAAACTTGTCGATTTCGCCCTCGATAACGTTATCTGACATTGTGACGATAGCACGGCGGGGTGGCAGAAGCAGCCCCCTTCTTCTGTCTGTCGTACTGAATGTGTTTCGATTTTCAAAGTTGTCAGCTTGCTGAAGCGGGGACCCTGACAACAAACAAAGTCTATTTAGACATGAAATATTCCGTATTGGTGATTTGTCGATTATCGTCAATAAACGTATTGGGGAATTTATGGTGGAGAGTTCTAGTTGACTGCGCTGTATTGGCGTGGTAAAGCTGGAGAGGCTCGAGCACGGGGATTTTTACTCAAAGAGAGAACAAATGTGGTTCCTGCCGTTTTGGTTGTTTCCCAGTGCGACCGGGAACCTAAACAAAAGTGAATGCGACAGGTAAATCGGTTCTTTCCGCTAATTCCATGATGCACTTGGAGCACTGCATCTTCCAGACTCTAGGAAGCTGGTTGTCTCCTTGGGCTTGGCAACTGCAATGCACGGACCAGGTCTTGTTACCCCGCGAATCTCTTGGCTTACTGAGGGCAAGGGGCCAAGGGGGGGTCAGGGGGAGACCCAAGGGGCGGGTGCGATGCCATCATCGGTTTCCAAATGGGGTTCCCGCAGCCTCCCACTGGGCAGAAAGGTACACATCCACACACCAAATACAACCTAACGGATGGAACATATAATGGCATAAAGAACGATTGTCTATTAAGTACCAAATCAATGAACAGCAATGTCAAGCCATTTCACCTCCGCTAGTAGCGTCTCAAGTTCAGGACTCTAGCCACAAGAGGCTGCGATGTCACGCGCCGGCCAGCCAAATCATGGTTGCCCCCCGCCACTCCATATGCGCCGACTTGCTCATCTAGCAAGATAATAATGAGAGATTTAGCAAAAGAGACCCCAAATCAATCCGCAAGTCCTAGTCGGACACAACACCTATAAACTCCAAACCAGTTTGCCCTCTCATCTTGATTCCACAAAAGAAACAGAAAAAAAAACCTTAAAAAAAAAAAAAAAAAAAAAAAAAACCTTAAAACTCCCACACGCAAGTATACCTCTCGTTATGCACCGTAAGGGTTGACGGGGGAAGTAAACAGGAAGAGGAACGGAGAGCACACGAAATATCAAACCCAAGTTCGAAAGTGAAGGCAAGGCTCCCGTCATTCCTCATCCGAATCCAGCTCTTCCTCTCCTTCCTCATCTTCATACTCCTCCATATCCTGATCGTCGCCGGTATCACTGCCGCCAAAGTCAAACTCCTCATCACTTTCAGCCCAAAAATCGGCATCATCCTCATGCTTGGGAGGGGGGGCCGTCTCAAAGCTGCGCGGCATCTCGAATTCCGGGGGAATATCCTTCTTTGATCTCTCGACCGTCGCCCTAGCCTTCTCGTTGTACTCGTTCCGGCGATCACGATACATGACGCTGGCATCGACGTTGGCGGGGGAGTTGATTTCGGGATCGTCAAGGAGCAGCAGAACCGATCGGAGCACGCTCTCGGCACATTGTAGAGGGGTCCAGCGCTCGCTCGCCATCTCCCCAGACATGATATCTTCACCAGGTTTGTGGAGGATCGAGATGCAGAGCTGACCGTCGGGATAAATATTGGGGTGTGTGAACGGGACGAGGAAGCGGAACTTTGGTGGCTGATAAGGGTACTCTTCGGAAAATGTCATTTCGGCCTTGAAATAGCCGCCGTTGAAGACGCTGTCGCTGTTGATAACCATGAGCGCAAACTGCCATCTGAGAATGTTGATGTTGTCGTCCTCGTGATCCTGCAACACAAGTGTCAAAAGCCTGTTAGCGTCACCACCTTGTCGTCGTTGCACCCTCAACCTGTACGGTTTCCTACATACCGAAAAATGAATCCATTTTTCCTTCCGCAGAGCCTTGAGCTCACCCATGAGCCGGTTCCTGGCGCCGGTCAAACCGCCCGTTCGCGACATGATGGCAGCTGTGACTGTGACTTGGGCTGTGGTGTTCTGTTTGCGCTGGTGACTGAAGGAGAAGAAATCAAGAATGGATGACGGTGTCGTTTGCCCCGAAGGAAAAAAAAAAAAGGAAAACCGAAAAATAACGACGCTCGAAAATGGCTCGACTAAATAAGAAGAGAAAGAAAGAAACCCAGACGTGCGACTTAGGACTATTTAAAGGAACCAGGGAGAAGTTCACGGGACGCCGGCGATGTGGAGACTGACGGAGGGCTGCAACGGTCAAGGCCCGAGGGGAGAAATGGGAAAAGGCGGATTGGCCTCCTGATTCGCAGTTTTAAAACAGTAGGAAACCTTTTTTTTTGGGGGGGGGGGGGGAGAACGGACGAAATCGGTGTTATAATTTGGAAGCAGAAAAAGAAAAAGATTAGTTTATGGATTATTGCGTCTCCGACTTTTCGGAGCTCACAACCGCGGTGGCGGCAGAAGTCCAAAGGGCAGGTGGGGATTCAAGTCGAGCGGAAAGCACGAAGTGTGACGCCTTCTCCCACCGCTCGCCGCCGTATGTTGGCATCAGCAGCAGCACCGTGCCAAAAGGGATGAAATGCGAATGACGAGCAGGCCTCGGCCAAGCCCGGACCGCCGTGCTTTGGCTTGCCCCCCGCCACAGAGCTGAGTGACGGGACCAGGGGTGTCGAATTACAGTACCATAGCAGATCCCGCCTGACCGGAAGGGCTGCCCTGAAAAACTTGGCAAATGTACGGGAGTCGCGGTTCGGGTCGATTCTATTTGCATCATCAGCAAAGGTAATCAAAGCACCTGAAATCTACAGTTCATATACATCAAGATATGCAATGTTTGTTTTTGTTCTTTCTCCTTTTTTTCTAGCTCTTGTTTGGTGTGTTTGGGACAATACACCTAATTGTTTCTTCAGGACACTATATGTCACTCGCTCATCATTTAATTAAGACTGAGATAGCCGACCATTTATTCTTTAGATAGCACTGCCGAATCGCCTGACAGTTTGCTGAGCGAAATCAAGTGTTTCTTATAAGTATATACTCTTTATTAATTTGAACTCTGCAGACCTCTATATTCAAAAAAGTTGCCGTCTGAACCACGAAAAATGTCTACGGCTAGAGAATGTGATTATTTCTGGAATCCCACATGGGTACGTAGGTAGGTACAGTGTATCTACCGCTCTATAATTAGTTGTTACCTACCCTACCTCAGCTACTTTCAATAAACCAAAACGTCAAGTTCTTGGCACCTTGTTTGACCGCTCTTGTCAGAGAACCTTGATGGACACGCGAACCAAACTTCCCAATATCTCTCTATCTTGCCTTCTTCACCGAATCTTTCATACCTGCATAGCGAGGAGTGGCGGCAAACCTATTCTTTCTCATTCAAGAATACAAATACATATGCATGGCAATTAATCTGTTCAACTCGGTCTTCCTTAGCAATGTCTTTTATTTGCCTTTGTCTAAAATAGAGGAAAGGCTGGCTGATGTAAAAGGGTCACATTGATAAAGCACGGTAAAGATGCAAACACAACACATAGCGAGTCTTTTTTACAGTTTTAGAAACAATATTCTATTTTATTTCACTTTAATTTTCCGTATATAAACCTTTTTGCAAAGCTTGGCCATCTAGAGGAAGACCTCAACGTTTACCTCCAAGGTGCTCACCGGGTATCTATTTCGAGGTTAGCATCAATCATTTTTAGCCATGCGGTCCGGGGAAGAAAAGAACAAACCTCAAGTCAAACTTCTCCAACACTGAAGGGTGCAGCACGCCCAACTCACCAACCCTATGCAGTTTACCTCCGAGTCTAACCCAGACAGCCGCAGCCCGCCCCTTGAAGAAAGTAGGCTCATCAATCTCCTTGATGAAGTAACCGTCTTGTTCACTCTCCTCGTCAACGAAGTTGATCCTCAACATAGTCATGACTCGATCCAGCAGCCCATGCACGACCTCGAACCCGCTGGTCTTGCCGTAGTGAGCCGCGCCCCAGCGCCTCTCATTCCTGGCCCTCCTCTCCAACGACTCATCCTTCAGTACCACATCAGCGTTCTCAGTAATCTGCAAAGGCAGCTTCATGGCCTTGTTTTCACTCAAAGTCTTGAGCAGGCCGGGAAGCAAGCTTGTCCGCGCGACTTGGTACTCGACCGTCCTAGGGTTGGCGAGCTTGACGGCGGTAGTCCCGTCGTCTACGCGGTTGAGCCACTCAAAGTTCTCTTCGTGCGAGCAGAGGATAAGAGGCATTACCTCGATCCAGCCTGCCATTGCGCACTCGTTGCGCACAATGTCAGAGAGCCTGTTGACCGGAAGGGCTTTGCCGATGGTGACTGAACGGTTGGGAGAAGACCGAGGGAGGGAGTTGAAACCGTACGCGATGGCAACATCCTCCATCACGTCGCAAGGGTGAAGAACGTCTGCACGGGTAGGGGGGACGGTCACCTTGATGAGCTTGGGGTCTTTTGAAGGCTCGGCGGCGTATGCCATCTTGCTTAGGAGCTTAGCAAGAGTTTCGGGAGACTCGCTGAGACCGCAAACACCGTTGAGGTAGTCAACCTCAACTTCCATAGTTCTAGTCGCCAAGCTGGGTGTTATCCTGGTGGCGCCGTTGTGCTCAGAGACGACCTTGACGGGCTCGATGGTGAAAGGCTCGGCGCAGTACTGAGAAAACATGGCGACCATGATGTTGCAGACGATGTCCAGCTTCGTTTGATCGGTAGCGGTCACGTCGATGAAGACATTTCGGGTCTCGAGGGTTATCTTGGAGCGCTCGCTGTTGATGATAGGAGGAAGAGAGCACACGGTCCTGTTGGCGTCCAGGATGACTGGGTAAACTGGCTTGTCGCGGAGAATGTGAAGGTAGCGGCCGAGGTGCCTGTCGTTTTCGTAGAAACTCATGAGCTCCTCGCCGTTGATCTGCTTAGTCTGGTTGAGGGGGACAAAGTTGATGTCCTTGGGAGCGACAGCCTCGTAGGTGAAGGGCCCCTGGATTGTATCGAGATCATGCGTGCCAATCGCAACAAGGGTACGCTGTCTTGCCAAGTTCTGGTGAAGCTTATCTTGGAGGGC
This sequence comes from Cladorrhinum samala, assembly GCA_033576145.1. NCBI lineage: Eukaryota > Fungi > Ascomycota > Sordariomycetes > Sordariales > Podosporaceae > Cladorrhinum > Cladorrhinum samala. The sequence continues at coordinate 265,507 of MU864945.1, read as the reverse complement.
GATGAAGGAGTCGTAGGCAGCCTGGGTGAACTTGATGTTACGAAGAATTGCGCCGGCAGCATAAGGCCGAACCTGCTCCGTCTCCTTGGTGATGGTGAGCGTCTGCAGCTTGTCCTCAGGAATGTCCGCCAGCTTCCAGTTTGGTGTCGCATGCTTGCCGCGGAAGATGTTTAGGTGCATCGCAATGCCCTCAAAGCAGAGCATGTCATAGCGGTTGGCAGGGATCTCAATGTGCAGCTCGGGGGCCTGGTCCTTGGGGCGTGACGCATCATTTTCGGTGTCCTTGTCGAGTTCGATGCCGAAGTCGAAGCAGAGCTGTTGGAAGGTGTCCTCGGTGAACCTATTCGCAGCAGCAACAGAAAGCTGTCAGCCAGATCGCCAAAGTGGGAATGGATAGCCATGGTTTTGAAGGGATGGCGGGGTAATAGCTAGATATTCTTACTGCTCGCCGAGTTCCTCGAACAGCCGATATTTGTCGACCACGATGGTGGGCATGGTGTCTTGTCTTTCTGACTTTTTGGTCTATTAGGAAATTTGTCAAAGGACGGATTGACTCAATCTGTACAGTTGTGCCTGCGTCAAACGTCCCAAGCGTAGATCGGCAGTATGGAGACGGGACTTGCTTGAGCTTTTAGCACAGGCTCAATCGGACCCCTGGCCCCTCTGTCACACACTGCAATGACTCAAAATGCGGGACGTTTTATTGCCACGATACACCACCTTCCCCAAATGGCTGGAAATTTTGGTGGGATGGCGGGGTAGGAGTCTCCCAAATTTTTCAATAATTATTTTTTTGTTTTATGATTTTTTTTTAGGGTATCTAGTGGGTTGAATGTTGGCTTTTTGACTCATTGTTTATATCATGGATCCTGAAGATGGTTTTTGATATTTGGCGGAATAAATTTGAGTCCAAGCTCATCATAAAATGCTAGCCAACGTCAAGCCCACACATCAATTATTCATGTCATTATATCATCACAAAACAATACATGGAAACGATGGACAACAAGTGATGCCTGTCTTGATGTTACATAAATATAGGTACTAGAATTCCGGTCATTCCAATATGACTATATGTATTGTTGCTATCGTGGTATAAGGTATAAATAAGTAACTCTCGCACAAGACGAACAACAGAAAACCAAGGTAATGGTATCTCGTGCCCATGGGACACAATTCCATGGTATGAAACAGAAAACCCATCAAGAAGAGAAATACAATTCACAGAGATACATGTCTTTTATAATCATGATAGAAAAAAAAAATAGCCCATGAAAAGCCACCGACATATCCATCATACATCCATCCATAATGGCTCATATGCTTCCCTTGAACAGCCGCCTCCCATGTTCTATGATGATCCCATGTCTACCAGACCAGAGAGACAGGCAAAACGGTGTGTGTGTACGTGGTATGTAAGAGAACGGCAAAATAATCCCGTGTACAATGAGTTAATGACTCATGTCGAAGAATATGCCGATGAGATAGATGCTCCCAAGAAAAGCCAAAGCCAGATGACCGCATATGCAAATGCTTCGTCATGACAGTAAAAAGCCCAGACAATGACAGAAAAAGAAAAAAAAGGAAAAGCTATAAGAAGAGCTGCACTGCAACTAAAAATCGAGAAGAAAAGGGGGAATCCTAAACTAAATCAAGCAAAAGTGAATCAAACAAAACTGCAAAAAAGCAAAAATAAAGAGAAAAACATGTCACTCATAATCATCAGTCATCACCCCATCAACCCGGCCCCCATCTCATTCTGCGCCATGAAAGTTCTGGCCAGTTCATCTCCGCCCCTCTCAGCTGCTTCCATCCAATGAATAGCAAGACACATGAGAGCCGGGTCGCTCCGAACATCGCCGACCCCAAGCCCATTGGAGCCATCGTCCTTTCCTCCGGCCGCTCCACCTGAGCCACCACCACCATGTCCGAGTCCTTGGCCCCGCGCTTGAGTAAAACCGGCGTATCTGCCTCCACCTGTGCCGGATCGTCCACCGCCCCCATACTTTTCAATGACAGCTTGTTTGAACACCTCGCGAGGTTTGCTAAGCGGCAGCGTCGTGCGCTCCACGAGCTCGGGATTAGAGAGGTAAAAGATGGCGAGCTCTCGCTGGGCCGTTGGATCCCCTTCCTTGGCTGTGATTGTCCACATCTTGGCAGCATCAGCAAGTGAATGTGTTGAGAGCGGCAAAGGCGATGGAGGCGACGGCGGCGGTGATAAGGACGGGTCGATACCCGCAGCAGGGGAAAGACCGGGCGGGTCATGATCGGACACTGACGCTGTGCTGCCCGGTCCCGGTCTGTTATTCATGCTAGCTCCGCCACGGGACTGTGTAAAATTCTTGACAATGTCGTCCGCCACCTCAACCATGGTGCGGCAGACCTCTTGCTTCAGACTCAGTGCTGCGAGCCCAGCATCCCAGAATGCCTTGCCTTTTTCAGTCTTGTCGAGAAGAGACGAAGGCACAAACGCTGCGATGAACTGGAGATCACGGAACAGAGTCTTTGGGCGAAGTCCTGCGTCGCGAAAGAGGGTCTGCAAAATGTTTGCAATGGCATCTGTGTTTGCAGGGTATACCGACACGACTGAGCGTGTTTCCATGTTGCCGCCTCCTCCGGACATTCTGCCTGCTTGGCCATGGCTGGCGCCGAAAGGAGGGGCTTGCATCATTGTTTGGGAGCGCCTTTCCTTGACATTGTCGATTGTTTCCTCCAACGGCTGGGCGCGGGCACCCGTCCCATGATCTTCAGTTGTTGACGACGTGGAGCCGAGATCGGACCTCGCCCATGCAAGACGAGCCCGTCTCGAGCCCGAGTTGAGCGACGCGATGATCAAGTGTTGTAGCTCGTAAAGCGCGTTCAGTTTAACATAAGGGTTCGGATGAACACAGAACATCTTTAAGAGCCGCTGGTACGACTTGGTAAAAGGGAAGTCGGGCATCGTATCCTTCTTCTTGGACTCCTTCTTGGACTCCTTGTTTTGTTTCCGGGCCGAGATGGTATCGTTGGTTGCAGAGCTTTCGTTGCCGCCATAGACACTGCCTCTGTGAGAACCGCCGTACTGGCTGCCACGGTGACTACCTCCTGCTCCGTCGGGGCCGAGGCTCTGTGTGTCAGAAAGGGCCTTGTCGCTCAAGGCATCATTCCCACCCGAGGAGCGTATGTCACTGAAACTACCATTTCTTTCAAGGAACCGTTGCTTGAGACCAGACTTGGCAGATTTACGTTTCTCCTGGACCAGGTCCTTGCGTGCGCGGCGCTGAAGGGCCGCCCGGCGGTCAATACACTCCTGGCCTAGGCCTTCGAACCACGCGTCCGTTTCTGATCCGCGGGCAAAGACGAGGTTTCCTAGGTCGGACAGCAAGAGGCTGGTGAGGGTCTGTTTGAGCTCACCAAGAAAGCGAGCTTTCTCTTCGGAAAGTCGCTGGAAGACGGTTTCATTGGAAGACGTTGTGGAGGTGGCTGGTCTTCCGACGGATGGAGTTTGCGACGGAACTTGAAGGTGATTAGGCGGGTGGAACGAGCCCGACAGGTTGGTCAGGCTTGTTGTGGGTGAGTGGGCCCTGGATACAGCACTTGGAGAGGTGGCCCGATGGTGGAAAGGCGACCAGTAGGTCGCGTTGGAGTCGATCTGATGGACCGGGGAAGATGCACCAAAATATTCCGGCCCATCAAGAATTTCCGACATTGCTGTGCTTGCTCGCGAGAAGCCGAAGCGGCTGGAGTCAAACGACATCTGGCTCATGTTCTGGCTCGACATAGTTCTCAAGTCCCTATTGGATACGGATGCCGGTCGACTGACGAAGTTGAATCTCCGCTCGGGATCGCTGATGACACTGACGGAATCGTCCCAGACCGACTGGTTATCTCGGTCCCGGTCTTTCGATGCCTTGACTATCTCGTGAATCCGACGGTCTCGTGCATAGAGCTCGCTGGACCATAGGACTGGTCCATCAATGATGCTATCCCCGACAAGCTTGCTCACGCAATTGTCTATCTCGCAACTAAATCGGTGAATGCGCTCCTCGCCTTGACAGAAGTTTTCTACCCCGGACTGCTGCAGCCAGCGAGCTGTTTTTTCGGCTTGCTCGTCGCGAAGTTTATTCGGGCCGCCCTGATCTTCTGGAGATGCTAGCAGATCAAGAATCTGGGACTCGGTCCTGAAAATGTAGTTGGATGCCGGACCGCGCTGCATGAGATTCTTGATGCGCTGGAAGGAGTTCCACCTCCGAGGTACACCCATCGTCTTTAGTGCAACGGCCACGTTCCGCGAGTCTTCATAGGGCGCCGAGTTGCGGACGTCGGTTACATACCACATCTTGTCGCGGAGAGCTCGGAGACGCCGCATCATACTTTCTATCTGGCCTTCGGCTCTTTCTTGGCTCTGCTTTAGCCACACGAGCCAGGCGTCGTATTCTTCAATCGCAGCGGCTGAGCGACGGATTGAGTCACGGGGTCCACGTGAGAAAATGTTTAAAAGTGTTGCAAACCCGTCTCGGCGGAGTGATTCGGATCCCAGAGCGTTTAGTTGCTGCAATGTCCTCCAATAAAGGTGCGCAGAGACAAAGTCAGCCTGGGCTCGAGACTGGGAGCAGGCTGCGGTCAGCATAGCGATCAGCGGCGACGCTGACTCCTCGCTGTCGTCCAGGCCCTTCCCCTTGATGCTGTCGGGGGGGCTTTCTGCGAGACTGCTGGCGATGCTCGCCGCTCTTTGGCGGTACGGATTTCGGCTACCCATGGTGATGATTCGATTTTTCGAGCGATATTTCTTCAAAGTTGACGTTCTGTTGCTGAAGGTTTGCTTAGTCGAGCCGTCATTGTCGAGACTCTGGGGGATTTCGTATTCCTGAACAAGCTTGAGAATGGAATCACGTAACTGGTGATAGTCCTTGTCCAGGTCGGGACGATCGTCTTCAGTTGAGTCGCCTTCGGTATCGCTGGCGTCTGAGGAGTTCTCATCTTCGAGTTCATCGTCCGGATCAAAAGTCATGGTGGTGGAGAGCTGGTTCCCATCGGCTGAAATGAACAAGACCGCCCATCTTTCTGCACACGGGTGGCATAAGCCATACACCACATCCTGGCCCAGAGTCTGGGACATCTCATGCATGGCTAGCCGTAAGCGATACCCATCCTCCTCATAGTTGCTCGACTGCGGTTGCGCACCAGGTTCCTGGAGAGGTGGCGAGTGATGTGGGGGGCTGCCTTCGTCCAGAAGAGGCTCTCGGGAAGTGGTCGCATCGCTGAATGAAGATTCCGCACTCGTGCTGATGACAGACATGGCATCGAAGTTGCTAGGTGCTGTCTTTGCAGACATGGGGTGAGACATGAGGGAAAAGCCCGAAATTGATGGCGCGCCGGAACGTAGGCTGCTTGAATGCCCTGATCGTGGTCTCCGCTCGGGGAAGAGGGCATTTACCAGCGTAGCAAGATCTGCTGGGCTCAGAACGAGATAGGGGTGTACCTCAGCAGTCTCCCTTAGCGATGTGATGGATCGAGCAGGAAGCAGCCGTGGCTTCTTGCGATATTTGTGCGGATCCTTGAAGCGGCCATAGATGTTCTCAATGTGGCTCTTGACCTTTGGTGGTGTTGACACGGGCGTTTTGCTCTGTAACATGTCGACTACATACTTTTGCGCATTCATGGCCACTGTTCTCAAAATCTTTTGTCGACCATATTCGGTGATGTGGTAGTCGGCCATCATGCCAAAGGCTTCCGGGTGAATGACGACCCCAAGCAGCCAAACGGTAAACAGGTACTTGGCAATTAACCATTTGCGGGTGCTCTCAACATACCTTCTGTCCAAGCGCTTCAGAACCTCGTTTCCCAACTCGATGAGACCCTCGGGGATTCCGGTGGCATCCTCATCGTCGATGACTTCAAAGAGCTCCTCGACTGCCTTGGTGTAAAACTCCTCAGAGGCGATTTGGTCCTTGGAAGACCAGTCCGAGATATTGAACCGAGTCCCATGTTGGTCCTCGGCGCGATCAAGGAGGAAGGCGCCGTCCTCGAGTATTTTCATCAAATACCATTCCATGTTGGACTTGCCAGCCCAGTCACGCATGGAGACCCAAACATTAAGCACTGAGATGACAGTTTGTTCATTTCCAGTCGCCGGTGTTGAGATTAGACGAGCGCAGGCCGTTGCCCAGGTGGCAGTCCTGCGCTTGTCTTCGGCACTGTCAGGCCCTGCATTGGCGAAGCAGGTGTAAATCAAGGATGAGATGGGATCATGCCTCTGAAAAGACAGTAGTCTTTCAATGGCACTGCGCTCCTTTCCAGGGCCTCCAGAACCGGTCGACACACCCAACGTAGAGCCGAGCGCGTTTGCGGAGCCTCCCGAAGCTACGCGCTGCGTGGAACGGCTGTGGTACGGAAGAACAGACTCGATAGGCTCAAGCGTTTGGTGAAAGCTAGTCAGTGCTGTGAGTTCTGATGATTTCAAAGAAGTAATGCGGGTAGCTAGATAATCTGGATTCGTCCTAATCTGATTGAGAAAGTTTAGAAAAGTCTCTCTTGCTGACGCAGAGAGCTCGTTCAGAAAGGGCGCAGTCGCCTTGGGGGAGTTGCTCGTTCCAGTTACAGACCCAGTGGGTGTTTCCGTGCTCTCGGACGAGACCAGACCGGGAGACTGGACAAGCTCCATCTCGGGCTCCAACAAGGCATAGCGACGGGTCTCGTCGCAGCTTTTTCGCACGTCGACGACCGCGTTGAACAGGGCGGCAAAGGCCTTCTTGTCGTCGCCACGGAAGCTGTCAACGAGGTTCCGATGAGCAATCTCACCACATCTCATCAGTCTGGCAGACAAGGCAGTAGATATCAAACTCCTCTGGAGACGAATTCGGGTGTTTGCGCGCTTGCGCTCCTGGTATTTGCACAGGCGCACCAAATGGGCAAGTTCCTCCAAGGTTGTGCGGTTTTCCTCTGGGGCGAAAAACGGGCTAGTATAAAGAGATCTGTCCGTCAACAACGGTCGTAGAAACTTCATCTTGCTATGCTTGTCTTCAGGTTCGGTTGACTCGACACTGTCGGAGGAATCCTTGGGACCTGGCGCTGGAGAACCCGCAGGGGCTTGATCAATGATGGGCTTGGCACGGGCGGGTATCGACGTGGTGACTTGTTGAATGGACATGGACGAGCGCCTCGAGGGGTCGTCGCTTCGGCGGATAGAGGCCATGGCGTCTTTCGTCGCACGTGGAGGCGGGCTTCTCGACCTTTGGCGTCGTGAATGCGAAATCTCAACATGGTTGTCTGCTGGAGACGGGGTTGGTACTCTCGAGGCGGGCGTACCAGAACGGGCTAAGTTCACAAAGACAAAGAGTCAGCAATTATGGCCCCCCTACTTCCCCTCCCAGGCTGCCATGTCCCTCCCAAGTTCCAACATACGAGGCGTCGAGTGAACTGCGACGGGTGACGAGAGAGAGCGCTGCATCGATATCATACTGTGCCCATGAGGGTCGTCGGGGCGACGGTTGCGATCGCCCATGTGCTACCGGCGGCGGTTGCTGGTTAGCTGTCGAAAAGATGGCTCGAATTGTATACAGGAGCAGGAGCACGAGTAAATAAAACACAAGAGCAAACCGACGAAGCTCAAAAAGACTTGGCAGAATAGAGGCAAATGTAATGCAACAAACAGTAACAGCAGACGGGATGGGAGAATCAACAAGATAGAGAGCGCTTCGGCCTGGGCCGCGTGCTTTCCAGGATGTTTGCGACCAAAGTGCTGGCGCTGCTCTAGAGACAAATGTCCCGCGGGGACATGGTTCAGACTGTTTAAGGTATAGACAGGGGAACCCGGGACAGCGCAAAGGAGCGTCGAGGTATTAACTATGGAGTCAGAGATCCAGAGGTCCAGGAACGCGGTCGGCTTGGTGGGATGACGCTGCGGGTCTGGGGTCGCCGCCGAGGCGTTTGACAGGACGAGACTGTTGCTGCCCTGTCGCGGTTGATCATGGTCGGGTGGGAGGGAGGGGACCTGGGAGGTAGCGTGGGGTAGAGGCCGGCCATCGGCAAACGCCCAATTGGGTTTCGCTCGTCGACAGCGACCGACCGCGACGAGCAACGACGGGCCGGGATGACCATGAAGCCACGCCCCAAATCCTTGTCACCTGCCCGTGTGCCGCCAGCCTACCGCTGTACTTGCCGTAACAGTGTGCACCTCCAAAGCTGTGAGCTGGCGAACCACGCACCGCATTCGCCGGTCCTCGCACAACATTTAATTTTTTTTTCTGGTGCCTTGCAAAGTTGGAATGAGCCGAATCCGCCAGAGATTTGCCAGATTTTCTGCCAGTCGTATTTCACCATTCCCATAGCCCGACTCGAGCCTGACACGATGCAACCTTGGGGTACCAGAGCTCTGTTCTGTGTTATTCCAATCACCCGCAGAATGGAAATGCTTCTGTCCCTTGCTTTAAGCTGCTTCAGCTTCACTTGTCTTCTGTGCGTCATGTATTCCCCAACGTCATCTCTGGCTTCATCCCCAAGAAGCCAATCAGTCTGTTTCCTACAAGTCTTGACTCATCGCACACATCCGGTTCCCGGCTTGTCAAGGAAATGGCATGGAGTACTTTGGACATGGCGACCTGCCAGCACACCACCGCTTCTCCCTCCTTCCTCTCCTTCTCTTCAAGCTCCCTCCCACCATCCCCTACCTAGGTGACGCTCGACACACGTAACATGTGGCGACCGATCCAGATGTTGTCGAAAGGCAATAATGGTACCGCCGCGTCTGTGTGTGCGCCCATGGATACCTCCCGTCGCGAGAATTGTCTACAGAGGGGTTACCGTTCTATTAGGCCAGGCCTAGCGTGCATCTGCATATTCCCATCATTATCAGAAAAGCGTCACCCCATCACTGCACCACCGCATATCACCGCATCAAACCGGATATTATTAACTTCTACGGCACCCAAAGGGAACTGACTCAATTCACTCTTTTGTCACTTGAGACGCTTTGCAGGTACAGTCTCCCACAGCCCCGCTGCGCTGGCCTTGCATTTTGCCCCCGCCTTTTCTTTTTTCTTCCTGTCCTGGCCCCAGTTTTGGGCGGCAGGTGCAGCAACCGCCGTCCAATCTCTGCGCTCCACGACCCAAAGACCGCCGGGACGGAACCTGCCTGCATCTACAAAGCCCAGCATCGCCTGGCCTGCCGTCTTGCCAACTCAGCTGCTCACAGCCAATCATGTGCCGCCACTGATACCTCGCCTCTCATCTTGTTCTTCCGCCATTTCCCAAGGGCCCATCTGATCCCTTGCCGTCTAACCTGATTGTTGGATGCTGAGGCGCCAGCTCCTCGCGTCCATTCTCACGCGAGGCTGGTGTTCATACGGCGGTAAGTAGATGCTGCGGACCCCGACCGGAGACCGGGGACCGTCAAGGTCAGAAGAATCGGTCGGCCCCAAATACCGAAACTCTGATCGGATCGATCGTTTCAAGCACACACCACGCATAAATACATCCACACCTCAAAAAAGAAGTGAATGGTAGGTACATAGAGGTGAACTAGTCTCCTGGCGCCCCTAACACCCAATACGGATCACTGGTGTGTGATCTGTCAGTTCCCTGCGAAACGACCTCGATCTAGCAGCTTCTTTTATGCAGTGAGCCTTCGATATTAGGTACTTCCATCAACTACACATGGCCCCGGCTGCATCAACCTCTGAATGGTCAAGATGAATAAAAAATATCTATGCAGCTCGCCATTGGTCCTGTAGGCTTCCGAACTAACGCTTTCGGCACTTCTTATAAAAGAAAACATGTAAATCTTTACTCTCATCAACATCACTGCAAAAACCTCGTATTAAATACGGATAGACCCCTTCCTTTTGTCTTGTGATAGCGATGAAACTTTCAAGGGGAGGGGAGGCTTGCATGGATAGCAGCTCCGTCCAACCATCCCGACCCCTCGGTCCGGCCGAGTCGTCTTATAACATTCTTGGCAACTCCCACGAACCACGTCTCCTTTTGTATCGCCAATTGTATCTATGTACAAAACCACAAAATGAAACGCAATAAATCCCGAGGGCACGAGATGAAAAAAAAAGAGCGTGCGTTATACCCGAACAGTTCTCTTTTATGCGGTGTCTCGGTACACACACCGCGGCCACCGCACAATAAGAAAATAAATCACTTTTTGCTCTGGTCTTGCAAAGCACATGGGATGCCTCTTTACCGGAAGGACCGAATAATTATTGCGGAAAATGAAAACCTGGCGTACGCATCCATGTTCCAATATACGTTTGGTGTTATGCACATGCATACATGAATACATACATATAATCTGTGTGGGAGGAGGTCTTACAAGTGATGACGATGTTTGATGAATGATGTGTAGTGTGCGTGTTGTGCTGCATGTATCACTCACTGTGTATAGGTAAGGTAGGCGTGTGTTTTGGGGTTTGCTTGTATTCATTAGAGGCTCTGAGGGGAAATTACAGTCTGTATGTGTGTATTTCACCTACAAAGGATACCTAAGGTATGTCTCCCTCGGGTTGCACTAGTCATAACTAATTAACGCTTCAGGAGGTTTGATGCAAGTTCAAGCCTCCAGATCTAGATGGGACGGAAAAAAAAAAAACATAAAAGATGTCACACAAAGAAAAAAAAAGAAAAGAAAAGCTAGGTAGGGTGGATAAAAAATGATATTAAAGGCAGGTTACATGCATGAACGCGTTATTATTCATAAAAAAATAAAAAATAAAAAGACAGACATGAATACAGCACACTCGCATTCTGAGTGTTATTTATTACAGCGCCTTTCTTTCTCTTAGAGAATCTCGGCATACAAGACACATACACACGTAGACCCCCCAGGTAAAAAAAAAAAAAAAAAAAAAAAGCATCAAATCATTCGTTCATAACTCTTCCATGCAAACCCCCTCCTCATTTACATACAGTTCCTCTTTTCAACATCCCATTTGCTTTCCTTTCCTTATTATAACCGCCCACAACCTTGCGAAACAAAAGTAGAGTTGTGGGTCAAATTTTCCCCTTCTCTTCCCCCCCCTTCCCCCCCAGTTCTTCCATCCAAGGTTCGTTGCAATCCCGCTTTTTCTTTTGCAGCTCGCATATGTAGGTAGTATGCATGTAGTCGTGTATAAAAGTCTTCCTCTGCCTTCTCTAGTTGTCCAAGAGTTAATAAAAACGCAGACAGGTGGATACCTCTAGATGGGGGAACAAACCAGAAGCCATAGAAAAATGAAGACGCTAACAGGTTTGATGTCTGATGTTGACGCACGCGCGCGGGCGGGCGGGGAACGGGTCGCATGTTGGGCCGCATGAGAAATACAATCCCACCTCGCAGACCCGATCTGACTACACCACACTACACCACACTACACCACACTACACCACACTACACCAAACTACCACTACCACCACTGCCGTTACCTTACCCCCCACCCCCCTCTCTCCCAACATACCCTTTACTGGTACCAAAATTCAGAGCAAGAATAAATAAATAAAGTCAAAAAGGCACATGACTTCCCGAGCTGCACCGGGGCGCTCGGAATGGCCTTCCCCGCTCGTCAACAACCCTTGAACGGCTCTTTTATCCTATTCCTCATTCACCCCTGCCAAACCTAACATCAAAATCCTTAAGCACACTCATGATGCTAGCGGCTTCAACCTCTATTGGTGCCCTCCCCCCCATTGGAGCAGTAGGACCCCGCCCTCCCGCGCCAGCGTTCCCTCCCTGACGCAAGACTGGAAGCGCTCTAAGCTTCGGCAGCCACGACCCGATATCATCCGCCGCTTCCTCAAAGTGCCTATGACTAGCCAGCGTCTTGAAGGCGTCCGCACATGAAAGGCTAAGTCCGAATCCGGTGTTTGAGGGGTTTTGTATTGGCGGCAGAGTATTGTTATTGTTGATGTTGTCATTGGTGTTGGTAGTCTCGGCTTTTGCTGTCTTACAGCAACCGCCTGGACCGCCGCTTCCGCAACATCCACCTGCTGCGCTGCTGCCAGGATTGTTCTTCTCGAAATTGGCCGCGAGCGAACGGCAGAATAGTCCTGATTTCGGATCTGAAAGGCATTGCGCGCAGGTACCTGGACCACTAGGACCACAACCGCCAGTTGGCTTGGTGACGGTGGCAGGCTTGGACTGCGTGTTTGGCCGATTGCGCGGACCAGGGAGCTTGATTGCGCCAGTTGCTGTTACCTCCATCGGCATGGGGATGACGTCGTCATCTGATGGAGGTGGAGTGTGTGTTTGGGTATGCTGAACTACAGGTGCTGGCTGACTGACGGGCACCTCAACGGTCGGGACAGTGGTGCCCATCATGTCGGCGCAGATGCAGTAGGTGCCATCCTTACAGAACCCGCAGTCTCGGGTCTCTAGAGACAGCAGGGGCTGGATTGACAGTTGCTGCTGCTGCTGCGGCTGCTGTTGTTGTTGATGATGATTATGATGTACTGGGTGCGACTGGTTAGTAGACTGCATCGATGGCATCCTAATGCTGTCCTTAGCAGCAAAAAGGGCTGTGAAGTCAGTTTCGAGGTTTAATCCCACGTCCGAACGTTGGCGCTTTTCATCTTGGCCACTTGGTGATAGCGAACCGGAACCGCGTCTTCGTTTCAGGTCGGAGGCTATGGCCGACTTTATTGATTCTTCCAAACAAGCGCATCTTCCTCCTAATGTGCAGCCGCCACATCCTATAGGAACGTCTGAATTTTGTTGAAGAATCTCCTCGGCACATGCACATGAGCCGATCGTTTGGCACCCGCCACAGCTGAGGCCCAGCGGCGCGTTCGACTGTTCCTGAGGCGATATTATCTGTGAGATGGAAAAGGGTTGAGTGATAGGCCTGGGCTCAGCAATGGGGACAGAATTCGGCGTGGCGTTCTTTGATGGTGCAGGTTGTATAGGTCTTGCTGCTGCGTGAGATGCCATGTTAACAGAGGTTTGTTGTTGTTGATGGAGTCGTGTTGACATCAAGCCCCCGTCCCCAGACGACGGAGCTAATCGAGAGTTATCCCAGGACGGTGCGGATACACTATCCCGCCCCTGACGTTCCCTCTCGAGCTGCTCCTCCAAAGACTGGCATCTTGACTGCAAAGTCTGCCTCTCAATCTCCAGGTGGTCGATGCGTTCCTGCATCTCCCGGACGATCCGGTCGTGCTCCTCCTTCTGCTCTTCCAGCTGTTCCTCCAACTCCCCAACCCTGGCAGCTCTCCTCTCCCGGAATGCCCTCTGAGCAGCCCGATTTTGGGCCTTGCGCTTTGTAGGTGGCGTATCGGTGGCAGGCTTGCGGCCAGGTTTTGGCCGGGGAGGTATGACCCATTCCTTGCTAGTCATGCTAAGTGCGACTGGCTGAGATGCCGCAGCTGGCGACGTGGCAGGTGGTGAGGCCATGTTAGTAGCTGCCGGCGAAGCCTTGATGGAAGGTGGTCTGCCCGCAATTGTGATGGGTCTGATAACGGTTGGAGGTGCGTTCCCACACGAGGAGGTAGGTGTGGAGACTTGGGACGGAGATGCGGGGGGTGATCCTGCGCTAGAAGCGTCACGACTGAATGAGGTGCTAATCGACAAGTTCCTATTATTATTGCTGTGGTTGTTGTTGTTGTGGTTTGTAGTCAGATGGCCAGTAGAAGCCCCTGGAGCCGCAGCAAGCACGGCAACCATTCCGATGGTGTGCAGTAGCTAGCTGCAATTCGCTTGCCGACTTGCACTTGAAAATTTATGTCGCAATTGGTTTCCCGGGCCGGTTTAGGGCCACCAGTACGGCCTGCTTCGGAAAGGCGGGGCAATGAATTCTCAAGCCGTGCTGTCCGTGTAAAATCGGGTGTCCGCCGTAAAGCCGACGACCACTCCGAATTAAAAAAAATGCCGGGTTTGCGGTGTTAATTGTGATAACTGCTTGGTTGGAGCTTTCGGCATACGCCTCACAGCACTTGTGCGAAAACCAGGTCGAATGTGCTGTTCTAGCCGGTTGCCAAAGATTGAGGTGCCAAAAAATTTTTTTTTGAAGAAAATTCAAGCACTGACTTGTCGCACTTTGTGATGTCAATTGTGCTGACGACAAAATGCTGGTCGTTCCTGACGCACCTCGAATCTTGCGTTGATATGGGAGGATGTCCAGGTAAAGACTTCTCAAGTTGGTTGGTATTTGACGGTGACAGACTCAGAATGCTTCTGTGAAGAGGGGTTTTCGAGTAGATGAGAAAATTCAGAAGAGCGGCGGCCGGAGCAGCAGGGAAAGTTACCAGGGCATATAGCGAGTACGGGCTCTCCTTTGCCCGGGTTCCTTGCTGATTCGGCAGAGATTGAGAGAGAGATGGAGATGCCCGCGGACCAACTGATGATCTGATAAGATTAAAACCGAGCGAGGCTTGGCGGCCAGACAGGGATGAGTTCCCTCATCCCAGATGAAAGTTGCCCACCTCTCACTTGGGAGACAGCCAGAATGAGCGATGTCGGCCTTGGAAGAGGAGAATATTCCGCGCCTTCCAGTGTCATTTATCCGCTGAATGCTGTCATGTTGGACAAACGGATTGAAGTGCCTAGCGAAAGGGGACTCGACCAAACTGTCCTGTTTCTTTGTGGAGCGCAGGCTTCCCTTCTTCAGGTGGGGAATCTTCAGGCGGTCCCTGACATTGAGGATGAAGCATTCCTTCTCAGCGTGAGAAAATAAAATGGCCCCAGGTTTGCATAATTTTGCAGACCCAGAATTGTCCACACCTCGAGGCTTATTACAATGATACTCAGGTCACGTTTCTCATCATCAGAAAATCGACGGTGTCGTCAACTTTCGACATCTGATTACGTACTCTCGTACTGCAGTGGAAGCACATCTGGAGGACCCACTTCAATATGCCAAGACCTGGCGGTTGCCATCACCAAAAGCAGCAGTCTGGGAACAACGTAAATCAGGCGGATCTGAGATTCTGAATACGTACCAGATTCAGCACAATCTTGAACAGGGTCCCTCTTCGAACAAAGTTGCTTGTGATTAAACACACAAGTAGCATTCAGAGCAATCAGGTCCGACACAATGGCCAACCTAGGCCTCCCATCTCCCACCTCTCGCCCAACATCCTCGTACTCTGGCTTCAACTTCCCATCCTCCTCATCTTCCACGAGTCGCGATGACAACAACGGCGACTACGACAACGAAGCCCTTCCATTCCCTGCCGCCTTGGCCCGGCGTGATTTCCTCGCACCAGACTTTGACCCAGCTGCATACCTGTCCACCCTCCACACCGGCGGCCCAGCGTCACGACACCAGACACTCGAAGATCTACGTTCCGAATTGCGTGATCGCAGCGCTGCCATCAGCGCTGAACTTCTCGAACTAGTCAATTCAAATTATACAGCCTTTCTAAGTCTCGGAGACGAACTCAAAGGCGGAGAGGAGCGTGCGGAGGATGTACGGGTTGCGCTGCTCGGGTTTCGGCGGGCGGTCGGCGAGGTACAAAACCGTGTGCGCGAGCGACGGGTGGAGGTCGGGTCGTTGAATAAGGAGCTACAGGATGTTAAAGGGGCGGTGGAAGTGGGAAGACAAATGCTTGAGCTTGATGAGCGGATATCAGGGCTGGAGGCACGGCTTGCGGTGGGTGGTTTGGGGCAACCAAAGAAGGGCGTCAGCAATGCGGATAGCGACGATTGGGATGACGATATTCCTGACAGTGAGGATGATGAGGAAGAAGAGGAGGACGAAGCCGACGGCGAGTTTGTCAGCAGCAGCCCAGCGAAACTAGCTGCACTCGCAAGGGATTACATTCATGTCGACAAGCTGGCCGAGACTATTGGTAGGGATCTTGCGTTTGTCCGGAAGACTGAAGAGCGAATGACAAGGTGCCGGAACACGATCTTACTCGATCTGAGCACAGCATTACGGGAGGCACGAAAGGCAGGCCCAAGAGGCCAACGACGGGTCATCAAGTTTCTAGCCATTTACAGGATATTAGATGCGCAGGCTGATGCTGTCAAAGTTTTGAAGGAGAAATAGACTCCTAAGGGGTCATCGAAAAAGCATTGCGACTGGAATCTAGATACCCAATCCTTCGACGCGGTTTGCTTTCGTACAATTATGATACATGGCATACATCTCTGTATTATACAATGGAAAACCAGGTTTACATGACTGATTGAAGGTGCTCGGGCGTGATTGCCTCGTCGGTTGGAGCAAAGGTCCCGTTTAAACTGAAAGCAGGGCCGTGGGTCGAGCTGAGCACCACATCGTCCAGCGCCTTGGTGGTAGAGTCGTCAAGCTTGGCCATGTCGTGTTTGAGACTGCTCATCAATGACTTGACGTTGTCTGAAAGCATCTTGGGGGTGAAGCCCAGTTGCCCAACAGCCATCCTCACCACACCGTTCCTTTCCCTATACTCATCCGCACCGATCAGTTCCTTCACGGTCGCCTTGATATCGCTGGTGATGGTCTTGGTCTTTGCACTGGGCATTAAGCCCTTGGGGCCAAGAATCTTGCCGAGATTTGCCTTCTTTAGAGCATCCTGGCTGTCTGCATGGCAGATCAACTTGTTGAAGCGAATGTTGCCCTCACGGATGGCTTGGAACAAGCTCTCCTCTCCCACCGCCACGGCACCGAGCTGTTGCGCCTCTGCTGCGAGCTCCTCGGGGCAGATAACACCGATACGTGTGTCGGTCTTGACGGGGAATGGTAATATGATGCGGTTGCGAACGACGGGCCCGCTCTTATTGGTCTTGAGCTTCACGTGGAGTTCGTATTTGGAAACGGTGGGCGGTTGTCCGACTTCAAAGGCACGCAGGTACCTGCATGGATAGCCAGTCAGTATAAGGCGGGGCGGAAGAATGGAGACAGAACACTCGCCTCATGGCATCGCAGAGACTATAGGTTTCCACGTCTGACATATCGTACGAACGGAACGTCTTGTATGCCTTCTTTTTCTTCACGGGCTTCTTGCGCATGCCCCCAGCACCTGCATGTCGGACAAACGGTGCCGCAACCGACGGGACGAGGAATTTTGGTATTGTTGAGACCACCGTTGGTCTGGCGGGCGCAGACAGGCTGAGTCTTGCCAATGAGGCAAGACATCTGGTGGTGGAAGCCATGGCGTGGAAGGTATGCTGTGGCCGCTGCGCCGTCAGAACACCATCAAAACAGCGTCGCGATCTATTATTCCGTAGGCCCTCTTGCTTTGGACCTCTCTCAATTGGAAAAAAAGTTGGGTCCCGGTCCGATGGTGCCTTGAAACTTAGGCCCCAAAACGATCAAGTGGGGTCCCAGATCGTTCAGGGTTCCAGGTTTATCAGGGTTGTGCTCGTTACAGCGTCGCTAAACAGCTGAGCTGAAGCTGCTCACCGCCCGGCAGAACGGAATGGATAACAAGAACCCCGCCATACTTGAGTGAAGCATAATTACCCCTCCAAAAAGTTTAGTCACAAATTGCTGCATCATCGATCACCTTGTCCCAGCCAAACCCCCAGTGACGGCGAAGAGCTGCTGTACTATCCCGTACGTCTCTCCTCTCATTCATTAGAATAACCCCGTGCTTATCCTCTTACTACAGACTTGATACATAACGTACTCCTGTTCCATATCATATATCGCAATGAAGCTCGCCGATTTGCACCCAATCGAGGGGCTGCTCACAGCAGACTTCCGCTCAATTGAGCCCCGCCTGATTTTCCTAAACAACTTCCTGACCCTGAGGACCTATCTTGAAGGTTATAGCCTTGGGGAGCTGGACACCAAGATTTGGCAAGCTCTCCGTGGCAACCGTGCCGCCGTTTCCTTCATTCGAAGGGGAAGTCTCGTCAACCTTGCCCGTTGGTTCACCTTCATTGAGGAGAATCATCCCGAGATTCAGGCCGAGATCAAGGCCCTCGATGCCGCCGCAAAGGCCAAGGTTGCCGCTGCCAGCAAGGCCGGCGCCAGCTATGCTCTCGCACTGCAGAATACCGACCAGGGTGTCGTAACCAGGTTCTTGCCCGAGCCCTCGGGATACCTTCACATCGGGCACGCCAAGGCTGCCTTGCTCTCCGATTACTTCGCCAGGGCTTACAACGGCCAGCTCCGCTTGCGCCTCGACGACACCAACCCCTCCAAGGAGAAGGAGGAATTCCAGGACTCGATCATCGAGGACCTCGCTCTTATGGGTATCAAGCCTGACACGCTCACCTACACCTCGGACTACTTCGACTACCTTCACGACATGTGCATCCGCCTCATCAAGGAGGGCCATGCCTACGCCGACGATACCGACCAGGAGGCCATGAGAAACGAGAGATGGAATGGTATCGCCTCAAAGCGCCGCGACCTGCCTGTGGAGGAGAGTCTGCGCATCTTTGAGGAGATGAAGACTGGCAGTGAGGAGGGTCTAAAGTGGTGCATCCGCGCAAAGGTGTCAGTCGACAACCCGAACAAGGCGATGCGCGACCCCGTCATTTACCGCTGCAATATCGAGACTCCCCATCACCGTACCGGCACCAAGTGGAAGGTCTATCCTCTCTACGATCTTGCTGCACCTCTTGTTGACAGCAAGGAAGGCGTTACTCATGCCCTGAGATCGACCGAGTACACCGATCGTAACCCTCTGTACCAGTGGTTCATTGACACCCTGCAGCTCCGCCAGGTCCATATGTGGGACTTTGCGCGCATGAACTTTGTCAGAACCTTCCTGTCCAAGCGCAAGCTTGCCAAGTTGGTTGATACTGGGAAGGTCTGGGGATGGGACGACCCGAGAATGCCCACTATCAGGGGTGTCAGAAGAAGGGGCATGACCGTCCCCGCCTTGAGGGAGTTTATCCTCAAGCAGGGTCCCAGCAGAAATGTCGTGACCATGGACTGGACCAACTTTTGGGCCACAAACAAAAAGGAGATTGATCCTCTTGCCCCTCGTCACACTGCAATTCTCAAGAAGGACGTCGTCAAGGTCGCCATTACTGGTGCCGAGGCGCCCGCCGAGCCATACACTGCGGATAAGCCCAAGCATCCCAAGAACAAGGATATCGGCACCAAGAAGGTTGCCTTTGCCAACGAGCTCCTCCTTGACCAGGCCGATGCCAAGAGCTTCAAGGAGGGCGAGGAAATTACCCTCATGGCTTGGGGCAACGCTTTCATCCGCCAGATCGGTAGCGGCGATCCTATCCCTACACTTTCTGCGGAGCTCAACCTTCAGGGCGATGTCAAGAAGACCGAGAAGAAGGTCACCTGGCTCGCTTCCAAGGGCCAGAACCTGGTTCCCGCTGAGCTCTGGGACTTTGACTACCTCATTACCAAGGATGTCCTTAGTGAGGACGACAACATGGAGGACTTCTTGAACCCTGTGACTTCGACTATGGATGAAGCGTGGTGCGATGAGGCCACCTCTGAGCTCAAGAAGGATGATATCATCCAGCTTGAGAGACGTGGGTATTACCGTGTGGACAAGGGGCTTGGCGACTGGAAGGAGGGTGAGGAGAAGAAGCTCGTCCTCTTCTGCATTCCTACTGGCAAGACTGGACCCAAATAAGCTCTTCCCTCGATGTAAGTAATAGGCTGGAAGCCTTGATAGGAAGGATACAAAAAAATAGACAACTCCTGTTGACATCAGACTCCTCTTCATGACCCTATCGTGCCTAATTTGCCATGATATGCCTTATTCATCAAACCTGGACGCTTCGCCTGTTCAATAATAGAGAGTGACTGAAACTGGTTTTTGCATGTTTAACTAGGCTATAATATTTAGCACCGTTACTATAAAATACCCCGACTAATTGATCTCAGCAGACAAATGCAAATATAATACATATGAACCATCAGTGACTTGCTTGCAGAGACTTCTAACAAAGGTCAAAGAGCCAAACCTAGTAATTGTTGTGTGCGGCGAGAATCCTAATGTGACCCATCTGGTATTAAGAGTAGGTATTCTTTTTTTCTGTCCTTTCGCAAAGCACCAACCACCATGACTGCAATTCTGTTGGTGGTGGGTAGGTAGGTGAACAAGTAAGAACGATATAGCAATAAACGTTACAGAATCCAGATTTCTTTTCCTTTTTTTTTTTTTTTTTTCTTTTAGGATGGGAATAATAGTTATGCAGTAAAACGGGAATTTCCATTCAACCAGACGGACCGGAAGCATGAAGAAAATGCCCCTTATGTTTCTCATCTTAGGTAAGAAGAAAAAAAGAGGGGAGGGACTCATATCCTATTAAGTAGGGGAGACTATTACTAAGGTTGATATACTAAGGTAGGTAGAGTAGGTCCTGCTTTACCAGACATAAACTTTGCCGCCAGATATCTCTTTGCTGGTAGTACTACACCACCACCACTACGGATCCGGATGGTGGGCGCGATGATATAATGGAGAAATCAATGAATGGTATCAGCCCAGGATTGGGGGCTTGGACGATGAGTGATACGAGGCCCCCCCCCCAAAAAAAAAAGACGAGAAAGAGGAGCAATGGAGATGTTTAGGAGATAAAAGAAGCTTTCAGATTCGGGTAGTGAAAACAGAGAACTTATCTGTGTAGGACCATCAGGACAACAATACCCACCTGCTAGACTTGGAAGGCTAGATAGCTGGCAATGGGACTACAAATATTTTCCAGGGTCTGGCTTTACTAAAACAAGCAAAGATTCCTGCTTAGTTCACATCATCTGATTATGATGCCGGTGAACTGTACCATAACTAAGGTACCTAGGTATCCCAACGAGTTGTCACTCTGCTTGATAAATCTAGACTTTGGCAGTTATCACTCGCTCTGCATCAAATCCACTTGATCATCTTTTTCTCATCATCTCTTTCTTTCTACGAGTCTTTTCTTCCAATCAACATGCCTGAAACTTGCCCTTCTATTTGCGGGTTTCCTGAGGTGAGCTGACACACGAGGGATTAGTAGATGGGCTCCGAAAGGAGCTCAGTAATTCTATTCGTGGTACGATTAGAAGCTTATGTTTCTTTCTGAAACGTCCAAAAAGGTCTGGATTCTGTCAATCTTTTCTTGTCAGAATTTGAGGGGAAAAAAAAAATGGGGGGGAAACAACTTGGATTGCTACGGTGGTTGTTAGAGAGCCGCATTTGCTTGGCATGTGCAGGACACCATTTCTTTGCCGCATTTGGAACAATAAACCGTGTGGAACTCTGCGAAGTCTTGGTAGGTTGATGGAAAATGGAGAACTTGAAGCCCGCCACGCGCCCTCGAAAGGGTCACACGCTTTTTTGATCCGCATTGGCAACTGCCGATAGGGTGTTTGCACTTGGAGCAGTAAGTCGCGTTGTAGGCCCCCGGAATGGGGGGGAGGAAGGGAACCGATCGGATAGCTTGGGAAACCACTTTTCGAGGACATCCCATCAGTCGACCGTTCATTCATGCATATAATAAAGAAGCATCAAAAATGTATACTTACTTTTTTGGTATGTTGGGGGTCTTGTAGTTGAGTCTTTGCGGCCTTGTTCGTTGTATGATGTTGACTTGCTGTTTACCGTTGGAGAATGGAAGGGGTTGCTTTCAAAAATCGAGAAAGTGGTAATCTCAACCTGTTTATTTAACCTGCATCTTTGAGTGTGGCGTTACAACTTGCGTTTTACTCATGATGGATACGAAGATGTGGGAGTCACAGACTTCTGGGTTGCAAACTACCTAATCATCATGAGAGTCATGGTGGAATGATCCGTCGAGGAGGAGTACGGAATGAGGGCATCGAAAGGCAACTCTCGACATGTGACCCGGAAGAGGCAAATGTATTATTAAATGTACATGCTCCACTGTGTACAATAAAGCCCGTGTCGCGATCATCAAGTTCAGAGCTTGATGAAACATGACATTTGTCTGACGGCATGTTTAATTAGAGTTCTCGTTAGCCTTTCTCAGAACGTAACCGTGGATATGAATGCGGTCAAGACAGCTCCATAGTATCAAGGGTGCAGTTTTGAGGAGTAGAGTGTAAGAAAGGGCTATCATCAGTGCCTTCAGTTGTTGTAAAGATTTGAAGTTGGTGATATATCAGGAGGTAAGTAAACAAATCATTTGCCCTGACACGGCAACGCAGTGTGTTGTCAAGCCAGTGCCGAATCCCGTCTTGGCAGCATTGTGAAGGCGCTTCGAGACTTGGCGCCAAGATTATGGGTGACTTGGTCTAGTGAAGGGAGCTGGCCGTGTCGCAGGAATCTGTAGAATAAAAATCTTTAAACAAGGAAGACTAAACGAAGTTTTTCGCAATGAAGATACGCCATTATTTTCAGACAATTTGGGGTCGGGGGAAGCAGTTAAATGTTGTTGTCAATTCAGGCATTCAGGGTACCACGTGGGTACCAAAGTGCCTGTTGGACTTTTGTTGGACTTTTGTTGAAGATTTTGGGAGGCTGGAACGGGGTCCATCGATCGAAGATCTAGGCACTTGACACTGGGAGGTCCCGCTTGGATCCGCTCCGCTTGTCGAATTTATATGGATCGACGTCATCCATCACACCTGCAGCTCTTTCTTGCATGGGAAATCCAAAACCACAAGCAGCTTTTATTCCCACCGACACGCTGAGAAGTTGTTGTGTGGCTGCGTCCATTTAGGTGCGTAGAACTCATTCTCTCCCGCACGCTGTAAGGTTAAAATCCCAAATCATTGAGATTTCGGAAATACCCTTTACCGTTAAAACAGCTATTGTATTCTCAGATCGATAAGTTCACGCTAACAACAGCTCGCGCCAACAGCTTTACTCGGGGCATTTCAGCCCAAAACGCCAAATTTTTTATTTTTTCTTTCCAAAAATCACAACACAAATCAGGCACCTCCGCGACAAAGACGCACCACGAAGTGACAAACATGGCAGGATACGGTCAAGGCGAGGCCGCCAATTACTACAACCAAAATCAACCACCCAATTCTTATCAGATGCAGCCTCAGCAAGGTTATTACAACCAACCACCTCCTCCGCCCGTCAACGAATATCACAGCGGCTACAGCCCCGTTCCGAACCAAAACGGATACGCACCTCCTCCTTACCCTCCCCAAGCCGACCCAAAGCTTGGTCCTCCGCCATCCTACGACGAGGTTTTCAAAGTACAGAAGCCGAAATGGAACGATCTGTGGGCGGGCATCTTATTCCTGGCCACTTGTGCCGGCTTCGTTGTGGTTTCGGCAATCTCGATCCAGGGCCTGTCGTTGACTAAAAATGTCAACTCGGGGGGCCTCAAAGGACAAAACAACACTTTCGGCCTCACAACGCACACCATCTGGCTTTTTGCTTGGGTATTGATTGCGGCCATCGTCCTGAGCTATGCGTACATGTGGGTTGCGCGCAAGTTTACCAAGCAGTTCATCTGGATCACTGGTATTCTCAATGTCGTGCTGGGCTTCGCCACCGCCATTTACATGCTCTCAAGGAAGTACTACTCTGGCGGTATTGTGTTTTTGCTCTTCGCAATCTTTCAGCTCATCTGCTTTATCAGCTGGCGGTCCCGAATCCCCTTCAGCGTGTTGATGCTGCAGACCGCCATTGATGTTGCCAAGAGACACGGGCACGTATACCTCGTTAGCGCTATCGGTGGGCTGATCGGCACAATCTTTGCTGCTTGGTACTCAGTCACTCTTGTCAGCATTTATATCAAGTACGAGCCGAGCCCAAACAATCCGGCCTGCCAGAAAGGTGTAGGCGGTTGCGGCACGGGCAAGGTCATTGGCCTGATTGCATTTATCACCTTTGCTGCTTACTGGATCTCCGAGTGGCTCAAGAATACCATTCATACCACGATTGCGGGCGTCTATGGTTCGTGGTACTTTCAGTCCAAGAACTATCCCACCAAGGTCACTCGCGGTGCTCTCAAGCGGTGCCTTACCTACAGCTTTGGCAGCATCAGTCTCGGGAGCTTGGTTGTCGCCATCATCAATTTCTTGAGACAGCTCTGCTCAGTTGCTCAATCCCAGGCCGCTGCAGATGGTGATATCATAGGCACAATCCTTTTCTGCATTGTGGGATGCCTCATTGGTATTCTTGACTGGGCGGTTCAGTTCCTGAACAGATATGCTTTTGCTCATATTGCCTTGTATGGAAAGGCGTACATTCCTGCTGCCAAGGATACTTGGAGGTGAGCACTCGAATTTTCGCTTTAGGTTATTTCACGGTCATACGCTAACTCTGTTTACAGAATGATCAAAGATCGCGGCATCGATGCCCTCGTCAACGAGTGCCTCATTGGCCCTGTTCTCGGCATGGGTGCTATGTTCGTTGGCTATGCTAGCGCCTTGCTGGCTTATTGCTACTTGGTGTTCACCGATCCCATCTATAACCGTGGAGGCGGTTTCACTCCGGTCGTGGTCGCTTTTGCGTTTCTCATAGGTTTGCAGATTTGCAACATCTTTACCACGCCGCTGTCATCTGGTATCGACACCATCTTTGTTGCTGCTGCTTGGGATCCTGAGGTCATGGTATGTTACTTTTTCCTTGTGTGTGTGTGTATTTATAAACAGCCGATACTAATCCTCGCCTACGCAGATCCGTGATCACCCCGATCTCTATCACCGCATGGTTGCCGTTTACCCACATGTCCAACAGGCCATCCACGCTTAAAGGAAAACCTGTTTCAGCGAGTAATGAGTTGGGAATAAAGTTTGTTGGCTGGAACATGAAAAATGTTTTTGGTATCGGATATAACAGATGATTTAATTTTATCAGAAGTAATATGGAAGGACCACTAGTAGTAGTAGTAGGAGTAGCAGCAGCAGTGTTAACAACAAGCTTGTAATGGAAGAAAGAGAAAGCCCACAGAAGAAAGAGTTTATGCCTAATTCAACGTTCCAAAATAAAAAATAAAAAGAAATCTCAACATGCCCCGGACCCCTGTCAATAATATTTAACTAAACCTTTGTTTCCTCATCCCACGACACACTTTTCAGGAACTCCTCAATCCCCGTGAACTTGAAGCCCTCCGGCTCGAGTATCCTGTTCCACTCATCCGAGACGTCCCAACTTCCTTTGACGCTCTCTAGTAAAATACCAATTGTGACCTGTTTGAGCATGGCCTTGACTGCTTCTGCGTGTTCCGAAGAAACGCTGGGATGGCTGATTTCCAATCCCCAGGAGGATGTGAGGATTCCCCTTTCGAGATCCTCGACCTTGACAGTTTCGACATTAAATTTACATTCTAATTTTTTTTTTTGGGGTCAAAATTTATTTTCTTGAACAGTATATATATATATATATATATATGGGTAGATATATATGTATTAGATAGATAGTTACGCACCTCTGACCCTCTCACAGATGGCGATCAGTTCCGATAACCTGACCCGCTCGCCGCGGATTCCGGAAACGGCAGGCCAGGCGCCGGGCTGCGAGACGGCGCGGGCCACGACTCGGGCGAGATCCCGCACCGAGGTGAAGGTCACGTAGGGATCGCGATCCTCGATCCGGACGGCGCGGCGGGATCGCAGGCAGACGAAGGGGGTCTGCAGCGGGGTCAGGTGCGGGGAGGTGCGGCGCGGGGAGGTGCGGCGCGGGGAGGCTAGGTAGTTGAGGAGGAGGGAAGGCCGGAAGATGGTGTGCTGGAGGGTGGAGTCGGCGGCTGCGGCGGAGAGGTAAGTGGCCACGAGGTGTTTCTGGGACCAGCCGGGGAGGAGGGAGGAGGAGGAGGAGGAGGAGGAGGAGGCATCGGGACCGGGGGAGGTGATTCTGGAAGGAAGGAAGGAAGGGGGGTTTGTGTTAATTTACTGCTTAATTTAGGGGCGTACATACTTACATTATGTTGATTCGACGTGGGTAAAGTTTGGGGAACAGCTGGGGGAAGGGGGGGGAAGGGGAGGGGAGGGGGGGGGGTTATAACTCATTACCCTCCATATTCGCTCGGAGCGAACCGGGTTACGCCAGCTTGGATGCAAGCGTCGATTAGAGTCTTTTGAGAGACATTATCTGGGTCGTGGAGCGGCTGAATGAAGGAGAGGACGGTGTGAATCTCGGCATTTGCGAGGATCCGGGTGAGGGTAGCGAGGTCGGAGTAGTTGACTTGTTGGAAGGGGAGGTTGTGCGGGTTCGTGGTTGGAGTTGGGGGGCTACGGGTGAGTATAAGGATTGAGTGTTTGATTGGGGAGGCGACTAGAGCGTCGATTACTTCCCGGGCGAGTTCTAACGTAACGAGAGTTAGAAAAAGTGAGAATCAGAAAAGCAGGGGATAGGGGAAAATATCATAGGAAGGCGTAGTTACCGCCGGTACCACCTGCAATTGCGACATTGACCATGGCGGTGAGGAGTTTGAAGAAATTGGAGCTGATTTAGGAAGATCATGATTCGTTTGATGAGCATGTGAGGGTATATATGCTTTGCTTCGGGGACATTTGTTGTTGAGTTTGTTGTCGGGGACTTGTGCCGAGCGATGTCTAACGGGTTTCAAGTTCGGTGACCGAGGCCGGGAGTCCATATGAAGTAATAATAGAACAATAATTTTACATATCCAAGGAGAACAAAATTTCCTGTTGGTCAAGAGATGACCGTTCAGTCTTCAAGAAAGTGACAAGATCCGTGTACTCCTTGCGGATCCATGCCGTCGTGAGAGCATGCAACCCAGCTGCAGAACTTCCCGGCGAGTCGAACGAGATGTGCGATTCAAAAAGCTGAACCAGGCTAGACATCTTTTCAACCTCGCTCAGAATCAAGTGATTCCTTATCTTGGCTTGCATCTTGTGGTCTTCAATGCCAAAAGTTCCCAAGGACGCAGGCACAGCAGTGACGATAAACCCCGTCGTCTGTGCCAAGTCATTTGAAGCCCGATCGGATCTCGATGGAGGGAAAGTCCCCGACGGGGTCATGCCAGTGAGTTCAACTAAACCCCGGCTTTCAGGGTTCAAACAGTCGGAACTGCACTGTAACCCAGCTGCTTGCTGATACCATATCAGGATCTTGGAAAGGATTGAGCCGTGGATCATGAGTCTATGAGTTGAGGTCGAGCAAGAACATTTCAGGAGCTCGACCATGCGATCGACCGCCTTCCTGTTGCAATGCAGGACTTGGTCGAGATGTACCGGGACACGGTCCGAGTTGGATTTGGGTGGGTGGATGTCTTTAGCTGGACAGATCAGGTTGGCGAATATCTCGTATGGCTCAAGAGCGCAGCTGTGTGAACCTGAAATGCTGGAGCTTGGGGAAATCAAAGGCTCGTAATGCTGTAATGAGGAGGGCAGAGCCGCGGTTGGGTTGCTCATCAGCCCAAGCTGGGGCCACTCTCCTTCGAGAAGCTGAGGGTCTAGGAGCTCGAAGTCGAGGCCGGGGGCAGGCTCCGGATGAGTGGTGCTCAATTCCATGGGTGATGACCCAGCATCGCTCACCGCCTCTAACTCCGGAGGATGTTGTATGATTGCGCTGCTGTCGTTGGCCTCGCGGGTGTGAATGGTCTTCACAGGAGTTCTTCTCCTGGGTGGCCTGCCAAATCTGCGGGACAGCTCATATATGCATTCGAGGCCGTTGGATGCACAACGCCGACATTGGGGGTGCTGCCGGTCACATCTCACCTTTGCCGATCCGCATGAGTTGCATGAGGACCTGAGCTTTCGGTTTGAGACCCGCGGCCGTGGCATTTGAGTAGGGTGGCCAGTCGTTACTTGGACGGAACAGAAACTTGAGAGCAAAGGTAAGTAAGTTGACGGACCTGTAGGAGCGTACGACGAACATATCAAGACAGTAGTACCTATTTTTCCGCTAGCCAATCACTGAAGCCAGCCAAGAGTTTGCCCAGAGGAGTGATGTTACCAGGATTTTGATCCTTCTGGGCTGTTAAGTACCTACCTACTGCTCAAGGCAAAGGAGGCATTGAACACTGATATTTGCACTTGCGCCTTCGAAACTGGACTACTGGGCGGTTGGTAGGAGAGTGGTGATTGATTTCGGTTCGAAGATTAGGCTAGAGATATTATTCCAGCTCTGCTCTTTGTTACGAGTTCAGCACTAGCAACGTCGTTCCAACATATTAGAAACTTTCAAGACATAACTAACCACTGCCCTGAAGTAGAAACAAACGAGGTCCTGGCCGAGGAGACGCATAACATACCGGCCACTAAGTACAAATTGAAACACAACACCATAGGTAGGTTCACTGAAGTGACTCCATCTTCAACCTCTATCTCATAGCCCCCCGGAGGAGCTCAAGCTGTGCTACCACAATCTCGAGAGTTTCAGAACTGGCTTGGGCTCTCTCCAGCGCCTCCTTTAACACCTGCTCAGCTGCGAGCAAGCCGTATCCGTTCTCGGACCCTGACCCCTCGGCTAGTCTAACCAAGTTTTCGGCTTGTTCCACTCTAGCCCTGTCCTTTTCCGAAACTGCTCGCCAGAGCTGAAGATCATCTTCCGCGTCGATTAACAAACGCTCCAAGAAGTCGGTTTTCCTAGTGTACCTCGATCTTCGTATCTGGGCCCTGATAGGTTCGAGTGCCTCGTCTATGCGTTTCTGCTTTTCTTCTTCCTCTAATCTTTGCTGCTGCGCGAGTTGTTCCTCCTCTGACTCGAAGCTCCCGCGTTGGTGATCAGCATCATGATGGGGGTCACTGTCGGAGAACTCGTTTGCGCCCTCTTTGCCCTTTCCCTTGCGAACTTTAAGTTTTTCTAGGGCGCGTCGGAACATGGTTTGACTGACGTAGAGCGCCAGCAGAGAATGTGATGGTTGGAGGGGGGGTGGTGTTAACTTGTGCTAAAGGTAAGGGCACATGTAATCATGGATCGTAAAAACAAAGACAAGACTCAATTACCCTTTTCTTAAATACCAAATTGTTGTCATTCCTAGATACTGTCACCAGTTACTGATGTTGTGCAATGTGAAGTCACGACCATGATCTCTAACCTTGTACGAAGAATGACTCAAGCTATGCGCCTAGGTCGCTGTGCGCTACGCTGTGTTGGTTTCATGTTTTCGGCGAGGCGAAACTCGTATTGACAGTACCAAAAGCGAAGCGGCAGTCCATGACTCTTGATAAAAGAATCAAATGAAAAACAAAAGCCCATTTACTTGGAAATACTGCAAACACATACCAACCACTGCAGTGATAAAAAGGTATTGCAAATGGTATAGTAATAAAATCTCTATATTTCAAGACAGAATAAAAATAAAATAAAATCATAAAAACCTAAAGCTTCTAACAAAGAGAGAGAGCGAAAAAAATCTAAAATCATAAACTCATTCAATCATTTTTACTCCTCCCGGCTCCGGACTGACTCCTGGAACCGTCTTCCACCCCGATGCCGGATTTATTCAAACCCCATCTCAAGACTGAGTCCTCAAAACAACCACGCTCTGCCCCGGCGTCCGCCTTCCCACACCAGGCGAAGATGCGGCCCTAGGCCTCGCCTGTCCGGGCACCAACAGAACCTGCTGAGACTGCCTCACCTGATGACTCTGCTGCCCATGCTGAGACTCTTGAACAACGACATACTGCTGTTGCCGCTGCTGCCGCTGCTGAGGCGGCTGCTGAACCCTGACAGTCTGGACCTGAACTCTTTGTTGTTGTTGCTGCTGCTGCTGCTGCTGCTGACTCTGTACCCGCCGAACCTGAACGGGCACAGTAATAGTCAAATATTGCTGTTGTGGTTGCTGCTGCTGCTGCTGCTGCTGATATCTAACAGTCCGGACAACCTGCTGCTGCGGCGGCGGTCTCTGAACGACTTGTACCGCCTGTCCCTGCTGGCGCTGGTGAGCGCTTTCAACCTGCTGAGCGGCAGGTAAAGTAACTGTTACCAATTGCTGTTGCTGTTGATGTTGCTGTCTCTGATCCTGAGGAACGACGGCAACCTGTTGCTTAACGGGGTTTCCGTGTCCTTGGACTTGAAGTTGATTAGTTTGTTGTTGCCGTCGTCCCTGCTGCTGCTGTTGCTGTGGCTTTGGCTGCGCAGGTCTATGAACGAGCTTGACTCCCTCGGTCGGGGTTGGGAAAGAAGGCAGAGCGTCAGGATTGGCAGTGGTCTTCTTGACGACAACCTTTTTCTTGTTGGCGGTGGCGGGACGGGGTAGTATAGTGAGCTGTCCTGCTTTTTGTCCCTGGGGGTTGGGCTGAGTGAGATACATGACCTCCACCTTTGGTTTGTAGGTGGATTTGGTCGAAGGCATCCAGCCCAGAGGCTTGGGAGGGACCGGAACTCCGTGGGGGGCTAAGCCGGCGTGGAAGAGGTCGTATTGCTGTGCCGGGGTTAAGGAAAGATAAGAGGCGCGGTAGAAGACTTGGTTGGAGCCCATGCCTGGAGTTGTGGGGGTGGACTTTTGCTTCGGTTTGATGGCGGCGGGGGTTACTTTTCTTATCGTTTTGGCTGTCTTGGAGGCGGTTTTGGAGGTTGTCGTGACTACCTTTTCCCAGGTCGTGCGTTGGACGAGGACTTCTGTTGGAGGTTTAGTGAGGTGAGCAAAGGTATAGCGGGTATTATTTTGAGGGCGACGGAGGACTTACCGACCACTTGTTGGGATTCGCCATTTCGTTGGACGGTGGTAGATTGTGTAGCCTGAGGTTGCGTAGAATGTTTCTTGTTTTCGTTTTCAAACATTTTGCTTGAGGTAAGAAGCAGAAGGCCCGATGTGAGCAAAATGGGTTGAGAGAGATTTAGTTTGCGTCTAGGTATGGTGGTTTCGTAGATACCCAAGGTACCTAAGTAGGCAGGTGTTTAAAAAGTTCAGATGGAAAAGGATTATTATTTTGTCAAATTATTTAGTAGTGTCGAGTGGATCTTGCCGCAATGCGGATTACACACTAGCCTTATAAAATGTAATCCTAGGGAGGGAAGCATTGGCGGCATAGAACGGATGAGGCATGGTCTTTGAATCGCGGCCGATCCTAGGCTGCTTCCCGATCAAGTCCGTTTCATAGGGGTGCTTGTTGGTAATGGACTCACAGTGCATTATCTGGCGGCCCATGGGCCAGCCTGCCATATCATCTTGGCAGACATTTTGGTAATGTAAACCACGTGGCGTGTGGGTTGAACACAAGAACCGTCCGTGCCGCAACCACCTGCCCGCCTTGTTTCGGACCGCCGCCTCTCACGCACATGGGGTATCCAGGTTCTCAGTTGGCCATTCATAAAGGAGCCAACTTTCTGAATGGTTGATAATACAAATCGGATGAAAGATTGGCTTAGGTTGAATTTGTGTGGTGTTGTTGGTTTCAAGTCTCTCTCTCTCCTTTTTTTTTTTTTTTTTTTTTTTTTTTTTTTTTTTTTTTTTTTTTTTTTGGTTCTTTTTCTTTTTGTGCATCTGAAGAACCACAATTGCGGCAACTGTCATTGCTGCAAAATCTCAGCGAAAGATTAGGTGCATCCAGGGAGATAAAGATGCCCAAAAAAATATGAATAGCTTGAGAATGAATGCTTGAGGTAGTAGAGTTCGTTCTATCTGTGAAACAATTGCAGCGCTGGTGCCTCAGAAGCGACTAAACGAAGCTTCCTTGAAATTACGAAGCGAAAATACCTCTCAACAGGAAACTACCGAAGTTGAAGTTTTTATGTGGCGTGAAGGTTTTTTCCCATTTTTTCTTCTCTTCTCTGTTTGTTTTCCGCCACTTTTTCTTCCTCGCCAAAAAAACTTCCTTACGCCATCATAATGGAGGCGGCGAGGTTCACACTCACTTTTCTACATTCCATAACAAGCTCTTCAATCAGTGGACCGAGAAGAGAAAGCTAGAGAGGTCACTGTTGTTGTGCTCGCTTTGGGAGATCTCTTTGAACACGGGGAACTCGTAATTCATCCTTCTCTCAAGTCTCAACTTTCAACCAACTATGGTAAAAACACTAAAAGCGTGATGCATACATTCTAGATCAGCCTGGTCCGTAGTCAAGCAGTGCTATGATATAGCAACGGACTCAGCTACTGCCGTCCTAATTAAACTAAAAGCGTGGTATTTAAAAAGATTTGAAATGGAATAGCCAACCTGCCCTTCCCCCTTCACGTCTTTCTTTCAGGGGGGGGGGTAAAAAAGAAAGACAGAGCGAAGAGGGTTGACAAAATCCCGCGCATCCATCCCAACCATCACCTCCTCCCCACTTGAAAATCATTAAACTTTGTTGCTGCTTCGAAATAGCTGGGAATTTTTACCGCTGCATGTTCCCCATCCTGATGCTCTCACCCGAGGCCTGACTTGTCGAGTTCTTGCCAGACGCCACCGCATCATCCTGAACCCACGGAACCCCCCTGCCGGAATCCCTCTGGGCAATAAGCCGGTTCTTCCTTTGTCTCTCGCGATAAAACAGCAGTCCGAGGCCGACGACCAGGCTCAAGCCGAGGCAGCTACCGAGCACGATGCCAGCTATCGCGCCCTTTGACAGCTTGTTTCCGCCCGCTGTCCCGCCCACCTGGACCGGTATCCCGGTGCCGGTACTTAGCGGGGGCCCATCATCGCCGTGTCCGGGCAGGTTGGTGGGAATGCCGGTCGCCGTGGGAGCCGGGACGTTATTCTCCGAGTCGGAAGCATTGAAGCAGGGGATCTTGTCGCCGTGCAGCGCCTGCCAGGTATCTTGGAGAACGTAGGTGATGTCGGCGCAGGCATAAAACGTTTGGTTCTCCGGGCGGTCAAAGTCGGCCGTGTACTTTAGCTGGAGGGTCGCGTTGGTTCCTGGGGTGATGGTGAATGGCGGGTCGGGGATGGTGAAGCAGGTGTGGCCTGGGTCCAGTTCGGGGATGGGGGCGATGTTGAGGGCCGAGGAGAATTCGGCTTGGGTTTTGGGATCTGGAGCGGGAAGTTGTCAGCGGTGATATAAAAGAATACTGTGGCAGAAGAATGTCGAGAGGAAAAGGAAGAGTGTAAGTGATAGAAGGGGGGGGGCTGTAATATAGATACAAACGTGGAATGGGTAACAGATAGGGCATTTGGACAAACCTTGGCTAAAGGAGATGGAGATCACGGCGTTGTAGCTGTCATCTTGGGCTGTAAAGGCAATTCGGCCACCGGCTAAGAAACAAGTTTAATGGTTAGTGGCTCAACTGAATGGATCGTATCGTCGAACAAGCCATACTGAGGGGGAAAGCGGTCCTGTTGC
This sequence comes from Cladorrhinum samala, assembly GCA_033576145.1. Classification (NCBI taxonomy): domain Eukaryota; kingdom Fungi; phylum Ascomycota; class Sordariomycetes; order Sordariales; family Podosporaceae; genus Cladorrhinum; species Cladorrhinum samala. The sequence goes on along the minus strand of MU864945.1, from coordinate 232,624 downwards.
CGACGCTTTCACGCGAACCGCACGGCGCGGAATTGTCATCATCTTCGTGCCAACCACGGTCGGGCGGCCACCAAAATGCTGCTGGGCCCTGTTTCTCACTTTGGCTGAGGACCCCAGCGGCAAAGGAGAAAAGGAGCAGGGCCGCTGGTTGCATCATGGGAGCCATCATGGATTCAAAGTAGAATGCTGGATTATTAACTGGCGAAGAAATATTAACTGGAACAAAAACTTAAAAACCTGACAAAGTCATTTTATAAAATGTCTGCCAAGTAAAATGCTGGAGAGAGGAAATGATTATCTGTGCGGGGATGCCGAACCTACGGCTAATATTCGATGATCTTCCCTCGTGCTCGGTGCGGAAAGTGTCGGCAGCCAAGTACTCTCTATCTCCTCTTCTCATCCCCCACACCTTTTGTAGGTCGGTAGTCTTGATTACATCTGCATAACCAGCACCAAGCAAGCCAATGCTTGCGGCACCGAAGAGGTCGTGTGATGGTGGTGACAAGGAAGAATCTTTGTCTACCCCGCCTCCCATGTGGCATGATGTTTGCGGGCATGTGCAGTTGATGCGACCTTCCAAGAACGCGGAGCGAATCACCACCAGGGCCCTTGACTGGTGTCGACCGCTTCTTGGAAGGTGGTTGAAGTCTCGGCGCTTATCAGATGATCAGATAAATTGGCTTGGCTTCCACTGATTAGATGGGTCCAAGGAAGCTCATTGGACAGTTTGTAACTTGAGGAATGCGCCATGGCCGGAATACCTCGAAGCGAGCCGATATCGCCGCAGCGACGGTGCTCGGGAATCAAGTGTGTCAAGGAAAGAGCAACTTGGGGGGCAGCATTGCTTGAAGAAGCTAGTACGCTGCGCGCTGGCACGGGAAACCATGGAAACCCGTCGTCGTTTTTATCAAATTTATCAAAAAGAATGATCAGCATTGTGCGGGAGATGCAGTTCATATATATATATTTCTGGGCAACCCAAGCGATGGTTGCTCCGAGCCAATCCCCTTTCTCTTCAGTATTAACCTTCTTGATTCCATAAACACCCTCCCTCTTCCATCCTTGAAGTGGCTCTGGACCCCTCTCTGTTCTCATCACCATCTTCCCTCGGTTTCTTCCATCCCGCCTCTATAGAAAAAAAAAAAAAAAAAAACCAAACCGTGGAATATGCGTGTTATTCAACTCTCAATCCTCCTTTTCGCAGTAGCTGCCACGGCTGTCCACACTGAATTGGTGCAGGCCGGCACTATTCTTCTGGAAAGACAAGCTCCTGGCACGCCTCAGTTCCAGTGTCATTCCGATTGCGGTATGTTTGAATCAACTCTCCCACTGCCCAGAACTTTGTTTACATGCTCACACCTGCCGTTGAAAGGCAATGCTCTCGCTGGCGGACGAAATCCTGCACACTGTGATAACGCTACCTGGACCGGACTCTACGAGGCCTGTCTCGGTTGTGCCCTGACGTTTGACATCTGGAAGCACTACGGCCAAGGTCTTACTGGTGCAGCATCAGCCTGCTCGCTGACACCCACTCCATTGCCTTCTGGTGTTGCTTCTTCGTCGTCGGGTTCGTCACCGTCATCAACTGGGACCTCTGTAACTACTACCAATGAATCGACCGCCTCTATCACTTCAGCGCCAACAACTCCGTCAGAATCAGCTGCCCCAGCTGGTGCTACTAGCGTATGTTATCCACCCATGATTTTTATGGTCGTGAACTGACTCGCAGCTTATTAGACAACGGCCACCTCAGCGGCCTCCAAGGGTTTAGTTCTTGGAAGGACTCTCTCTCTAGCATTTTGGGTTACAATTGCTTTTGGAATACAGGCTGTTTTGTAGTTTGCGACTATGGAGCTATCAACAGCATAGTAGGGATTGAGATCAAACCTCCTTTTGGGGTTACCATTTGAGCAATGCCACTTGCAGTTATATGATGGGAGCTGATCTTGTTGATTACTATCTCACAACAACAAGGAAACAGTATCAAGTGTTTCCCATCAAGGCTCATAAATTTTCATCCAGTCCATGAAGCCATGTACAAGGACGGTCCCGACGTCCTTTTTGTCTTTTCGTTGAGCGAGTTCCCTGTTACATGCTTTAGAATCATCGGGTGTCAGGATACTCTGAATGATCCATATCTCATCACTGAAAAAAAAAAAAAAAAAAAAAAAAAAAATAACAACCACCTCCACTCTACGCTTTTTTGGTTTAATGATGACTGACTTTCTTTGATCTCTTGTTGAATTAATCTAATAACTTTAGAATACCCGAGAATATTAAGATTACGACAAGAATACAGGAAGGACCAATGTATGTTTGCAATTGTTTCTCAGCTCCAATTTCCAACATGCTAAAGTGCGTTTGAATACCCATTTTCTAAACCCGTTGAACCTTTATTGATAACCTTAGTTACGTTCGGCCTTAACCTTTCCATCAAGCTCATACTGCTCATCGTGCGGCTTGTCATAGTTGCTCCCAGTCTCCAAGTCCGAGATCACCTTGCCCTCATTAACAGTGGTGTTCATACCGACCGGCTTGGCGTCAAACTCTCTACCCCTCTTCTCGGGTCCAAAAGCAGTGGTGACCGCAATACCCAAAGCGATAATGGCAGTGGCGATACCCATGGTCGGACCGTACGCTTCTGCTTCCTTTCCAGAAACGCTCTTGATGTGATGACTTTCGGCGATGGCATTCACGATCTGCGCTGACGGGGAGGAAATCATGTTGCCGAGCTGATAAGAGAGCCCTGGGAACGAGGATCGAAACGCAGGCGGAGAGAGCTCGTTGAGGTGAATGGGAATCACGCCCCAAGCGCCTTGGATGAAGAACTGCATGAAGAATCCTGAAGCTGAAAGACCACGTTCGGTTTCGGGCAGGATCCAGGCTGGGATCATGGCCATGCTGACTATGGCCGCAACGATGATAGAGCGACGGCGACCAAACCACTGGGAGATGTACCCGATTATGGTACCGCCCACGCAGGCGCCCGTCTTCATGAGGATGCTTGCGCGGCTGGCACCGGCGTTGCCCAATTCCTTTTGGGTTAGCATAAATGTCGTGTAGCTGTCTTGAGAGGTATGGCTGTAGTCTAATTGAATGCCGTGGTCAGCAATTATTGCCGTCAAAGAGGGTGATGCGAAGAGAAGAGAATGCTCACAGTTGAACCAAGTCATCAGAATGATACAATAAACGCACAGCTTCCACTCCTGCCTCAACATGACCTTCGTTTCCTGCCAAAAGGCCGAAGGAGTCCCAGAACTCTTTTGCACTTTCTTCGCCTCCAGAAACTGCTGAGACTCAGGGAAGAAGATTCGGATGACGCCGACACCAATAGAGATGCCCGCAGCGATCCAGAAAATCGTCTTCCAACTGTCATCGGCGCCTCCAACTCCCAAGTTTGCGCACGCGGCGCAAACATAGCCGAACGAGTACCCCTGCTGGAGAATACCGGACATCAGGCCCCTAGCATCCATAGGACTGTTCTCCAAAGCCATGGCGATGGCGTTTCCGTAGACACCGCCCATGAACAGCCCGAACAGCGCTCGAACGGCGAGGAACTGCTGGAACGTGGTGCTGTAAATGGTGCCTATCTGCAGGACTCCCAAAATAATCATGTTCAGCACCATGGGCCATTTGCGTCCCCACCTGTCGCCCGCAAGACCGAACATGGCTGCGCCTACCGAGCGGAGAAGCAGAGTCAACGTGATGGCCGTCGAGATTTGTGTCTTTGAGGTGTTGTAGTATTCGGCCAGCTTGACTTGCTGGATTGAAAGGGCGTGAAAGTCAAACGCATCTGCGGTCCATGCCGTGAAACCAACACCGAAGAAGAGCCAGTCCCGCGCCGAGAGCTGCGCGAGCAGGCTGATGGGATTGCGGAGGGGACGAGGTTTTGCCCATTCTGTTGCTGTCTCGCCTTGGCTGTTTGTAACGACGATGCGCTGCTTCCAGATGAATAGGTCCTTCCAGGACTGTTTGGCCGTGGGAAGAATTCCCTTTGCGATTGGGTCTGCTGGCTCGTGTGTTGGATCCATTTTTGCGATTAGATCACGATATTACCCCGGTATCCACCGTTCGAATCGTGTGGGGAGGTGAAATGATGGTGGTGGAAACTGCCCCGGAGTTGTTGGATGCGGGGGCGGAGTGCAGGAAAAAAAAAAGAAAAGAAAAGAAAAAAAAAAAACACCGGTTACTCCGGCCACCCGATGTCTTGGAAACCTGGGGAGATGAGAGGGAGAAGTGATAGAATGGACTGCAATCGATTCCCACAGGCCGTCCAGAATTCTGGGGAAAGAGCAACATCTTTATGCAAAGTGACGATGCAACGGACAGAACCCCAAATCCCACAGGATATGGGACCTTCCGCAACTTCCACCCTACCAAATCTGGTGGAATGAAATCATTGATCCTCCATCTCCTCCGCCCACAACTTGCCGCACGTGGGGTGGGTGGTAGGGATGAGGTGGCATTCTGCAGGCTGGACATTGCCGGGGGTGACCACCCTCAAGCAAGTGAAGAATACGAAGGTGCCAATTGGAAGGAAATCCAGCCAACCTGGAAAGTTCTCTTCTCAATTGACTTGACTGCATGTTCAGGTGATGGATTGATACTTTCTCTCCATAAAACCGTGGAGACGTCATGTGGGGTTAGGGGCATTCTTGGCTATTCTTCGGCCTTGGATCACACGTTGCCCGACGCGATCGTGGCTTGCCAGGCGCCTTGGCGATGCTTAATTCGCCGTCAGCCAAGGACGGGGAAGAAACGAGCCAATCAGAAGAGAAGCAGACTCTTTTGTGGATGAACAAGGGTCCAGGGGAGCACAACCTTACACAGTAACCCCTCGATGAAATAATTGATTACGGAGGCTCCCCGCGTGATGAGAGCCGTCTTTCGCCCCATCACCGTGCATCCGGTGCCCGGCGGGTTCGGTAGTTGTCAAATTTTGTTATACTAGATAAGTGGTCCGACAGGGGCTTGTTTCCACATTTGTTACCTTATCTGGTCTAGAAAAACCCCCGATTACACACAAGTCGGCCCGTTGCAAGCTACCCACAAGTTCGGTTTTTTTTTTTTGGGGGGGGGGGGGTTTTTTGGTGTTACATTTGTAAAAACGAGACGAGCAAAGTCAATTCATGTCAGCTGGGGAGGAAAGGCGACATGGGATCCATATTATTTGTTTGTTTGGACCTTTTCCTCTGCGACCTCGTGCATGTGATCTGACCTCAGTTACCAACAAATATATCTGGGAACACCAAAACGTCACGGCGGCCGAGCTCAGCAAACTACAACAAACGTGCGAAGCATTTCTGGCTGGCGAGTTTCAGTTCCCGTCGGTATCCGTTTGGGTAACATATCCACCTTCCTATCTCGTCTGAAAAGGGAAGAATAATCATCCAAGCTCACCGCCGATCGGCCGTTAGCCCCGCCAATCTTGTTCAGGCTGGGTAAGGTAGGTAGCGTTCGATGCATGGGCTGCCAGTGGTTCACCCCTCAACCGTGCCGCTTGAAGTGATATGTCAACACGGATGTGCTCGAAAAAAAAAATTATTTGACTGATCCTTGGAGTGATGGGGAAGGTGACACGAATCATGGAGGAACATGCGGGGGATCTGATTTTTTACGACGGATTCATCCAAACCATGCGTCGGTCTGGGGTCTGGGAGACCTGCATCCCTAGTCCTGTCCGTCTTCGGAACAGGTCTAGACGACCCTATCTCAGCGTTCATTACTCGAACCCTCTCGAATATCGTATGTTTTTGACAGGAAAGCAGGAATTCACCACGTTCCCAACCTTCATGCCCGGCTCCTATTTCCCGTCGAATCCATAACCATCTCCACATCCTTTCTCCGTAGCGTCCTCCACCAGCGTAACAGTGGGCGACAGAATAGAATTCCCAGAGAGCTGTTTCTCCGAAAAATCTTCGTCCTCCCTGCCACTGCACGCCAGCTGGGTGTCCCTCCCCCTTGCCTTTGAATGAAGCCGCGAATGTAATCCCCCAGAAATGGTACTTATGAGATATCCGTCTCTCGATACGAGCGATTGACCCAATAGCGGGTGGTCCAACAACCCCAACTGCTCCAGCAGCCGCCTCCATGTCGCAGCCTACTGCAGAAGGAACCAACAACCCTCTCGATGAGACTCGTTTCCTCGAAAGACACGGAAATCTTTGTAACCAATGGCTTAAGTATCATGCAGCATGCGCACGCAATCGCAGCATTGATCTCGACGCAGGCCAAGTACGAGATGCTCACGTTGTCAAACGTGAAGCCTGTTCGTTTGTACTCTTCCACCAACCCCTAGAGACGGTCGGCCGGATATGGTGCATACGCTTGCCACTCTAATTAGCTCATGCCACCTTGGTATTTTCAAATTCAGGGGCGACTTACAAAAATCCCAAATCGAACATGGTATACAGCACCATCTTCGCTCGTAACTTTACCTGCAGGTTCGATGATAACAGGCAAAGGCAAGATATACAACAAGATATCCGTCCCAATGTGCATGCCAGTATTTGCGAATCAGACGCTGGGAGGATGACAATAAGCATTTTGGGAATGCAACCCGGCGGTTCCAAATAGCTTGGAGCGGTACGCAGGCCGTTACGACCGTGCCGAGAGCCCATAAACCATTGACAAATATCAAAAAGGCCATGATGGTATAGACGGCGTAGTATTGGGCGTGCTGATAGCTTAGGATGCGAATGTAGAGGAGAAGGACCCAAATCTTGTGAATAGGAGGCTGAGCATGGACCGGAGGATGCGTACTATCCTCCCTGTGTCAAGTTGGTTTTGATGCTGTGGCAGTAGATGACGCGCCAAGACTGAAGAAATACCCTAGCCATGGGAACCAAGAGGTTGGTATCGATGTCAAGAGCATGCTTGCCGAGGCCATACATAACTTGCTCAATCACTCCGCCGCATATTGCTCCTGAGAAAGTCAAGGCGAACAGGTTGAACCAGTCCTCTGTGCCAAGAACGTTGTGGAGAAGGATACCTCTGGTGTAGAATCTGAGAGCCGACGAAAGTGAATCTCATCACCCAGGTAATCACTGCGCAGACTATGATGTTGGTTTGATAGGTCCCGCGGGGGTTGAAAATGAGCGGGAGTCTGTCCACAGACGCCATGTCTAGCATCGTTTCTCTGGGAACGGCATCTGCTGTTGCTATTTTGCGCGTGGTCTCTCTTCATAAAACACTGAAGCCGCCAGGTTCTGCATTGTATCTGTGTGCTGATGGTCTCTGAAGTAACGGCCATCTATGATGTGTTGGGCATTGGGGCTTTTGAAGAATGGTGACACTGAGGATAATCGACAGTCGCGATGAGCGGCCGAGGTCGGTTCCATTATCGCTTGGTATTCATCTTCGATCCGTGTAAATCATTGTATAAACTTTAATTATCCCTCGCGCCGCAGGACTTCCATTTCGTGCTGCCAAGCGAAGTCTTGTCAAGAATTTTTTGCGGATTCTTACTGGCCAATTGCCCATGGATCAGGTACATACATTCCGGGACTATGGAGAAAAACAAGTCGTCTCCGCTTGAAAGTTATCAACGGCACGTGCGTTGATACTTGATTTGATATAAATTTTTTCTCACGACCCAATCAAGAAGATGCAGGAGAATAGATCCTCAACACTCACTCTCACGTTGGCCCAAGGATGAGCGAGCACTCATTCGGTGCCGTGGAAATGAACGCTAAAAAAGGAGAAATCAAACTGTTTGAGCAGCTGGGCGTTTTGAGTTGTTTCGATGGAGAAGGTGGTCTGACCGCCCGTTTGGCACTGGGGACCTGGCATCAATGCACCTTTCCTCGGAATGATTAGGGCGTGAAGCTTGACACACGGAGCTGGTGATGACGTGACCTCAAAAGCGTTGATGGCCACCGGGGTCGCGATCTCCTCCAGAGCTCAGTTCCAAGATTTTCAGCTTTACCACCACAATCCCAGCTATTGTTACGGGCGTCATCCCGGAAGAAATCGCTCACCCGATTACCTAGTAGGTAGCCAACTCAAAAATCGCATAATCCGCAATAGTCCACCTCCTACCAAGTCCGAAACATCTTCGATTGGGCTTCCAAGTTTTCAACGAGATGGGCATCCACAACTCCATTATGTGCTCCACAAAATACTCAGTATTATGTCGACTTCGGAGCATTTGCCCCTAAAGTAAAAGATGGAAAATAAAGCAAACCGAGGAATCGTCGCGGGACCCTGACCACTGGCTCAATCAGATGATTGGAGTGATTCCCGGAGGGTTGATAGGTAGATTCCATTCTCTTACTCTTAGTTGTTGGGCTTCGATTCGCCAGCCACTTCCAGGTCTTTGATTGGCCCAGCCCAGTGAGAGTCATAATAACCTCTTGTCTACAAAGTACAGCACCATGGCGGATAAGCCGATCGAAAATTTGTTGTTGGTCACCTCTGTATTGCGCTTCTGGGGAGTCGCAATAGTTCTTCTACCTTAGCAAGTAGCACCCCACATCCCTTGCTGCTCATGATATTTTCAGGATCATCTGAAAATAAATGTCACTGGGAAGTTGAAATTAGCTTATCGTTTTCAGCAGTAGTACTTTCCTTGTGACGATCCCCAATCAGAACCTCTGACAGATATAGTATATTGAAAGCTGCTTCTGAAACACGTTCCCCCATATTCAAATGGTACACAACAAATGTTGGATCAATGTCTCTTGCAAACACCAAGTCAGCGTGGGCAGCGAGCCACGGCGAGGAAATCTGGGCCGCAGGCTTGAATTGCTTGTGCTTGTTGGACCAAAGGCTTCCTTGACGGTGCTCATGGATTGACTCGGCTTGATCTTGTAAACCAATGCCAGGAGGCTATCCAGCACACTGAAAAAATCATCACCAATGCGTTCCACACCATCTTACCTCCGGCTTGGGGTTCTCTTTGTGATACTTGATAAACTCATCCAGCTTCCGCTGATGCTCAAGCTGTTCCTCACTTGGCTCGTACGGCGGCTCATGACATGGCAATCGCAGAATATTCCAACGTTCCTGTACCCAAGCTGTGACAGGAGGCATAATCTTGGCCACAGCTTTATTCCATGACTCTCTTGCCTCCGGGTCTGCCGCCGCTGCCTCCTCGTGCTCCGGAGTGGCGCCATATTTCCGTGGCCAAAGGTGAAACTCGCAGATGACTGTCCGACCCTCCGCGGTTTCCTCACCAAACTCACTTTGAACCCATTGATCTTCCTCAAGTGTCCAAAACCATGTAGTCTTGTACCGTTGCCAGTGCAGACCGGTACCTTCGATAAATTCGAAGCCGCGTGGCTGGAATTTGCACAATTCGGCCCTCAGCGCACCGTACGCACTCAGCGTGGTTTCGTGGTCTTGCTTGTGTGGTACCACGAATGTATTGAAAGTTACGCGGCCTTCCACGTCCGCTTTGGGCATTTGGGTGGACTCTTGCAGCGTGAGAAACCGCGAGGATGCCGGCGGCGGTGGGCACGAGGGCGACGAAGCGTCCTGAACGAGAAAGGATCTCACTGCTGAGACGGAGCTCTCGCTGGAAACTTGCAAGCTGTTTTTTGTAGGCAAATTCTGCAGAAACTCTGCGCATGCAGGAGAAGACTGAAACTTTTTGAAGTGCTCAAAGTCTTCCCATTCTAGGCTCGTGACGGCAGGTTAGTGATAAACTCTGAGCAAGTTTCGCGTACGGCATCGCCGAGAGCCTTACCAATGATGTAAGCAGCCTGCTCAAGATCTTCAACCATTCTTCCGAGCCATCCTTTCCAGACACCGTCCACATCATTCAGTGGACCAAAATGCACGTTCTCGTGAGCCACAGCCCATGCTGGCCACTCTTGGCCAATCGGTAGATGGAATCGCGTCCAAGTAACTACACTGGGCTGGCTCCTCCTCGCCGTTTGTTTAGTACGAGCCATGATGTCAAGGAACCCGGGGGCTGGGGATGACTGCGCTGATGTTTCTGGTCGCGAGAAGAGAGGGCGTTGATGTACAGAAGAAAGCTGACGGCTACCTACGTGTACCGCTGTAATTAATCCCCTGGTGCCAGTTTGATCAGTGGAAAAAGCGGTAAATTCCGTTTACGCCGCAAAAGGATCGCTCGGAAGCCCTAACCCTTGAGCAGCTGGTGCAATGTCACTGATAATCTCTATCTAGCTAATTTACAAACTCTGTTGATATTTACCAGTAGTAAAGATATAATGTCACTTAGGCTGCAATAAATTCATCATTTGATAACAAGACGCCTGATATATCAGGTCCGATCAGGATCCTAAACCTGTTTCGCTCGACTTTCGACCTCGGCGTCCGTCACGTCGCTGATGTCCCAGAGCCCTTCTGGTGGAAGTTTGACCATCGATTCTCGTTGCTCATCTGCACAAGACGGAGAGCCCAAAATTCTCATAACCAAGTACCGATGCGGCGTATCACAGACAACGAAGTTGAATAGTCAAAGTGAAGCCATGTTGTGAGGCAGATCTCGACACCCAAACTTTTCCGCAGACGTCCCAGGAGTGTGCGGCAACTGTACCATTCTCCTGGCGAGGAAAGAAAACCTAGGCTATCGCGGACTAGTCTAGTCCACCGGACCTATGTTCAGAGGGTGGAGCTCACACTTCAGGGGTTCGGGGGTTCAGGGGTTGACTCCACTTAGATAAACAAAGACAGAAAAGAGAAAAAGAAATATTATTGTCGCTGTCATTATTTCCATCATTATACACTGCACGGAATGGTTTGAAAGGTTAAAAGAGCAACCGAGAATAGCAGACAACATTGCATCTTCGCATATTTCACATGCGAAGTGGATAGCCACAATGTCCATAACACCCACAACGATCACACAGAGCCACTGAGCCACTGAGCCATCAACTTCCTGGAAGCTCGACGACCATGGAGTTTTAGACCAGCGGAATCAACCGAGGGCGAGGAATAAACAGGTCTTATCAGTGGTGCAACCACTGTACAATATCCTACAAGAGACTGTCTGATTGCAAGCCTTGTCATGCGCTGGGCCTAAGCTTGGCATAAATATCTGGAAGTGGCAGGTTAGGATTAAGCCGAAGAGTTCCTACAAAGAAACGCTTCAATCTACTCGAAAAGTTACAAGTCGTCTTGTTTCTGGCAGTTTGGATCCTAGATCGAAAGAGTAGTCTCGTCCGTCGATTCTAGCGCTAAGGGTGTCTCAAGAGTGACTGCGAGATGGAAGTATGCCTTGGTGAAGAAGAGTATGGATAAGTTAGTTGATCAGCTATGTGGAATAGAGGAAGACCCGGTTCGAGCCGTCTTGGCATCTATCTAACCCATAAAACTAGCAGCGAACATTCGAACCTGGCCCTTGATTAGGTAGACTCATGGTAACAGAGTAGCAACATTGTATCGTCAAGACTGGATCAGTCTGCATCCAACAACAAACCCCCATGGCGTTCGACGACACAAAGCTTGATTGCCAACAAAATCGACGACCCCATACTTCACAGCAGCAACAATTCTTCCAGAAGCCCCCCCAAATATTACTATCAGCCATGGGACCGATCGAAATCGCAGCAGCCACTGTCATTCCCAGATCCTCCACGACGTCGAACCCCTGGACTGCAAACTCTAAAACATGGATCCAGATTCCTCTGGTCTCCGCGATTGCTCAGGCTTCATCAAAACAGCCACCGCCGAATCGAACAACCTCATCAACCTCACAATCATCTTCCAATTCCCTCCCGCGCAAGGCACCCCCTACTTTAGCCCCTTCCCCCCCTTTTCCCCCGGCCATATACTCCTCAACCAGTCCCATTTAGTTACCGTAGGCCTAAGCACCATCATTTTCCCTAGCCAAATCCCTCGTCCCGCTACCTAAACTTCATGCACGCCTGCAACATGGGCAACAAACATTAAAAAAAAAAAAAAAAAAAAAAAAAAAAAAAAAACATTGAACCCGAAAATATTCTCATTTCTCCACACCACTCTCTTCACCTCATCGTCCTCGTCCTACTCACACCACCGAGAAAAGAAACTCGTCGTCGTCGTCGTAGTCCTCCTCCTCCTCCTCCTTCTTTCCCCCGTCTTCTACTTTCCCTCTCGCGGCGTTTCCCTTTCTACATGTGATAACCCAAAACCTCCATGTGCTCTTCCTCCTCCTCAGTCCTCGCCCACAAACCCTACCGCTCACCCCAGAAACCAAGAGCTCTGCCCCTTACAAAAATATATTCACGCAGAGCAAACGATATCCTCATTCCGGGGCCAGTCGCAAGTCACGATTCTTTCTTTCCTTCTTTCTCGCCCGCTCTCGTCACTCGAAACAGGCGACCGTGCACCAAATTTTTTTTTTTTTTAATTTTTTTTTTCTTCTTTTCTTTTATTTTTTTCTTGAACACGTAACGGCAAACCAAAGAAATTAATTCTAACACCCCCCCCCCCCCAAAAAAAAAAAACACCTACCTAGGTGCTTAAAAAACCTACTTGACCTGGGGCTCCAAAAAGAAAGAATTTCGAGAACGCGCGTGTATATGTTCCACACACAACACCCCCCCCCCACCCCGGGGCTACGAAAACGGGCTTGAAAAAAAAAAAAAAGAAAAAAAAAAAGAGATCAACCGCCATCTTGGTAGAGTTCTTAACACAGAAGGGAAGTTCCTTAGCAGATTATTTGGGGCCAAAAAGGGGTATGTATACCTGTTGATCTAGTCGTTGCGTGTCTGATTTGTTTGTATGAGGGGGAATAAGAAATGGGACACACCAATGGCGCAAATGAGGAGGAGAATGATGGAGGGGGTTGGGGGCTGGGTTTGGTTTTAGGTTTATTGGGATGAAGTGGAGGAAATATCCGTGCAGGATGAGGCTGAAAGAAAGTGGTCAAAGAGCAAGTGCCAGCTAGGCGGGAAGCACTACAAGCTCAAACGAATACATGATTATAGGCTTCGAGATGTCACTAGTTTTACCAACAAGCTGACTTGAAAACATCAAATAAACAACAAAACGTCCAGCCGGAAACCAAAATGGCGAAACATCAAGGTAGATCAAACAGAACCTGGTTGTTTTGTGTATATCATCTTAGTATGTAGAGGCACCAAAACATCGCATAAATCCTATCCTGGAGGGCCCATGTAGTCTGCATTGCTATGACTTTATGCATCAGGGGCAAATAGTCGAACCCATTTTTACTTGTTTTTATTACAATCTTGATTTGGCCTGGATGTTGACGGCATTAGCACAAAGCTATGTATTGATCACGTTTCTCGGGGAAATTGACAGGACTTTACCTTTGGAAACCCATGCCCATTTCCTCCCACGACCTTATGGCTGAACCAAGCCTTTGGCATGGTAACTAGCCACCTTGGCCTTTTGACCTTGGTAATATCTTCTCAAACTGTCCATACGACTTCGCTGCTATCAATGATCAAGAAATGAGATCGGCCACGTTCATGGGCATCTCGTCGATCTGAGTAGAGTAGTAGACTTCAACATTGTTAGCCATGCTTTCAGAACCAAGAAAAGAAATGCAGACAGGAAGCTTACGTTCAATATCACGAAGAATGCGCACGTCTTCGCTGGTGACGAAGTTGATGGCAACACCCTTGCGCCCAAATCTACCGGATCGGCCAATGCGGTGGATGTAGTTCTCACGGTTGCTGGGCAGGTCGTAGTTAATAACTAAGCTGACCTGCTGCACATCGATACCGCGAGCCCACACATCGGTAGAAATCAACACTCTGCTGTTGCCTTGTCTGAAATCTTGCATAATGCTATCGCGCTCCTTTTGCGGCATATCGCCATGCATACTGCTGACTGTGAAGTTGGCTTCTCTCATCTTGTCGGTGAGCCAGTCCACCTTCCGCCTCGTGTTGCAGAAAATTACGGCTTGCGTGATGGTGAGCGTGTCGTACAGGTCGCACAGCGTGTCGAACTTCCAGTCTTCCTTCTCCACTGCGATGAAGTATTGCTTTAATCCTTCCAACGTCAACTCGTCACGCTTAACCAGAATACGGACGGGATCCGTCATGAACTTGGTCGTCATGTCGAGCACATCGTAAGGGAGGGTGGCCGAGACGACGACGACCTGAGTGGCCGGAGGGAGGTACCGGTATACATCGTAGATTTGTTCCCGGAACCCCTGGTTGAGGAGCTCGTCGGCTTCATCGAGAACGAGCATCTTGATGTGGCGAGTGCGCAGATGGCGGCGACGAATCATGTCGGCAACGCGACCCGGGGTGCCGGAGACGATGTGCTGGCCGTAATCGAGCTTGCGAATATCCTCGCCAACGTTGGTGCCACCGATGCAGGCGTGGCACTGAACGTTCATGTAATCGCCCAACGCCATGACGACGCTCTGGATTTGCGTTGCAAGTTCGCGGGTAGGGGAGAGAACGAGGGCCTGGGTCTCTCGCACGGCCGTGTCGATGACCTGGAGCATGCTGATCGAGAAGGTGGCCGTCTTACCCGTACCGGACTGCGCCTGGGCGATGGTGTCGCGACCTTTGCAAATCTGAACGATGGCGCGCGACTGAACGGCCGAGGGGGATTCGTAGCCATAGGCGTAGATACCACGAAGGAGACTCTCTGTGAAGCGGAATTTGGTGGTCAGTGAGCGATGCCCCAGCATTTTGTCTGTCTGCTCTGCGCCTGCTTACCCTTCAATGACATCGACTCGAAGGTCGGATGGACCGTGACCTCTTTCGAGGTTGAGAATTGAATCTTCTCATCGGCCTTGCGATCGATTCCACTTTCAGCCATGTTGACAGATGTGGTGATGGATGTTTTTGTTTTTGCTGAGATGTCAGAAGGCAAGTTGCACTTTGCAGCGCAAAAAGTTGCAGCGAAGCAATACGCCACAGCTGCGTCGTGGGCAACAAGGTTGGTGGGACCATGGAGGACCCACCCAACTTTTTTAGCTTGAAAATCAGGAAGTTCCACTGCCTGCAGCATGCGGAAGAACTTCGGTCGGACCCGCTAACTTTGGACGCGTCCGCACTGGAAGGTCTGATTGGTGGCGACTGAGCGCAAGAGGCGTGTGTCTCAGTGGCTTGCTGCTTGATTATCGATTATCTTTTTCAAGCCATTTCCAAACCGTGTACGCTTCGAAACACCTTGCGAATATTGGCATTTTTCCAACAATTCACATTCGAAACCCAGTCAATCTCTCAAGAGCGCCAATCCGCTGCCGGACAAAATGATCTTGGAGGAGCAAAGATATATCCATGAGGATCTCGAGCGCCTCGAACAGGGAGTTGCCGATCGCATGGGCGAGGAACCCAAGCATGTAGGTCGAGAATTGTCACAGATGCTTTTAAGCAGCAAACTAAGATGCTGACCATTCTTGTAGATTCGCGATCGCTTGAACAGAGACCATGAAGTTGCACAACTCCTCGATCAGATTCAGCTTCAAGCCGCCAAGTTAATCCCAATGTACGAAGACAAGTTGGGATTGCGATCAAAAGAGATCTTACAGATCAGCACAGGCGATCCTTTCGATGAGTTCTACCGCCAATTAAATGGCATCAAGGAGCACCATGCGCGATATCCGAACGAGCAGGCCGAGAACTCGGAGCAATGGTACAAGCCTCGCAAAGGCGACGACCAACCATACATTGTCGAGAGCATGTTCTCCGGAGAGGAGGCATACGGCCGGTACTTCGATCTGCACAGCTGCCACGAACTATATCTGAATCTTCCCAATGCGAAACGCCTCGCCTACATGCAGTACCTTGACGTCTTTGACAACTTCCAGCCAGGGTTCGGAGGAGTCAAGCGGGCGGACAAGATGACGGATCAGTATTTCAAGTATCTCGGTGAGCTCATGGCATACCTGGAATCATTCATGCGACGGATACGCCCGCTAGAGAACCTCGACAAAGTTTTCGGCATTTGGGATAAAGATTTCGAGACGGCTTGGGAGAAGGATGAAGTTCAGGGCTGGCAGAAGGAAGCTACGGCTGCCAAGACAAACGCCACGCTGCGAACGCTCTCCACCGCCGAAGCTGTGTGGTGCGAGGCTTGCGAGAAGGAATTCAAGAATGAGAACGTCTACAAGGGTCATTTGAGTGGCAGGAAGCACATCAAGGCGGCAGAGGTCCTGGCGAAATGGGACGACCCAGAAGCTGGTGGAGGTGCGCATGAATCACCAACACACCGCCTCAAGGAGCGCGCGGTTGCTGAGCGCGAGTTTAGAATCAAGAAGCTGGTAAGCGCTATGAACGTTGAGAGGGATGACACTCGAGTCAACGTGGAGCGCAGGCAAGGCATGACGGAACGTGAGCGCCAGCAAGAGTTGGAGAACTTCTTCAACATGCAGACGAGCGTGAAGAAGGTGGCAGATGAAGATGAAGAAGACGACGGCGGAGACGACAAGGTTTACAACCCACTCAAACTGCCACTCGCATGGGATGGCAAGCCCATCCCCTTCTGGCTATATAGGTTGCATGGACTGGGCCAGGAGTTTCCTTGCGAAATTTGCGGCAACTTTGTTTACAGAGGCCGTAGGGCCTTCGACAAGCATTTCAACGAAACTAACCACATCACCAACCTTAAGCGTCTCGGCATCACCAACACCTACCTCTTTCGAGACATCACTTCCATTGCGGAGGCTGTTAAGCTTTGGGACAAGATTCAGCGCGAAGAGAAGAAGCACACGGTTGATGACGGGTCTATCGTTCAGATGGAGGACGCTGAGGGCAATGTGATGCCAGAAAAGGTGTATTTGGATCTGCAGAAACAAGGCCTGCTCTAAGTTTGAGTTTGGATCCCGAGGGAAAAAAAAAACGGTGGTTTACGGTGTATGTGTCGCCATTGACACGAAATAATTCTGTAGTCTCAGCTAATACCCAACAGCCTGCATGTTTCACATGATGAATCTAATCTTGATCGATTGTTGTTGTTTGATGGCTTGGCATTGAACAACACGGCTGGCCCAAGAAAAGCAGCAACAGCAACAACAGCAGTCGGTAGGGGTCTGCTTTGGGACCCACTCGGTGGGCCAAAACGGGCTTAATGAAGAATCCAAGCGACGTCACCCCTGGCACCCAATGACTGCCGCTCGGTACTAACCCGGAAAGGCAATAGTATAAACAAAGCAAAAAGAGTCCAGGCAGCCAGCCCTTGGGTGGAATTTCAAAACCAACGTCAAGTTCATCATGCACACTGGATTTTCGCCAAAATTATTTTATCGCATGGTTTGAAAGCCGCGGATGGAACTTGCAAAGCTATTCGCGCCAACCCATCGGCCAGACTGATTACCCTTTCTCGGCGTATTTGTTTGTCTTGACGCCCCAAAAGTGCAATATCTCTCACATCACTGGCAACACCATGACAGTTCAACCCAAGCCAATCCCGGCGCTATACACGGTATACATTCTGCGCTCAACTGTTCGACATGCGTCGCTATACATTGGGTCTACTCCCAATCCGCCGCGACGCTTGAGCCAGCACAACGGTCTGTCGAAGGGTGGCGCAGCTCGAACATCGCGCGAAAAGCTCCGGCCCTGGGAGATGGTGGGCTTGGTTTCGGGATTCCCAAGCATGACTGCAGCGCTGAAGTTTGAGTAAATGGCCCCATTTTTTTTTATTTTTTTTGCTCGCGACTTGAATCCATGTCTAACCTGGGCACCAGATGGGCTTTGACAAATCCACATATTTCGATGCACATCCCTTCCGAATCTCGCATCGCATTCTCAACCCAAAGAAAACGGAGCGGGCATCCTCGTCGACCGCCCCTTAGTCTTACCTCCATTATCTCCAATCTTCATCTGCTTCTGCGCGTGCCGAGCTTTGCGCGCTGGCCCTTGAGCCTTCACTTCTTTGCGCTGGAGGTCTATGCAGCCTGGCAGAGGTGGGATGCAAGAACTGAAGATCAGCTAAGAGAAGGATTCATGGTTCTGACGGATTTTGGCCACAATAACAACCAATCAGGGACGAAAAATGCTTGCGCTACTGCCCCAAACGATTCGCAGCCCGAGGATGGCGAGAACCAGCCTGCATGGGGTATACATGCTTTGCCTTTAGATTACGAGCCTCTAAGCGATTATGTGGAGAAGGCACAAGATGTATTAGATTTCGAGCGTCAAGGAGATTGCGCTGTATGCCACGAAACATTATCACCGGGCGAGGGCCTTCAAGCCATTTGCACAAAAAGCGGGTGTGAAGCTGCAGGGCATCTATCCTGCTGGAGCCGACATATGTTGGAGACCAACAGAACCGACGACATCTTGCCTCTGCAGGGAAACTGTCCAAAGTGTGGAGGTCATGTTCAGTGGGCCGAGATGATGAAGGAATTGACACTACGGACAAGAGCCCCGAAGGAAGTAGAGAAACTGCTCAAAAGAAAAAAGCGGCGAGTGACGACGAAACCGAGGGCGCAGAAGACATAACGGTAGTATTGATTTCGAGGCGTTTATATACCCCTAAAGATTAGGTCTATCAAAAATCCCAACATTTTTGTGGGATGTAAAATGTCAAAAAGGATCGTCCTATAAATTAAGTAAAAAGTTGAAGTGTCGTCGGGACTCGGGAGTTGCAAAGTTCTAGATTGCCGATTGCCGATTTGGTGCTCAGTAGTGTAAGGTGTGATGAGTCAGCTAATGCCCCGCAGTAACCCTCCACCATCAACGTCAATCCTTTTCTGATTAGCCAGTGAGACGTTAAAAAATTGAGATGGTTGACGGCCATATCAGATCTTGTTCGCGAGATCCCCATTGTTATGCATAGCGTGTTGTGAGAACCTTGCATAAGCCTCCTGTCTTACGCCCCTATTGTGAAAAGCGCTGGCAAGCCCCCGAACACCATCGGATATCAACGGTCCCAGGTTTGACTTTTTTGGATCGTTCGATTTCTCACCAATGCTGATAGACAATTTGGCTCGCCAAGTCTCGATTTCCGACCTTCCCATATTTGGTTCACATGTTTGGGGGGATTGGTCGATTCACGTCCGCATTGCTCTCCAGCCTTGCCGGCCACCGCTTCCATGCAGATAGTGCACGAACGCCCCCTCTCTCGTCTCCGCACATGGTTCATCCTGCCATTTGCCATGTCGCGCAGACCCAATGATGGGGGTGGGACATGTCAGATGCCGGTATTTCATGTATGTACATACATACCTACCTAATCATCCTCTTAACAAGCATTGAGGTATGGGTTGATTTGGCTCTAGAAATCTTTGAGGATGTTAATTCCTCCGCATGCGTCGCGTAACCGTGTTGGGTAGTAGATGGCACATCTTTGGCTAATATTTGCCATATATAATTCGGAAATTTTTTTTCTCCATTCTGTGTGTCTTCTTCCCACCTCGCACCTGGAATTGGCTGGTTTTCTCGTGAGGAGGTAGCAGATGCGAAAAAAACTCACCGCAAGCCGAGCACCCAGAACTGCATGACGACTGAGCTGGGTACACTCCCGATTTTTATTCTTATCTTGGTTCAACTTTATCAGTGCGAGAGATGGCGGGATTGGAGCGTACTTGATAGTGCAAAATACATCATGATTACTTGTAGGTACATGGATCCGTTCTAGCCTCAATCCAAAGTTGACTGAAGTGGAATCCTCAAGCGAGAAAAGAAACAGCACGAGTCTCAGCTCAGAGAAACTGGATGGCCTCAAAAAAATTAAAAAAAATTAACTTCTTGAACATTCAATTGAGGAAATATGTTCGTGCAAGTGTGAGGCCCAGGATGATGGCTTTTACCCAGCTGAGGGGTGTAAAATGTATCGAATGTATGTACGTATATTTCTGTTCCAGGCTGGTGGGCCCACTCGTTTGCCGGAATGTTGAATTGTGCCATGTCGTAGCAATTAGTTTTGCGCCTCCCCAAATCGTCCCGACAGCTGCCGCCCTACCTCGCCCTTTTTTGGAACGTCTCCCGTCTTCCGGCGGCCCCCATCCATGTTCCCACTACCCACCTGCCCGTCCCCCGTCTCCGCCAATATCGCTCTTTCCTTTCACTCAGCCTACACTCGGCGACCAGCAATCCCACGCAAAAGTAATTCACGAATACCCGTAATATTCAAAACCATCTTTTGAGTATTTTCTCAACCCTCGACGCTTGGTCTCAATCCTACCATTCGTTCTTCGACCACCATCCTGACCTTTGGTGCAACATATAATCAGCTTACCCATAATTTCACACCCGCATCCGTCCGCAATCTTTTCTCAACAGTGCTGAAAACAAAACAGGCTCAGCATCGCGTCCTCGGGTCGTCCTGGAATTCTCACAGTAAGCACCCTACCTTACCTTTGGTGATCTAGCTCCGTGCCCTGCTGCTTCCTCGCCTTTGGGACTCGGTACAAGAACAATTATTTGCTTTTTCCCACATTGGGTCGGCGCGTGATCTAATCCACTGAGTCGCATTCTGCAGGTTCTTGATTTTACGATGCGACCGAGATACGAATATTTCTGACCTGCAACTCCAACCCTTTCACTTGAACACGATTATCACCAGTGGCTGCGGTGACCCCACTCATTCGTGGATCCTCCGACGAGCATGGTCTCGACCCCTTCGGCGGGCACCGTAAACGGATCAATTGCCAATGCAAATGCAAGAGGAACAAACGCAATGGCACCTTCAGCAGCTGGCGCCGCCGGTGCGAAACAGAAAACCGCACAGGGCAACACAAATGGCTACCATCCACAAAAACCACAAATCCCTTTGAGCTCAATGAGGAGCGCGCCGCTTGATCTCTCGTCGGTTGAACGACGTGGCCAGCCGACAGCCTGCAAAGAGCCCACAGCCAAGAAGAACCGACCACACGGCCTTCAGGAAGCTCCAACATACAGACCAACAGAGGAGGAATGGAAGGAACCGTTTCAATACATCAAAAATATCTCGGCGGAAGCCTCTCAGTATGGAATTTGCAAGATCATTCCACCGGCGTCTTGGAATCCCGATTTCGCCATCGACACCGAGGTGAGAAATGATAGCCGAGCCGAGCCGGAACCAAGGGAGCGCTGTGATTACTGACAAGCCTTTTACGCTTCTTGTAGAGATTCCATTTCCGGACGCGCAAACAGGAGCTCAATTCTGTCGAGGGCAGTAAGGCTCCCGTTCCCCAAGATAACCCCGCCCCTTCAATACAAACCGATGCTGAGGGTGATGGTCTAGGTACTCGAGCGAATCTATCGTACCTCGACGCGCTCGGAAAGTTTCACAAACAGCAGGGTAACAACCTCACGAGGATGCCATACGTGGATAAAAAGCCACTCGACCTGTACCGATTGAAGAAGGCCGTCGAAGCGCGAGGGGGTTTCGAGAAGGTCTGCAAGCTTAAGAAATGGGCGGAAATCGGACGTGATTTGGGCTACAGCGGCAAGATCATGTCTTCT
The DNA here is from genome assembly GCA_033576145.1 of Cladorrhinum samala. Taxonomy (NCBI): domain Eukaryota; kingdom Fungi; phylum Ascomycota; class Sordariomycetes; order Sordariales; family Podosporaceae; genus Cladorrhinum; species Cladorrhinum samala. Next base: position 211,352 of record MU864945.1, on the reverse strand, counting down.
CTGTCGACGTCTCTCAAGAATTCATACCAAAAGTGGCTGTGCCCATACGAGGAGTACTTGCGGCTTGCGAAGCCGGGTGTTCATCAGCAGCTCGAACTCGAGTACGGCGGCCCTCTGACGCCAAGTCCGGCTCCGAGCCCCATGAAACGATCCACGGTGAACACGCCGTTGAGCCTGCGGGCTGAATCACCAGCTCGACAAGCCACAGACGCCCTGCAGGCCACCGTGAACGGTCACGCAAAGGATGGGGACCAAGATGTTTCGATGCAGGATACGCCCAAACATCCACCTCCAAAGGCGACGTCTGGCTTCACGGCGATCAATTCAAATTCAGGTGGTTTCACTGCAGTCAACTCTGGCTTCACCAGCGTCAATCGACCGCAAAACATCGCCTCGGATCAAAAGGGCGCATCGACCCCGAAACAGTTCAGCACACCACTAACCTCTGCGAAGAACACTCCAGAGTACCGTCCCTCTGCACTCGGCCCAGCTGGTCTTAAACGGCAGCTGAGCTGTGAGAGTTTAGACCTCGCCAAGAAAGATCCTTCGACCGAAAAAGATGATGGAGATCCGGGCAGCCGAAGAAGCAAGCGCTTGAAGAAAGGTAGGTTTATACCCTTACAAACTCTTTGTTCTTTTCTGTTTCGTGTTCCATTTTTTTTTATATATATATACACACCAAGGGTCGATTAGAGAGGCGTGCAGAAACATGTCGCTTGCCGCTGTGGGCTGTTGTTGAGCCCCTCCCATCCGCCAGTTAACCCCACAGTCCCGGCATTTTTGATTGGTGAAAGGCCTTGGACTAATGCGGGCTTACTCGCAGATACCGTACCCACTGTTGCGGGTTCGCACATGTCAATGTTCCGCCCCTCAGCGCCGAGGATACCCCGGGACGAGACTTCAACACCCGGAGAGGTACGTAATGAAGTTCGATGATGCCCTTTATATCCCCCCCCCCCTCCCTGGCTTGTGCTAACCCACCATCAGAGATGTGAACTCTGCGGCAAAGGTGATGAGGAGTCTGGCTTCCTGTTAATCTGCGAATCTTGTGATCATGGTTACCATGGCTCTTGTCTCGATCCGCCAGTCAAGGTCAAACCGGAGACGGAGTGGAACTGCCCACGCTGCCTTGTCGGTGATGGTCAGTTCGGTTTCGAGGAGGGTGGACTGTACTCGCTGAAGCAGTTTCAGGAGAAGGCTGCCGACTTCAAGCAGGGATACTTTGAGAACAAGATGCCCTTCGACCCAGTCCTTAACTGCCATCGACCGGTCACCGAGGATGACGTCGAGCGGGAATTCTGGCGACTGGTTGCGGATCTCGAAGAAACCGTCGAAGTAGAGTACGGAGCCGACATTCACTGCACCACACATGGGTCAGGGTTCCCAACCATCGAGAAGAACCCGCTGAATCCCTACTCCACCGATCCGTGGAACCTCAATATCCTGCCGCTTCATCCTGACAGCCTGTTTAGATACATCAAGTCAGATATCTCGGGCATGACTGTCCCGTGGGTGTACGTTGGCATGATATTCTCGACATTCTGTTGGCACAACGAGGATCACTTTGCGTACTCGGCCAATTATCAACACTTTGGCGCCACCAAGACCTGGTACGGGATCCCGGGCGAGGATGCCCAGAAGTTCGAGGATGCGATGAAAGAGGCGGTGCCCGAATTGTTCGAGACTCAGCCAGATCTTCTCTTCCAACTTGTTACGCTCCTTACACCGGATCAGCTCAAAAAGGCAGGTGTCCGCGTCTACGCGTTGGATCAGCGAGCAGGCCAGTTCGTAATAACCTTCCCGCAAGCCTACCATGCCGGCTTCAACCACGGATTCAACTTCAACGAAGCCGTCAATTTCGCCCCAGCTGACTGGGAGCCCTACGGCTTGGCTGGCGTCGAGCGACTTCAGGCCTTCCGTCGGCAGCCTTGCTTCTCGCATGACGAGCTCTTGTGGACTGCAGCGGAGGGTATCGGCAGTGGAGGGTTGACTATACAGACTGCCAAGTGGCTGGCGCCAGCGCTAGAAAGGGTTTGCCAGCGTGAGATTGATCAGAGGAAAGAGTTCGTCACCAAACACGAATTCATTGCAACTCGCCGGGATTCCAAGCATCCGGTTGAGCACCACTGCGTCTTCAGCAGCGAGCTTACCGAGGGTGAGACACAGACCAAGGACTGTCCCCTGACATTCAAGATCGATGACGATGACGTCCCGGAGGAAGGATTCTGGTGCTATTACTGCAAGGCGTTCACATTCTTCTCTCGCTTCGTCTGCCAGGAGTCGGGCAAGGTACTTTGCCTGGCTCACGCTGCCGGCAGCCACTCGTGCTGTGGCTTGCCTGACGCGGATCGCCTGCTCGGCAAAAAGCATGCTGTCTACTTCCGAAAGTCAGATGAAGCCATTGCCGTGATGCGCAAAAAGGTAAACGACAAAGCCTATTTACCCGAAGCGTGGGAGGACAAGTATGAGAAGCTGCTTGACGAAGAAGCGAGGCCTTCGCTCAAGTCCTTGCGCGCTTTGCTGAGCGAGGGCGAGAAGATCCCGTACGAGCTGCCGTCGCTGCCGACCCTCAAGACTTTTGTAGATCGCTGCAATCACTGGGTGGAGGAGGCCTTGAGTTTTACGACACGAAAACAAGGAAATCGCAGAAAGGAAAAACCTTGGCAGGCCGGAGCACGCAAATCTATTGGAGGGCCCAGTCAGGACCCCAAAGATCCAAAAGACCAAAAGGACCAGAAGGAACTCAAAGATCCAAAAGACAAGGAGGTCTCTAGCCGCGATGTGTCCAACATTCACCGCCTCCTGGAAGAGGCGGATCGCATTGGCTTCGACTGCCCAGAAATCCTGCAGCTGCAGGAGCGAGATAATGACATCAAGCACTTCCAGGTCGCTGCGAATCGGCTACTTGACTACCGCCAAAGTCACGCCATTGAGCCCGTAGAGAAGCTGTTGGAAGAAGGACAGGGCTTCAACGTCGACATTCCAGAGCTTGAGCGGCTGCAACGGCTGCTGCACCAGCTCCAATGGAACGAGAAGGCGAGCACCAGCCGTAAAACCTTCATGACGTTAACTGATGTCCGAGCGCTCATCGAGGAGGGTCAGAACCTCAACATTCCACCATACAATGACTCTCTTGCATTCTACGTCGAACAGTTGGCTGCTGGGCACCTGTGGGAGAAGACCGCCCAGGAGTTGATCAAGGCGGATTCTGTCCACTACCCACAGCTTCAGGCGCTTTCTGACCAAGTGAAGGACAATGCACTCCCTGTGTCGCCCGAAACTCTAGCTGCCGTAGATCAAATTCTTCACAAGCAGCGCGAAGCCCATCGGCAGATCATGGACCTGAACGAGCGCTCCCAGAATCCAGACTACGCCAAGAGACCGAAATACGCCGAGGTGGCAGAGGTCATGAAGAAAATAGAAGAGCTTCAGGCCAAACCGACCGGCACGCACGAGCTAGAAAAGGAACAAAAACGGCACGAGGACTGGATGCGGAAAGGCAAGAAATTGTTCGGGAAGACCAACGCTCCTCTGCACATCCTCAAATCGCACATGGACTATGTTCTAGACCGAAATCTTGATTGCTTTGACATCATTCATGATAAGCCTAGAGTTCCAGCCGAACCCGCGTCTCGGGAGCCAAGCCCCTCCGATGTGGACAAGGTCAACCGCTGGGAGGACCCAAAGTTCCGTGAGGTGTTTTGCATCTGTCGTCGAACGGAAGCTGGCATGATGATAGAGTGTGAGCTTTGTCATGAGTGGTACCACGGCAAATGCCTCAAGATAGCACGCGGCAAGGTCAAGGAGGATGATAAGTACACTTGTCCTATCTGCGATTGGCGTGTCAAGATTCCTCGAGACGCCGCCAGGCCGAAGCTGGAAGACCTAGTAGCTTGGCGCGAGGAAGTTCCAGGCTTGCCCTTCCAGCCAGAGGAGGAGGAAGTCCTAGACAAGATCATCGATAACGCCATGGCGTTTCGCAACCACATCAAACCGTTCTGCAACCCGGTCATGGCGACAGCCTCAGAAGCAGATGCTCAGCGATTTTACCTCCGAAAGATCGAAGGCGCAGAGGTCCTTCTCGCATATGAGACGAATTACTTTCGCCAGGAACTGCACAAATGGAGCCCAGTTGCCCCGGAGCCGCCCCCGGTACTTGAGTCCTCTAAGAGCACCCGCAAACCCCGCCCGACCAAGCTCCAAAAGATACTTCTCCAATATGGTGTTTCTGACCCAGACGATTTGCCCGAGAGCGTAAAAGGCAAGGCAAACAGTCTGAAGCGCAAGGCCCTGAACGCCGAGGCTGTGGCAGCTGCAGCTGCCTCAGGTTCAAGCGCGGGTCCCTCGGCCACGAGTCCTGGCTACGCTCCGAGCGGACAGTTCTATTCGCGGCACTCGTCCACTCAGCCCGCGACGCCTGGTCTTCCGGTTTCTAATAACAGTCGCGGAAACTCGTCTCACGGACTCGATCACGGTGCAGCACACAATCCCTATTTCCTTCCTGACGGTGCCGGGCCTCATCTCCTTGTCAATGACAACTTGACACACACCCTCGAGGAGCGGCTACTTCAGGGTGCGTTCGACGATGAGGAGCTGAATGCGCAATTGTCAACCGAGGCTGGTAAGGCCAGAATCCTCGAGATATTGTCGCGGACCGACAACGGACGTCAGCGCGCCAAGGAGATATTTGGTCCAAACGTTTGGGGCTCCGCTGCCCCAGCGCCGGCGAGAGATAACAACGATCCGCTGGGCATTGGACCAGGCCATGAGGCAGACGGCGACGACAGCATGTTTGTCGATCTCGTCAACGAGGATGAGCCGATGGGCAACCACAATCCCCATGGCGACCTCGCCGAAGAAGATCAGGGTGAAGCTGCCTCGCTCATGGATGTATCCTCTTGATCTTGTTTTCCCTACTTTACAGCGACCTGAGTATTATGATTTGGAGTCTTTTTTTTCTTTTTTTTTTTTTTGTGGCCGTCATTTTTTTAGGCAACCTGTTTTGGAGTTATTGTGAGGTGCATGGGGTTTCTCCCCTCTTCCTCTTTTTGGGCGGCTGCATTGCACGATGGCTAGCGAGATGAATTGACAAAGACTAATGGCAACGCGAGGGCGTTTTATCTTTTTTTTTTTTTTGTTGTTGTTTGTATTTATTGTGTTAATTATATTCTCTGGGCCCCCCTCCTCCCTACGGCCCTTTTGGAGCAATACAATCACTGTGGATATTAGCGTTCAGGTTTTATGGACAACACCTAGCTCACTTTGGGCAAAACGCTGTGGTAGCTTTTCTTTCGTTTCGGTGGTGGATGGTTTCATCATTCCTTTTGCGTCAAGTAGAACATATGTAACGGGGAGCGGAAACTAGAGGCGAGGCATCGAGAAACGAGGTAGAAGATATCGAAGAGACATAAAGATGAATGAAAAGAGAAGAAAAAAAAGTCTCCGTGGCTATTTGATAATAATCAGGCCGAGCAATTTTTGTGACAAGCAACATTTCGGAAAGTATCAAGTATCATACAATCTAGATAGTCAGTCACACATCCAAGCAAGGATGATGATTTTGATGTGATTCAGTTTCAGATTTCATACACATATTAACTATTTATTATATTATAAATATATATATTTTTTTTTACTTTAACGCTCCGACTGAAAGGAACACGGGAATTTGCAACTAAAAAAAAAAAAAAAAAAAAAAAAAAAAAAAAAAAACCCGAGAGGAGGCCGATTACCTAGTCGAACTATTTCGATCCTAAATAACTACTAGTTAGGTTGATACATAAGATCAGAGAGTTCGAGTTCTTTTTTTTTTTTTGGTTGGTCGGTTAGGGAGACGGGGAGAGGGGGAGGGGGAGGGGGAGGGGCAAGGGGGAGTAAACAGCCTTGTCTTGTCTTGCCTTGTCCAGTCTTTGTCTTGTCTTTGTGTTGTTTCTTGTCCGAACCCGAGTCGGCCGACCGTCCCGTCCCCAACTTTTTTTTTTTTTTTGGTCTCCTCTTACTACCCGGGTTACGGAACCGGTTGTTGCGCTAATTAGTTACACACCTCCAAGGAGGGCGTGCTGAAACAGCAGTTCAACGGCCGTGGGTTATAAATCATCCATTTAATTATTTACCGTGGTCAGGGCTCGGGGCCCGGTGAGATCGAGATCGAAACACCAAAAAAAAAAAAAAAAAAAAAAAATTACACAAAATTGAGCTTGTGTGTGTGTGTGTGTGTGTGTGTTTGACTTGTGGGTTTTGAGGATTTCTTCCTGGCCGAAAATCTTCTTTTCGGCGCGAAAAAGAAGAAAAACAATTTCTTGCGGCCCGAATTCATGGATTAGGATTATCAACAAGATCGAACTTTCGAAGCAAAAGAAAAAAAGCTTTTCTTCACCCGTTGTATACTAGTTAAAATGTTCGGCAAGAGGAAATGAGTAAAGATTGAACAACAGAACAAGGAGAGAGAACGGTAACCTGAGCATTTGGGTTGGGTGGACATCCACATCTCGCGTGGCAGCCACGCTAGAAAACGTGTTTGCGATCACGATTGGCAATGATCAACGACCTGGTTCCCACTTGGGAGTAGGTCTTCGGTCCGGGTGTGGATCTTTCTGACGTGTTTCTTTGGCTTCTTTGCGTTTCCTTTTTTTCTTTTCTTTGACATACCTCCTGTTGGAGTGACAAGCCGTTTTAGTTCGGAGACACCCAAAAAAACAACCAAGGATGTTTATGCGGCAATCGTAAGTGGGTCTCAGGTTCCGTCTTGATGGATTCGGCCGGCAACTAGGGGGTATATTCCGTAATTAATAAGGGCCCGACAGAGCGTTAGCGAACCACTGGCCGAACGGACGGGCCTGCTTGGCGCCCGTGCCGGAGAGGAAGTGGATTCGGTCATAAAAAAAAACTATTTTTTTTTTTACTCTTGTCTCTTCGGAATGTAATGGGCTGAGTGTGATGAGTTCGGAGGAACGCTCGAATAGGTAGATCTGAGACATCGGTTGCGCTTGTTGGGAACCTTGTATGCTCTCAGAGACGTATTAGGCAATCGTATCTCAGAGAACGATCGCCCTTGCCAAAGATTTAATTTCCAGGAGCAAGAGAAGGGTAGCAACCGGAAAAATTTTGAGAAAGCGATGGTGTAACAGCGTTATCGCCGTTATTCAGGTTTTTTTTTGCTCAAGCCGAGGGATGTTCTGTACTTTGTATTCTTTCTCTCCCTTGGCTCGGTAACTGTGGACGGACTATCCATGGTTACTTCGGTCTTTGTTTCGATTCTTGCTTTCAACGCTCACGGACAGGGAACAGGGATTCCATTAAACAAACGGGTTCCCACCAAGGTCTGTCTGTCCAGACTAATGAGGTTGTGACATTTGTCTCCAGCAAAGGTTGGCGTGCCCGTGCCCGGCCTATCACTAAAGAACGGTGACGGCGTCGAGTCCGGCGTATTTGGAGCGCCATGCCCCAGGCTTGGCACTGTTTCTCAGATTGCCAGTGAGACGACGTGAACGTGCAAAGATTCGCCATGATTAACGGGCGATTTGGCTTGGCAAGGCACATAGTGTGAGTGGCACTAGCGGAGCTGGTGTGGTGGCTGCTGTTCAATGGGAAAGCAAAGATTGCTCAGAGACGGACCCCTATTTTTCAAGAGGAATGGAATCCGTAAATCCCACTTTTAAATTCCGATATTATCCAATCATGTTCAGTCACCACTAGAGGTCCCAAGAGCTGTGCCGTCGATAAAACTGCTCGGGAGCAGGCAGGCGGTCGGACGTGGGTGCCTCCCGGTTTCTGAATTTCTGGGAGCACGCGGGAGAAGGTAGACAGAATGGGAAACTCGACGTTGCGCAGAGTGACATTGGGGGAGGCTTGGGGCGGGTTGACGTTGAATCCGTACCTGCAGTCGAGCTGTAAGGTATTCTTTGACAGGGGAACCTCATCTTGGAAGTGCTCCATCGGCAGCGTCATTTTGTTGGACCAGCGAACAGGAACTCGTACCGGAGGATGGTTTGCAGGGATGAAGGTTATCGTCCAGAGTGGTGGGTATCTCGGTGGGGGCTCAAAATTGGTTCTCGACCGCTGGGAGGCCATTCACGCCGTCGCTAATCGCCAGCTAACGAAAAGACTAGCAGCACCCATGGGTCGGGCAGCAAGCCGCATGACTGAGTGTTGGTGGTGCTGTGAAGCGGCCAGCTCTATCAGAATTCCAGAAAGAGTCGACGCGTTTTCCATTGGATGTTCCAGGGTGCCGCGGGAGGTATGGGGAATGTATAGACGTACGTACATACCTATGAGCTTTTAAAAAAGAGGATATTCAGATCCCGTGGACTTCTCAATTATTCAATTCCCGTTCCCCCCCTCCAAAAGCTCGCTCCCGCTGCTGCGGCCCCCTGACTCGAGACCCCGGTTCGCACTGTGGGCAAGAAGCAACTCCCAGTATATCGTTTTCGCTGATCAGCCCATCACTCGTTCGATTGACGTTGGGGAGGGGGAAAAAAGTCTCTACACAGGACTTCCGATATATTTTGACAGCGGAGATTGAATTTGATAAATTACCCTTCCAGGAAACCAGGAGTGGCCTTCATCATCAACCTCGGGTACGTAAATTTATTTTTTTTCGGTCTTCTATCTCGGCTCTTGGTTTTTTGATGTTTTGGGGTTGGTTCCCGTCTTGGGGGTTGGAGACGGATTTTGTTTCCCCCTCCAATTTCCCGGGCTTTTGGGAATTATGAATGAGGAGGAGTAATGGGAATCCAGCAGTTCAGGGGGGCTGCTGCACTGTGACTGCACGGTAGTACCTAGCACGTAGCACCAAATCCCCTCACGGACTAGCCCCACCTTCCTCGATTGGCGCCTCTCCAACTCCCGTCCAGGTCACCTCTGGCCCCTCCCCCTTAGGGCGCCGCTTTAGGTTCCCTACTGCGGTAAAGCTTCGTACACACAGACCAGCCGCAGGCGTCCCCGACATCCCATGTGAAGGTCCAGACGGGCAGCTTGCCTGGGGTCAGTGCCAATGCTTTTGCTAATCCTTGGCCGCCCATGGATATTCCAGCAACTATTGAAGAGCGAGAAGGGTGCTCCTGCTCCGTCGTCGTTTTGCAACGCCCGACATCTTTTTTCCTTCTTCTCTCTCCATCTTCTTCACCGGTCCTGGGGAAAAAAAGGCCATACTTACCTACCTACCTACCTACCTACCTACCTGTCCGGAACAAACAGCCAGCGGCTTGTTGCATTGACACGCGCCCCTCGTCATCCCTTTTTTTTTCCCACTGCAGACTTCGTGCCATACGATACGTCCTGCGTGTCTCAACCCCACCACAGTGTCACGAGTCGCGGCTCCGAACAGCCCCTCATCGAATTGGATCCAAACCCGAAACTCGCTGCAGACCGCTCCGACGCAGGCCGATTACGCCCACATAGCTCGCCAGGTGACTGCTGATAGGCCGGCCGCACACGTCCACAGACAGACAACAAAAATGGGTCTGTTTTCCAGAAGGGACAGGGCGCCAAAGGCGTCCCAAGAAGACCAAACAACTTCTTTGTCAGCTTCGCAGTCCAAAACATCCCTAACATCGGCATCCTCAAGCATTATCGCTCCCATCAACACCAGCTCGCGCATCATGAACCGCTCATCGGCAGGAACCACCAGCACCGCCGGCCCGGGGACACCGCTGACCCCTTTTTCGCCCACCAGCGGCACCAATCCAGCCCTCCCCAAGATCGACATGCCGAGACCCCCAGACCCCCAACTCGACCCCGTTGGATACCTGCGCAGCTTGGGCGCCGTCAGGGAGCGCTGCAAGATTGTGTCAGCAAAGGCCTACAGGAATGAGCTGAAGCATTTTGACGTCGACATGCGCAAGTTTGCCGATGTGGTTTCGTTTGTTGCCAACATCATCAAGAGGGACTACGACGCGCCCTTCAACACCATTCCCGGCCACGGCAGGTACCAGCACTTTGGCGTTGGTGGGCGCGACAGAATCGCCCATCTTTTGGCGACATGGCCCTCGGAGGAGGTTGACAATACGGAGAAGTGCAAGCGCATGATTGACTTGTTTTTGGTCAGCGTGCTGCTTGATGCTGGCGCCGGGACCGAATGGAGCTACAAGAGCGCCGAGAACGGTCGAGTATATAGACGTTCCGAGGGTATTGCTGTTGCAAGCTTGGACATGTTCAAGACCGTGCGTCGAACCCCAAAATCCCCCAACTTGACAAAGGGGTTCGTGTAACGCTAACAACTTTTTTCTTTTTTGCAGGGACTGTTTTCCGGAAACAAGGCAAACAAGTACCAGGTAGACAAGGACGGTCTGAAGCAGCTGACCGTTGAGCAGCTCGCCCAGGGTCTTCAGTCTGGGCCTGGAAACGAGATGGCCGGAGTGGAGGGCCGATCAGAGCTTCTCATCCGTCTGGGGCACGCTCTAGATAACAAGGAATACTTTGGTGAAGACGGCCGGCCAGGCAACATGCTCGGTATAGTTTTTCCTTTCCTGATTCCCCCGCTTGCCAGAGATCTCGCGCTAACCCAACGACCAGACCACATCCTCTCTCACCCCTCCACACAGGCTTCAAGCGTAATTATTGTGCCTTTGCCGACCCTGTGGAACGTCCTCATGGACGGCTTGGCGCCAATCTGGCCTCAATCACGGACGGCTATCAATGGTGTTTCTCTCGGTGACGCTTGGCCGTGCAGCTCCATGCCTCAGCCAGCTCAATCGCCCACCAGCCCTACATTCTCTCCCTTCCCAAACACGACAGGTCAATCCAACGGAATTGCACCGTGGGAAAGCATTCTTCCCTTCCACAAGCTCACGCAGTGGCTTACATATTCGCTCATGCAACCAATGCAGAGCATCATGAAGATTCAGTTTGCCGGCACTGAGCTTCTCACTGGCTTGCCAGAATACCGCAACGGTGGTCTTTTTGTCGACATGGGAGTTTTGACTCTGAAACCCGAGGACACGGAGAGAGGCTTAAAGCATTATAGCGAGTACTCGGAGAGGACAGGCACTGGAGGCGTCGAGGTGGCTCCGATGTTTGAGCCTGGTGATGATGTGATTGTCGAATGGCGTGGAGTGACTGTCGGGTTCCTCGACATGCTCACCGTCGAGGTCAACAGGGCTCTGAAGGCTGAGTTGGCGGGCAATGAGTTGACATTAGCCCAGGTGCTTGAAGCCGGAAGCTGGAAGGTTAGTCAACTATGCTCCATTAGAAATGTGGTTTTGTTTCAAAAGGTTATGTACTAACATGTTTTGCACAGGGCGGTCGAGAAATTGCTGAAGTCAGCAGGCCAAACACCAAGGAACCACCAATCCTGATTGACAGCGACGGAACAGTATTTTAGGAGGGGGGAAACAAAAACTTGGCGTTATCAGTTACAAACAAATATTTATGCACAAAAGAATGCATGCAATTGGCGTTTTCTTTTGCCTATCCAGTTTTCTCACTTGGTTTGGGGTAACTGGCGGGCAGTTGGATGAGAAACGACCTCGGGACCTTTTGGCCTAGAGATAAATCTTGAACCTCGATACCAGCGGGTTGCATGTCTGAAATATTCATGAACCCTTCTTTTTCGCTCATTTTTTTTTTTTTTTTTTTTTTGGTTGAAAAAGACATTTTGTTAAGAACTTATTAAAACCAACTTACCCCCCCTATTTCCCCTTGGAGTAATGTTCCAACGCAAGCAATGTGAAAATGTTATGTGACTCTCGGAGAGAAAGGCATCAAATCCTTTCCTGCATGACCACCCAGAGCAGTTTTGCAGGTGGTTTATTGGTAGTGGCTTAACGGCGTGCACGGCTCGCCTCTAAACGGCAGGCATTGCGGCTCCAAAGAAGAACATTCCAACGTCTGTCCGCCAAGACTCCGTGAAGCTTGTTCGTGGCTTGCAGATACGAGATCACCATCATGGGTATCCTGATTGGCACCACTACTCCAAACCACCATAAGTGTTTTGTGGTAATACGGGCAGAATTTGGTCCCGTCTGGAGTCGGATGATGCCTCGGTTTCTTCTCGCAATTTTTTTTGTCTGTTTTTCTCAGGAAGGAGGAAAGATCAAAATCGCAAAAAAAGGTTGATGAAAATTTGAAGTTGAGAGCGACAACTCTCTCCACAGTTCTCTTGAAAGAGAAAAGAAAGGAAAAAAAAAAAAAAAAAAAAAAAAAAAAAAACCGAGCTGCGAATACAGCACGAGTACCTAACGTACTGAGTATACCCACCTACCTAACTAAATGCGGAGTTATTAGTTCGTAGGACTACGACATTTTTTTCCCAATTACCGATGAACCGATGTACCGGTATACTGTAGTAGTACATACGTAGTTTATAGTAATTTATAGTACCGTGTGTATGTATGTATGTACCTTGGGTATGCCCGCGTGGTTTCGTTTCGCTTTGCACGATGTAACAGGAAAAGAGAGAGGGTTTTTTTCGTGGCGGTAAGTGTAATACACGTTTAATTATTAAAAATCAAGAATACCATTTTCACTATGTACACACACTCACTTTTTCTTCAATACCCATCCATCCCTTCTTTCCCCTCCCCCTCCCCCCTCACCAACCCCCTAATTACTACTAACCCCCGCACTCCTGTACGTTTTTGGGGTTGCAACGATAATATTTGGTTTTCCTTGGCAGTTTATCGAGAACCCATGTTATACGAACAATATCTGAATTCTGGTTCAAAGGTTTCTACTAGTCTAGGTCCGGGATGCTTGCTGACCACATGACGTCTTGATATTGATTGATCGTCAGGCTATTCTAGATGAAGTTTGTAAGACGGATCGATTAGGTAGGCACCTAGGTAGTAGGTAGGTAGGATAGGTAGGAATAGGTAGGTAGGTATCCAAGAAAATCAAACCCCTCCCGAAAAAAAAAAAAAAAACTTCGTATTCGAATAATGTTTCTTTTACTAGATCAGACTGTTACACCCGGAAGACTCTTTTGGGCTCATGACACTCCATTGAGAGAAAAAAAAACATTTACGGTGAACTGGGTTGATTCCCTGATCGGGATCCCGTCTCGGTCAGGAAGGGGAGGAGAAAGAGATGGATATAAAAGACTCGCTCTTCTCGCTTTTCTTTTGGAAGCTCTTCAAACCAGTCCTCCCTCTGCCATCACTCAAACATATTCCAGAACATTCAAGTGTAAACCACACACAGAAATCTAAAAAAACAATCACACATACACACATACACACACACACACACATCTCAACAACCCATCTTCATCATCATCATGCTCTCCAAGCTCGCCGTCCTTGCCCTGGCAGCCGCCGCACCCCTCGCCTCAGCCATCGGCCGCGCCAAAGTAGTCAACCTCTGCCCCGAAACCGTCCACCTCTGGACGGTCGGGTCCGAGGTCTTTGGTCCCTACGCCCTGAGCACCAACGGCGGCTTCTACGCCGAAGGATTCCGCAAGGATCCCGTCACGGGAGGCAAGGCGCTCAAGATCACCAAGAATGCCGACGGCCTGTACACCGGTGCCCCTCAGACCATTTTCGCCTACAACCTGGACGGGGCCAACGTCTGGTACGACCTGAGCGACGTCTTCGGTGACGCTTTTGCGGGCAAGAAGCTGGTCGTCAAGAGCGACGAGCCCAGCTGCCAGAGCATCGTCTGGCCTACCGGCGTGCCGCCTGCGGGCAGCCAGGTCAAGACCTGCACCGCTGAGAAGGATGTCGTCTTGACTCTGTGCGCTCCGTAGATTTAATTGACAAGGTGAAGAAGATGGAAAGGATGGATGGAAGGGATACAGTCCTGCTTGGAAGCAAATATGAGAGAGAGCAACCAATAAATAAATAAAAAATCAAATAGTCTTGGCTGAAGATATTAGCACACTTTGGGTATGAATATATGGTTTACTTGACATGTAAATCTTCGTTGGGCTGAGGTCGTGTTGAAAAAATGAATTTGCAATGTCTTGTAAAGATACCTTTTACACACCTCTCCGGTAACTAAAAAGCTCCAGATTCAAGGCGCATCAGTAGGATCCCTATAAAGTCAAGAAAAGTCAGCATGACCGAACAACAGCAAAAGACTTTCGAGCAAAAAAAAAAAAAAAAAAAAAAAAAACTCACCAATCAGTAACCAAGCCCTCATTCAGCCCGTCCAGCACCTCTACATCCTCCTCGCTAATCTCGAACCACCCTACATCCGCATTCTCCTTCATCCTCCCCTCATTGGTGCTCTTGGGCAGCACCACGAACCCCTTCTGCAGGCCCCACCTGACCAAAATCTGCGCCTCGCTGCACCCGTACTTCTTGGCCAGCCCGCCCAGCTTGCTTCCCCTCGCGTTGAACCTCATCCCCCTAGCCAGCGGCGCGTAAGCCTGCACGGCGATGCCCATCTCCTCGCAGACCTTCCTGATCTCGGTCTGGGTGTTGAACGGGTGGCACTCGATCTGGTTCACCGCGGGCCACTTCTCCCTCTCCAACCCGCGCTCGGAAAACTCCCTCAGGTGCGCGACGCCAAAGTTGCTCACCCCGGCCATCCTGACTTTCCCCTCGCTCACGGCGTCGCAGAGGGCCCTCCAGCTCGCCTCCCTGGCCTTCCTGCCGCCCAGCGGCGAGTGCAGCAGGAACAGGTCCACGTAGCCCAGCCCGCTGGCCTCGACCGACCTGGCGATGGACTCGCGCGCCGCGTCGTAGGATTCGTAGTTGTGCCGGAGCTTGGTCGTGTAAAAGATGTCGGAGCGCGCGAGGCCGTCCCGGTTCAGGGAAGGGGAGGAGAGGAAGGACGAGATTGCCCGGCCGGCCTCGGCTTCGTTCGAGTACCACTGCGCCGTGTCGAAGGCCCGGTAGCCTACGCCGAGGGCCGTCCGGACAACGGACGAGGTTTGGGAGGGGGGAACCTCGTAGAGGCCGAGATGGATCTGAGGGATTTGGAGCGAGTTGGGAAGCTGGGGATGGTGAGCCGAGGAAATGAGTGCGGGGAAGAGAGCAATTGATTTGAAAAAAATACCTTGATTTTCTGGGTGAGCATTTCGGTTGTTGTTGTTGATTTTTTCGTTGACATTTTTGGCTTCGAACGAGTGTGAAGCGTGTAATTAGTTGGTGATACGGGATTCTTGGATGAGAGAGATGAAGTCGGTTTGGTAAACTCGGGAAATAGATCTTGGTAGATGAAATTGAGGGGATAAAATCAAGCGGATCGGGCCTTGATGGCATCATTGGAAGGACGAAAGTCCAGGGTTAGGGTAGTGTAGGTTTGATGGTACTCGAGGACAGGGCGAAAGGAAGTCAAAAAGATTGGAACAAGACGAAATTCCGAATTTCAATGTTGAGTGTTGTTAAAAAAACCAAAACCAAAAAAAAAAAAAGAAGAAAACTATACAAGTTCTCGTTGGTGTTCATTTGAAATCCGTTTCCTTTGCCATAAGGGCTGGCAAGAGCCCAAAATCAAAATTCAAAAGAAGGAGCAATGCCTCCTCTCGCAGTCGACAGTCTGTTATTCGCCATGCCTTTGCTTGCGCAACTCACACTCTCTTATATCCCCTCATCCAAAGCCCAGACTGCGCATGGATGCTAATATTTTTCGTAACCCACGGCTTGGTCGGATCAACGAGAATCAAGTCGAAGCGTCTGAGTAGCTCGACAATCACCTTGTTCGTCTCCATCAGGGCAATGTTCCTCCCCAAACACTGCCAGCGCCCATAGGAAAAGATCAATTCCAGAGTCGCCTCCATCTTCTTCAGCTTCTCCGGTTCCGTCTCCAGCCACCTTTCAGGACGGAACTCCGCGGCGTCGTCACCCCATATATCGCGACGCCTAAAGACACCCCAAGCGCAGTACCCAATGTTCGTTCCGCCAGGCAGATGAATTCCGTTGAATGTGTCGCCCTCAGGAGGGACCACCTTGTTCGACAGTCCTGTGACTGGCGGCCAAATCCGCAGGCCTTCTTTGATGATGGCTTGAAGATACGGTAGCGTGCGGGCCTCGGCCTCGCTGATGATGGCGTCTGGAGCACGGCCGGTGATGCCACGTGCGTCAAGTTCGGCATGAAATGCCGCCAGGACGCGGGGATTGGTGACGACGTGCAGCATGGTGGCACGAATTGCTGTCGCCGTCGTGTCGGAGCCGGCCAATGTTTGTACGATTATTTCGGATTCGGCTTCCTTGGGCGTTAGGCCATGATTCACAAACGAACCGAGCATGTCGTTGTTGACTTTCTTATTGGGCCCATAACGTTCAGATGCCTGTTTTCTGGCAATTCCTTTGATCTTTCCAAACCCGAAAGGGTCGTCATCTGATGGAAGAAGACGATTGAAGGGGAACGATGCGGCGATCTTGGTCAGCCAGGGCCAAATAGTGCAGAACAGGACGGCCGTAAGCGCCGACTCTGCTGTGTAGATGTACTGCCAGAGGTCGCTGTCAGCAGTGAGGAAGCCAAACGGCTCGTCGAATGAGATGTCGGAGATGGCATCGAGGGTAAAATACTGGACCTTGCGAGCGAATTCGAACCGTTTCCCCTTGGCCACGTACTTTTCGTCCAGGAGTTTGATCAGGCCTCGGACGTTGCGGTCAACCCTCAGCTCGAGCCCTTCGACATCTTTACCGCTGTACCCGGCAGCCATTTTGCCACGGAGCTTGTTGTGCGCAGCGTCATCTCGCTCCGAAATGATGTTTTGATGCCCCGGATCGAACTGGGCTGCATCGTACCAGTCACCACGTTTGTACTTTGTGCGGACGGCGAGCATCCGCTTCAGGAGGTCGGGATCGCTTGTGAGAAGCAAGTTGGGCCCGATCCGCGCAATCGATCCTGCGGGTTGGTGGTAATCATGAGCACCTCGGAAGATAATCGCCAAACAAATCATGAAGAGTCCCATCATCAACTTACCATACTTTTCGCTGACACCCAGCAACCTCAAATTCATCTCCCCGCTCAGCTCGTTCCTGGCCAGCCACCATTTCGAAAGGCCGGCATAAGGGGGCCCGGGGATGTGTCGCAAGCGACGATACTGGTGCAATGTAGTGGCCAGAATATACACCAAGCCTAAGAGAAAGACTGCCGCAACGGGCGTAATATGAGAGCTGAACATCGCCCGTGACAATTTTTCCATTTTGCTTGTAGTTTTTGACGACCTCAGGCTCCTGTGTATAGAATTAAAAAAAAAGAGGGAATTACTGATCGATGTGACGAACATTTTGTACGCAGTAGACACCGTGGGGGCACCACGACTAATCAGCCGACCCTCTCTGCCCAGGCATGAGTTTCAATTGGACGATTTGTTCGTGAACGACTCAGTGCCAACTCCGTTTCCCGAAGAATGTTCTCCATCACAATCCATTTTGGAGCGCGCAACAGTTCAAGTTTGGGGATGGAAGACTCGGAGGCTTTGTCAAGTTGTTGTGCTCTGATTGGTTGGTGGTATTTACTGTTTGATAAGAGGATCAAAAGACGTGGTTGGCTAGTCTAGTTCGCTCTCTGTTCCACTCACCTCATTCGTGAGCGACAATAGCCACGTGCAGAGAGAGGTACGTGCGGTTCCTTCTTTGGTAATTGCTGTGGTCTCGGTGGGGTATGGTAGGTGTGTGTACCTTATTGTGTATAATTTAATTACTGCAAAGGAAATCTGCCTACTTGCCGTACCTTAATTGATCTACAGGCAACTTGAGGGCCACCCTGGAACGTAATCCGACAGGCCGAGTGGGATTGGGGGAAGGAAGCAATAGTTTTATGCAAGAGCATCAAATAATATTGATAAAAGAACCCCGCATCCAGAGGTCAGCAAGGGTTCTTTGTTCGACCCTGTAGCGTGTAGGTATTTGCTGTCTTGTTTCAGTTCCTAATTACCTACCTATCTTCCACCTGTTGGGATTGCATCTTGCATCAACTAGCTCTTCATGGAACCTCGGTCGGCCGGGAAAGCTGGCACCTTTGGACCCCCGCATGGCTGCACGCGGACGTCGCATGGTGGGAGCATGCAGGTTGCTGCTCCGTTGCATTCGATGGTGGCATAATGGTAGTATTGACTAGGGTTCGAGAGTCTAGTGTTTGGGCTCGATGCGCAGTAAAATCCCAACATTCGACTCGAAAACCTTGCATGGGTGTGTGACAATGTTTCTTAAAAAGTACCTATAAACTCCCGCGCGGAATCCCGCCTCGCTTTCGACGAATCCCCACCCCTCCCTTCTCGGACTCTTCTCCATACCTACCCTCAACAAACCATCTTTTTGAGCTATGTCTGGCACCTCTCAGCCGCAGCCACCTGCAGACGCCATCGTTCCGGATGTAGGTTTGATCTCCGCCGCCAGATACGCGCCCAGCCGCCCTCGCAGCTTTAGCTGACTTGCATGTTTCTCTAGGACAATCTGCCGGAAGATGTGAATGATGGGGATTCGGCTTTCAAGGTTTGTCCTTTCTCTCCAGGTCGGTGGTAAGGAAGATGAGACTGATGCATCATGCGTCCTGAAATTAGGATGGCCTGAGCTCATCCGCATCGCTCGCCTCGAGCATTCTCAAGTACCGTCAGGAGAACGGTCGAACGTACCATGCGTATAAAGACTTGGGTAAGACAGTCTTCGCACTTGTAGTGGCACACAACCCCTTACATAGCGTGATTTTGGGCGCTAATTCTTCATCCAACCATTGCTTCCGAGTCTTGTAGCTTATATTCTGCCCAACGATGAAGTGAGTAGCCCCGCCTATCTTTTCCCAAATTGGTCTTCTTGGACCGATGTCTAACTGCATGCCAACAGTCAGAACAAGAAAGGCTTGGTAAGAGAAGCGTCTCCCCCCCCCCCCCTCAGATGGCGCCTTTTCATATTTTAACGTGCGGGTCTTGATATCAGATCTGCAACATCACATGTTCATCCTGACCTTTAACAACAAGCTCCATCTTGCTCCTCTCAAAAAAGACCAGGTTAAGCGGGTGCTGGACGTAGGCACAGGCACAGGTATCTGGGCTCTGGACTTTGGTGCGTTTTCCCAACCCACCCATTCGCAGCTCATGTCGTAACAGCGTTTAACACCCCCATCTCCAGCCGATGAACACCCCAACTCCCAGGTGATCGGCGTAGATCTCAGCCCAATCCAACCTGCCTTGTAAGAATCCCACCCCCACTGCCTTTTGCCTCCTCTCTTTTCCGTTTTTTCCCCCCCACCCCCCTCCTCCTTGTTACTAACCGGCCCTTTCAGCGTACCCCCCAACCTCGAATTCTTCATAGACGACATTGAAGAGCCATGGACCTACTCGGAAAAATTCGACTTTATTTACGCCCGCATGATGACCGGGTCCTTTGCTAACTGGCCTAAGTTCTTTGAGCAAGCCTACGAGAATCTCAACCCGGGCGGCTGGATCGAGGTTGCCGACGCCGTCTTGCCCCTCAGATCTGACGACGGGACGCTGACCGAGGAGCACGCCATGCACAAATGGTCTCAGCACTGCTTGAAGGGCGCAGAGATCGCGGGGAGGCCGCTGGATTCGGGTGATTTTTACAAGCAGCAGCTTCTTGATCAGGGGTTTGTAAATGTTGTTGAGATTAACATGAAGTGGCCTCAGTGCGGATGGGCAAAAGATGAGAAGCACAAGGAACTTGGTGAGTCTTTTCCTTTTTTTTTTTTTTTTTTTTTTCTTTCCCCCCTTCGTGATTCTTAGTCTTTTTGTTGGTGAAGAGTGTCTCTCACCTTTCGGAATGATCGGGAGTTGTAGTGAGCTACCACCATCGGTAAAACAAAAAGATGGGGTTCCGAGAAGGGGAATCATGAGATATCAATGTGACCGCTGACGCCGGGACACAATCTAGGCATCTGGGCAGAAGAAAACTTTGGCGGTGGCATTTATGGCCTCAGCGTAGCAATGTTCACCCGGGTGCTTGGGTGGACGGTCGAGGAGGTTGAGCTGTTCCTGGTTGAGGTCAGGAAGGATATCAAGAACAAGGGTATCCATGCTTATTGGCCCATGTGAGTAACTGCTGAATCCTTGAACCCTGGTTTGGATCATGCAGTGTTCTGCTGTGTCTGTGGGTCGGGGGATAAAACCGGGACGGTGGCTGACTTGTGGTTTTTTTTTTAAAAAAATAGTCGCGTTGTCTATGGACAAAAGCCTCAGTGAAATTTCTTGGTATTCGCGGCATACTAAGACTTAAAAAAAATCCGGTGGATATGTGTAGACTGGGCTGAGGGGTTTGATGGTACGGGTTACGGTGATTGGATTAGAAGAAAAGAAGATATTGTATTTACTGAGTGTGGCGGTATGATATATAAGAGTGCAAACGAATTAGTATATGTATCCTATTTGACGATCATGATCCATGATGACGACGACAACGAGGACGGAAATAGCGTGATGTTGAGTTGGCAAGAATTAATGAGCACACGAAATCGCCTGCACGATCCTGATAATTTGTGATCAAGTGTAACCCAAAAATCAGGCTCTCTCATTGGAAACGCCAAGGCCGATAACTGAATTTCTTCTTAGGAGTCTGTATGTAAATAAACATCTGTGGGACGTGGCCTTTAGCCTCCCAACTCCGTCATCCGGGCATGTGGTGTGATAAATGTGAGTAAATAATGACTCGGGGGTACCGCAAGTTATCAACTTGAGATCAAGGTCACAAAACAAGAGAACCACACAGATACAGACAAAGACACACACGTACACAAACACGTGTGCATGTATGTTCAAGACGGGATTTGTTGACGGATAAACGACGTCGATTTAATTGGTATCGTTAGGACGAAAAAACAAAAGAAATAGCTTGTCCCTTTTCCCAACATAAAAAAAAAACAAAACCCCCAAGGCAGAAAAAAAAAAAAATTAAATTTCCCGAGAAATACCAAACGCCGTCCCTCCCCTTCCCCTCTCAGCTTCTTCCCAAAATACGTGTCGGTTCCATTTTTTTATTATTGTTTTTCGTGGCCAATTTCCTTTTTCCAATCAACCATTCCATACCTCTTTCGCCCTTGATCAAGTTGTTGAATGTTTTCTTTGCGGATGCTTCGCATGCCTCGAAAAAAAGAAAGGAAAAAAAAAAAAAAAAGAGAGCCATTTGTCGATTCTGTGGTACGGGGGTACGACGAGATGGGTGGAAAAACTGATCGAAAACCATTTCCCACCCCCGCTGCCACGACTCTTTATTCCGTTTTTGCAATCCAGTTGATCAAAAAAGACCTCGACAACCAACAACAACTCTTTCTTGTTGGGGGGATGTTGGGTGGGTATAATTGTGACAAAAAGATGTTTTTATTTGGCGAGCGGAATGAGGCAAGGTAGGTCGTCATGGAAAAAAGGAAGCAGGATCGGAATTTTTTTTTTTTTTGTTAAATGTTTTATTTTGTTTTTATTCTGTTGCCAACCGAAGAGAAGTATTGTTAGTCCGGAAAAAAAAAATTGTGTTTAAATTTTAAAGAGTTGAGACAAAACTTACGCTTAACGCCCTCGAGAAGGACAGCGAACCGCTTGCGCATGGTGACGCGGTGGCGCGACCACTTGTCGTCGGGGGAGAACCTCGCCGGGTGCGCAGACTTGGTCACCTTGTCGCCAATGACCTTCTTGAGGGTGTATTGGCGGCCGTTGCCGTTGCCGGTGGGCAGGTACATGAGATGCATTTTGAAAAAAAAAAAAAAAAAAAAAAGGATTTGGGGATTTGTCTGGTGGCTGAGGGTGTGCAATTGGTCAAGAGGGTCGGGTATGTTCCGTTGCGCGACGGTAGCGACAGTGACGACGACGAAGGCGGCGATGGTGCGTATTTGGAGGGGGGAAGCAGTTGGAAAAGAGTGAAGGTTTGCAATTTTTCGGCAAAATTCTGCTCGATACCCTTGCTTCTGTGGGCGGTGAAACAATTTTTGGGTGGACCACCCCTGCAGGACGCCGCTCGGACCAAGCTGCCAAGCTAAACCTCGGTTAACCAGCCAGTTTTCACTCATCACCCTTTGAACTTGACAGTTTGAGAGTCACAGGGAGGGTTCCATTTCATGCACAGAAAAACAGAAACAAAGTTTTATCAACGCTTTTTTATTGGGCTTAGGTTATCAGTCATACCGCTTCCGGGGAAATATTTGGTAAATGCGGGGTTGAACCGCTGAAGTTAAGAAACTACATGACAATGAAGAGAAAAGGGAACCTGTTCATGACGGACAAGACTTACACGAATCGAGCAAGACGACCAAAGAAAAACCAAAACGTATCGTAACAGTCAATATCATCGCCAAACAAAAGAAAAAAAGAAACCCCCCATCCGCATTGCATCCCTAGACCACTGAAGGAGACGTAGCTTGGACTGGTACCAACTCAGGGACCTGACCTCCATTCTCCCCATCAACAACCGATCCATTGTTTTGCGAAGCCTCAGCGGCAGGACCATCTCCATCCCCATCAGAGATCTCTGTTGCGGTGTCGCTCAAATCGTCATTGTAATCCTGAACTTTGGGCTTGCGCCATCCCGAGCCCCGGGAAGGAGACGGAGAGGATGACCGTGAGGAAGACCTGGAAGAAGCAGACGAGACGGATGACGACGAGTAAGAAGCAACCGACAGCGGAGGGACTCCCGTGGGTCCAGGAGCCCAGAATGAAGGTCTAGTGAACGGAGCAAAAGGTGGCCGAGCAAATGGCATCGGCGGGGGCGGGATGTACATGGGCCTCGGTGGTGGTGGCGGGGGCGGCGATGGGGGTGGTCCACAAGCGGGCAATGGGAAATGCATCGGAATTCTCGCAATTGCAGAGCCCTGATTGCCAAAGCACGCGTTGCACGGCGGGTGCGTCGCGATGCCATTGATGGTGGCTTGCAGTGGTCGGGGGCAGGGGAGCATGCGGATGTGATGGACACAAGCAGGGACGGTTTGGCAAGCTTTGCACCCTGGCGCGCTGAAAGGAACTGGGGGAGGCATCATTGGAGGTGGAGGTGGCGGTGCCGGGAAACCATGATGGAACGGTTGAGCATGTGGCATCGGCGGCGGCGGCGGCGGCGGGAACGATGGACGACTGTAAGCGGAAACGGCCGGTGGCGGGGTGTAAGACTCTGGAGGAGTGGGAACCGACGAGAAGGGATCACGAGTGAATGGTGATGACCACTCGTCCGTCATGCTGTCTACGGAGCGGTCCCGCCTCTGGACACGAATCCGGATAGGCCGAGGAGACAGACTGCGGCTGCGAATGTAGGGTCTGGCCTGGCGCTCTCGGTACGACGGAGGAGACGCATAGCGACTGCGGGGGCTTCGATAAGACGGCGGGGAAACAGACCGCTCTCGATCGCTGCGGTAGGATGGAGGCGAAGGGAACCTCCTCTTCTCTCGCAGAATTTCCTGTTGACGCCGCCGCTCCCTGTTCCTTTGTCTGACCTCTGCGTTATCTACAGCCGCCCAGGGATTGTCCCAGAACTGGAAGGTCGTGATGCCCTCCTCGCTCGAACAGACTTTGGTCTCTCTCCCTTGGATGATCACAGAGTACAGCATAGGCCGGTCAGCTGTCTTGTTCTTCTTCCAAAACCGGTTCTTTTGAGGCTTGACCTCGGGGAAGTCTGCGTTGGCGAACCGGTAGAAGAGCTGCTGGCGCATCGAGACTACGGTCCACGTTCGGGTTCGGTAGCGAGTTGAGGTTGCTCTCCCTTTGTCGAGGAGCAATGTATTAATTGCCTGCTTCACTCTCTCGGGGAGTTTACCGCATCTCTCGTCAAGATTCTGCTCATAAGTTTTGGCCTTGCCTCTGAAGAGACGGCCCGCCCAGCCGCGGCGATGCTTATCCTGGAAGTCCTTGACAGCACGAAGGTGCATATCTGCGAGATCAGACTGTTCGGATGGTTGAGGGACTACCGAGGCACATGATTCGAATGTGTCGTAATGATCCGATTCAAAGCCGAGGACCTTGCTGCCGCCGTAATATTCCCGACGATCAGGGCAGTAGTAGATGTTCCAGGCTTCGTACACCTGCCGATTATCTTCACCTTTTTTGACGCGGCTGTTGGGGATAATAAGCATTTGTCAGGGAACAGGGTCAAGGTCAACTCACAACCGCGGCGCTCGCTCTTGACGATGAGACATGGGAAATGCAGGAACGGATGGGTTGCCGTCGCTCCAGATGCTCTCACCATCACTATCCGTGTATACCGTCAAGGCGTCGTCGTACAGGTCGTCACGGACCTGCACTGGGGCTCTTCCCCGTGACGGGGCCAAAGGCACAGGGCACATGGTGATGGTAGGGTGGTGGTATATTGGCTTGACACGGGAACCGAGGAGTGGCCTTGCATGAAAGGTTTAAGAGACGGATGCACGATGGGACTGGGACAGATGGATGTTTTAAACAGCATCAGGACCAACGGAGGAGGGGGAGGGGAAGGCAGAAGCGGCACAGCCGATAGGCAGTGGAACAGTGCGGCAGCGACGAAAAGAAACAATGAGGCTGATTCAGTCATCCAAGGGGCATCGGCAGCACACTGATACTCGCACCTCACCGTACGGCACACTGTTGGTCAACAGGCCACCCAAAAGTCGTCGATGGGATGGATGGCCGATTTGGGTAATCGGCGCCCTTGTTGCCTGAAAGCCCTTGGGAAAATGAGCACGATTGATGACCCGCAGTATTTTTCTGAAGAGGCTGCAGTCCTGCAGGAGAGTCATGGCGCTCATTGGAACAATACGACGTATGGCATAAGAATAAGAGGCCTCGAAGAAGGAACTTGGCTCTTGCTGGATCCAAGAGCTGCAAAGGCGGCCGCCAACGAATAAGCATGGGCAATTGGTCGATTGCTGCGCAGTGATGAAGGGAAGGATGGGCTGGCTGCGCCCCCGGCTGCCTTGGGGTTCTGGGGGTGGGCAGCACCATCCCCCACACCACCGAGAACGGACTCTGTCCAGCCAGCCCGGCACGTTGTTACCCCGCTCCTGCCGACGCCCTCTTCGAGATAACCCCACCGCAGCACCCGATTCTCACGGCGCAAAGCCAATCAATCACCCTCTCTCGCGTTCTCTCCAACAAGTGAAGTCCCGCGGAAAATCTGGGCTGATCACCCATTTGTTGCGGAAAAAGGTGAGCTTGGGAACTTATGGTGTGCACACCAAAACCTCAAGGACGGCCTGCAGTGCCTGTTTTGGAAACGTGGCGTCGTGTCCGATGCTGAACTCATACCACTCAGTCTCTCAGTAGCCCGTCTCGCCCGGTCCTGTTGCTGTCCAGCCTTGTCCAATTCCATGCCGGCTGATCATCAACTGAGACTCAGGATCCATGGGAACAACAACAGTCATGATTTTCTTTAAGTCAGCTCTACTTAGTCGACAAATCAAGGACTCAACTCACCACCACCACCACCACCATCACCACTACTAAGCGTCCAGCCCTTTCAAGGCATTAAAAGCAAAAATAAACCCGACGAGCAATAATGTGCTGGTTCGTGAAGATGAAGCTCGGGGATGGTGTTATGCCTTTTGTCAGCATCTTCCCGCGTTCTGCCCAGGAATAGCGTGCAGGTTGAGAGATTTCAACACGGAAAGGACATGCACTGAAGCGGATAAGGAACTTGGGCTGGAAGAAACGTTCAACACATCTGATTTCCATTTCCTATCAAGGGTTTAGCGCCCCGTTTCTCAACAAATCAGGATTTTGAATGCTCATCCCATCAAGGTCGTCGGCACTTGCCTTCTCGAGAACATGATGCAAGATACGGATAGCGGGGTAGCGGTAGTTCCATCCGCGCCCGCAACAGCTTGACCAATTCCCGAAGACTGTTCGAGGTCGAGGTCGAACTGCCCGCACTTGGAAGGGTCTACTGGGCGATTTCTCAGTTCTTTTGCGTCCAAGTTGAATGACCCCGTTCAGACGGGCAGACCAAGGAGCTGCCAGAACCTTGCTGCCGGTGGGCCCCACTGCCCATCACCTCATCGACGCCCCTCTCGACCTGCGGGCTCAAGGCTCATGTCTGTCCTTCTCCTCTTGGGCTGCCATTGGACATTAGTTCTGGCTGATAATTCACGCCCGACACTGCAAGATGAACGGCGCCGCAAGCAAGGCGAGTTTAAATTTAGACGTTCTAGCTAATACAATTGCATTTCTAGCGTCCAGATGATCTTTTAAAGTTATTTTTAAATGCTGAAGCGGCAGTGCATGCTGGAAGCCCATATATGAGTCCATGGACTCCCTTCCCCCCAAGAGTCCAGTGTTCTCTGGCCATTGTCCCATCCAGAGATGCATCCCCCCATCCCGTCTGCATCCTGAGGTAGGTACTCGCAGGGGCTTCCCCCTTCTGGCGGGGGGTATAACGCCGTTACGCCCATTCACCAAAGTCGCAGTTCGCTAGGGTACGGACCTTCTCCCAGTGTTGCGACCTGTCCCCTATCCAGAAAAGCTGGCTAATTGTTTCGTCCCTCTCAAGATCCCATTAGTTGTCATCCTTATCCCGTTGTCTCTTCCTTCCGCCCCCGCACGATTCCCATGGCGAAGCGTCCTCCCGAATTTCGAAACTGGACCTACCCCGGCGCTGTCCCAACTGTTCCTCTGCTCGCAGTTGAGCCTTCTGGTCAGCCTAGCATAGATTGCCCGAACTCCCAGAGGTTCTCGCCCCGCTCCTCTGCGTAGAAAATGTGAAGGCAACCATGCCAAGTTAGTTCTATCGACCGACCTACCAGCCGGTCGGTCAAGACACGGCAGCATGTTATCCGACCCTTGTTGCTGATTGCCTTGCGGCCACTCCAATCACAACCCGGTCACCACCGGCCGAACGAGCCTTGTTCCCTCGTGGGTACTCCGGACTTAGTTTGACCCAAGATCCGCTCCTTGACCGGCTGCTCCGTAACCCGATGTGGGAACCGATGCGTGGGACCTTTTGACGACCTACAACTCTCCATCAACCCCAGCGGCTCTGAAAGAAAGGTCGTCAGGCTGTGTGGTGCCGCAGCATCATGGGGACCAAACCAGTCGTTTGGGAACGAACACATAACCCCGCCATTCGCCATGCTTTTGCCACTGGGTGTCTCGCCTTTTCTCATTGTGTTGTTCATCCCACTCTCAGACGCACTTTTCACATTCATTGCTGATAATGGACTACCCTTCAAAGCAACGCTTCGAGGCAGGTGTACATGGGGTTTTGTCTGAAGCCATGGGCAAATCCCCGGTACCAATCTGTGAGCAACGATTCAGCTACCTGTACGCCATGGTGAAAGACGATAGAACTCTTACAGATCTTATGGAGAGAGCGTTCCGTGAGCTTGTCGAGAGAGTCTTTCTCGAGTTTGGGAACTGCGACTGTCCAGGCTGCATGCGTACTGTACCGGAAGTACCGTTCGAGTCCGTCCTCACTCAGCCGGCACAAGCCCAGAGTCAGCCCGCTCCAACTGCGGCCCTTGCAGGACGCTGCAAACTGTGCAAATGGTGCAAGAAGTACAAGGATATTTACGCGAGAACGCTTCAGAGCATCAAACAGTTCCTCCCAAAATCCCAGAATACTCGGCGATCGTCAGTGATTGTTGAAGCTCCTTCAGTACTTGACGAGAAGTCGGAGAATTGTGGACCGTACGCTGCCGCACCGATCAAACAAAACCACCCGATGCAGCAACAGAGCACATGTGGCCCATCGACTTCGCAGCCATCAGCGCCAGTCGAGTTGGAAGGTAGATACTGGGCCGAGCTTCTCGGCGACTACGGGCCGTCAACTTCTCAAGGTCGCCACCGCGGTCACGAGCGCTACATGGTCTCGCCATTAAACACTGCAACACCACCTATGACGAGCGCCGGGTCGGCGTCGGTGTCACCGCATACACAAGAATTCTACCCATCATCGACTCCCTTGAACGCATCATCCATGACCCAAAGTATCCTTCAATTAATGGGCTCAAACGGTGGACACATTCCACAAGCTGGGAGCCTGCATGCTCGGAAGGATTCATGGGACTCCAATGCCACCCTGGTGGCGAGATCGCCCTCTAATTCATTTGCCAGCAGCTATTTCCAATCCACCAACTATCAAGGGATGCCCTCATCTTGCGAGCAAGCGGCTCATCAATCATATCAAGCCCCTGGCATGATCCCAGACGATACCCCCAATCCGAACAGAATGGTTAGGCGTTTTCACGGTGCGTCGATGCAGCGACCTGGAACATGGCTCGTGGCGGCCGATGAGCAATTCTCAATTCCAGTGTTTCCAATTGAAGACGGCAACAAAGCGGCCGAGTCTGATAGAACGTTCTCCAGTAAGTTCAGTACTCCTCGGATGCAGATGCTAGTTACCTAATACCAGGTGACTAACTCGTCCAAGCTCAACTGAGTCCTGACCAGGGACAGACATCAACAGGCGCTACAAAACTTGGTTTTGATGAGACTTCAGTGGCGAGCGCCATGGTGTCTCCGAGCGGCCTTGATAACGTCCTCTATCAAACACATGCTTTCTTTCCACCACAATATCCGCAGTTAGACTTGTGGAACGGCCCTGTTGATCCATTCGCACCGAACCACACTACATCAACACCAAAGGCGAAGGAGCCCGAAGTTCCGCGCGCAGGAGCGCCGCTTTCAAGCCCCGCGGCGCGTAGGCCCGCCAACGACAGGCGACAATCAGGTACGCGCAGAAAAGGCCGTCCGCACTCAACATTCTGCGAACCCTGCGGCTTTCGGCCCTCCGAAGGGATAGACCTTTACAAGAAGATGGAACGGCACAACAAGACAAAAAAACATCTGATAAATACGGGACAACAAGTGGAGATGGAGTTGACATTTCAGTGTGAGATTTGCTCCAAGATTTACAATCGGAGGGATAATCTTCGACAACACAGGAAGCGGTGTCCTGCAAAGCCTGCAAAATTCGGGCGGCAAGAGGATTCCTAGGTAGTCTTTAGGCGAGGAGGAAGAACCGGCGCTGAAGACGGAACACCTTATTACACTGGATGGGAAGGTGATGTAAAGAGGTTCAAGGAGATGCTTTGTTCTTTGGGGGCATTTTCATTTGTTTTTCACAAGTTCAGTCAGGGTCGACCATGTTTCGCGGTTGATTTATTTTTCTGAAGCTTTCCAATGCGGATGATATTTTCATTTTGATACTAGCCAGTTCTCTTCTTCCAATAAACAATCTGCAATGGAATCAGATATCCTTCCTACCTGTCTTCGCTTGCCTTACAACACCATCTAGTTACCGCTCCGAGTCAATGGCCCACCATAATGTCATGTAGGTAGGTAGGTACTTTAGGTAGGTACTCAGCTCGACAGGGTTTGAACCGCACAGGTATTCTAAAGAGCGGTCACGGTCTGAACCTCTGAGAAAATCTCTCATGCATGCAATGTCTGCTAGGTTGAGTGATGTGATAAGGAACTACGCATGCGTACCGTGACACGGCGGAGTAGGTGGTTCGCAAAATGGTGCGCGGATCATGCATGTGGTAGCTTTTTGAATAGTGGATGAAAATAAAAAATAAAAAATAAAAGTTCGCTAGATGATGATCACTTCCTCATTTAATTTATTGCTTCGCTCGGTTGTGTTACGTCTGGGGGTTAACCTCAAAAATCTTTTTATTTTTTTTTCCATAAAAAAAGATCAGAGAGCCTTGTCCTTTTTTTTTTTTTTTTTTTTTTTTTTTTTGGTTCTCGCTTTAATTGCCCGAACTAGGTACCTAGTCAAGAAGAGTAAGGTACGGTAGATAGGTACCATCTTGTCATACCTAACCCCACTGCTCGGCCTTCCCCCCCGCGCTCCCTTTTTTTTTTTTTTTTTTTTTTCCTTGGATCTTCCTGTGGAGGCGCGGTCACGGGCGAGTTAGCTGCCTCTCGCTTGGTGAGTTCAATGACGGCCAGAGAGGTTGAGCCTCATCAATCGTTCTTGAATGTGCTGTTACTGGGGAATACTGCCGCGGGGGAAGGAAATTTCTTTTTTTTCTTTTTCTTTCTTTCTTTCTTGATTTTTTCCCCCAAGATTTTCCAGAGAGTTCATACCTCGTATTCATTACAGTTCTCAAGTCACGATGGCTTTTGTCTCACTCATTCTGAACCCGGACTCCGGGCGAAGTAACGGGGGGCGGTGCCACGGTTCTCATGACTACCTACCTACTTTCCATTGTTTGAGGCGGTTGAACACTTTATCAACACTTCAATATCAAAGTCGGAACTTTTCTCCATCGGATGGTCATTACCATCCCCCAAAGCCCCAAAAGTTGTGAGGGCGAAAAAATCGGTAATAAACAACAACAACAACAATAATAATAATTATAATAAAGTTACAATCAAAGTTCACCGAACCAACCCTACCTAGTACCCTACCAAACATAATTACCTACCTACCTACCATTTCACTGCTGATGATTCACGCAGGGTAGGTAGGTGGTTTACAAAAGGTCCCTCGAGAAAAATCAATAACAATTGGGGAGTTTCAAATAGAGTAGTCCTTTTGTTTCTTCAGGTCGGTAAAATTAAAAGGGGTAGTAGTATTTTCGGTCCCCGACTCGAACGAAGGTCAGCCAGCACAGCTGACGCCGGGCAGAGTGGCCTTTGCCCCGTCCTGGACCTTTGTGGGGGTCATAGTTAGGTAGGTACCTAGGTAGGTACGTAGGGGATTATGGGGAAAAGGGAAAAATCCGGGGAGGTGACACTGCTGAATGAGCGGTTTAGATATTAAAAATATATTGACCCCAACTAGTTGGTTTCTTTTTCTTGGGGGGGAACGGCACCGGGCGACACGGCAATTACAATTTTGCTTTTTTGCTTTGGAAGGTCATGGTGCGTATATGTGTGGGTAGCTAGGCGGCACGGGGAAGAGATAACTCTGCTAGCCACTGTTGAGAACGGGCAGGATTGCATGTGAAAGTGTCAGCTTTCAGAGAAGGGTGTTTTGAAGGGTAAAAATGTTTAACTTGGGTTTATAGTAAGCGGCATTCTCTTTTTTTTTTTGGGGGGGGGGGGGGAACCACATGGTGGAAATCTGAAGAAAGTAAAATGCTGACCGCACCAAACCATTTTCTTTTCGATGATGATTTCAACCCAGTGAGGTTTTTTCATCCAAAGTCTGGGTAACTGAAATATTTCGAATCCATTTTGGCTCTGCTGAGAGATCCTTCGATTCTTGACAGTAAAGTTGGTGGGCTCTATCATAATAGCCACTTCATGAAGGAATTGGAGGGCGTGGGGATTTGAGCTTCATCTTTGTCAATCATCATATAATTCAAATTAAGAAGAGACCAATCGGGGTAACAGCAGGTAAAGACAAGCCATTTGAGGCATCATTAAGTCTATTATAAAGTATAGTAAATTCACAATCACGGCGAAGAAGGGCAACAGTACCGAGTCCTATTACCCTTAAATTAAGAGCCCAGTCTCCCCTTTACACCACCTCCTTGACATAAACCACCTCTCGCGGCTTCGAGATGACAGGGACAAGGACCAAGAACGCGGCCTGGCACCCGAAAGCAATCCACTGGCAGACCTGAAGCGTCTCTCCCGCGGTGAACACCACCGAGGTACCTTGGGAGGCATACTGCAGCGCGTCGGCGGCCTGCGTGATGGCCAGCGCCGAGCCTCCGGTTCCGGCGGCCGCAAGAACCAGGAGCGCATACGTGGCCCGCTTGACTATCTTGACGCTGGTAGAGTAATACTCTGCCTTTCTCAGGTTCCGCATGTGGAGCAGGACAAACGCCAGGCTCAGAACGAAAGCCACGGCGCCGCCCGCCAAGGGGGAGGCGAAAATACCGTTCTGCAGGTTGAGCGCTACGGTTATCAGGTTCTCGACCTCCTTGCTGGTTGCGTTTTTGTTTTCCGGGAAGATTTTGGCCGCGAGGTCGGGCACCGAGGGCTGAGCAGGCCTGGTCGGTACGCAGTTGGTTTCCGAGCCGTGGATTCCGCAGATTCCGAAGAAGCCCATGCGGACTTGAACGGTCGTGTTGTCCGGGTCTCCGTGGGTCAGAGAGACGACGTAGAGGGAAGGGATCGTTGGCGACGTGGAGATGCAGCCTGTTAGGGATAGTGTTTGAAAGACTAAAGCCGAGATGATGAAGAGGCCTGCCAGGACCTTGAGGAGTCCATGTCGAGATGCTTGGGAAGGGTTAGCATATGCTTCATGAAAAAAAGGTAGGTTGAAGAGGGATAGGGGAAGGGACACTCACGCATGCGCATCTTTTTGCCGAAAAATGGAACCATTTTGATGATAGGGTTTGTAAGATGATGTTGGGAATGTCGTTAAGGTATGTGTATGTGTATGAGCTTTTGATGAAGAAGAAAGCCAAAAAAAGGAAAAGATAAAAAAGCACTTCAAGAGAAACCGGAAGGTAATGCTGCTGTGTGTTTTGGATTACAAGTACCGGCGAGGAGGTGTGTGTCGTGAGTTGACCAGCAACAAAGGAAAATGGTGGCCACGGGGGTAAAACTTTCGAAACAACGCCTTTGACGAGACAATGAACGGAAAGTATACGAATAGGAAAAATAAGAAATCCCAAAATAACAAAGGAAACAATGAAACACCCACTCTGGGACAAGGAAAAGAACAATAGCAAGAAACAAAGCTCATCAGAAATCGACGCCACGTCTGGGCGGGAGCACGACTTTTTATTCATAACGACGTCCATGCCGTTGCTGTCTCTCGCAATTCGTGAAAGCAAGGGTGAGCCTATCGATCGTTGCATTCCCTGGCATGTTGAATGAGACGACACAATAATTGGCTGAGACGACACCGCAGCGGTTTGGGGAGCCGCTGCGCCCTATCCACTTGGGGGTTTCTCCAAATTTACTCCACACTAATTCTCCGAGCCGAAAGAGGACGCGCTTAAGAACGCGGCAAGCACTGAAAAACAAACTCATGATCCGGGCGCTTAAACAGAAAAAAGCTGTTGCAACGCGGATTCTAAAACTAGCCGATCGGCATGTCGCGATTTTTCATTTCTGGGAGTAAGGACCAACGGTTGCCGAATTCTGGGGTGGGGGTAGTTTGTGGTCCCAGCCGCCGCCCCCCAGGTACCGAATTAGACTTGCCAAAAAGTGAATGTTGAATATTGTAGAGAATGATAGCTAAGGTAGAGCCCTATCTAACCCCAGAATCTCTAAAACCCAAACCATAGACTTTAACCCTTCATCGTTTTTGATTTTCAAAATAGGTGTAACGTTAAGGAATCATCGATTTAAACCTCAAATTTTTTTTTTTTTTTAAAAAAAACCGTCCTGATGACCTCCCCCCACCGGGAAAATATCCATGGTCTTGGCAGTTGGGCATTGTTGGACTTCCCCCCCCCCCTCCCTCATTCTGTAACTAACGTGATCTCCGACATTATCCTCAATGAATTATGGATTGCGGATCACCAGATCTGTCAGCCGCGGACAACACCATTCTGGCGAGTCCTGGATGCTGGCAACAAGCAAACTTCTCAACATCAGTCAAACTCGCACTTCAACAAGGTTGTCTCGACCCAAACACGTCGTGGACAGAAGATGACCTGGTCTATCCCCATACACCTGATGACGATGTCGGATGCATGATCCCGTCACCAGAGCCAGACGAAGGCTTTGAAGGGGCTTGGTTCCGCTGGAACACCCCGTTGCACCGAGCCGTTTGGGTGGATGACTTGGAGGCGGTTGAACAGTTGCTCGCCTCCGGAGCTGACATCAACAAGCACAACGAGATTGGATTGACTGCGCTGCATGAAGCCGTTCGGAGTCAAAAGTTGGCGGCTGCCGGATTGTTGCTCAAGCACGGTGCGGATCCCAACAAGTTGACAAATGCTGCCGTAGCCAAGTGGTGGAAGCGAGCTTGGGACACGGGCGATGTTTCTCGCGAAGAGGCCCATGAGCCAGGATACCAGGTTGCGTTATATTATACCCTTCTTAACCGAGACACGGCAATCACACGGCTGCTCATTGAGCGTGGGGCCGATTTGAGGCATGCTTGGCTAGGTGGGTGGACCTTTTTGGATCTGGCGCTACTTGCAGAAGACCATGAAGCATTTGATGTGTTCCGGTCTTGGGGGATTCGACTCTCGACATCGCAGCGGCAAGAAACAACATTTGACGGCGAAGCCTTGGAGTCTCGGAGGTTGCTCTCGGTTGCAACCAGCGATTGCATCAAACCTCACGTCGACCTTCACCCCATCTACTGTCACGCTCTCTCCAAGCTTGAGCCCCAGCTGTTCAGCAAGCTAGAGGAGCATTCTTCAATCTCTGCCATCGACCAGATAATTCGGAGCTTCTTTGATGTTCTCTACCTCGCAGCCGGAGTCAGGCCATCAACACCTGTCGTCAAATTCTGCCAGCGCTGTGCCGAGTTCCATGGCCAGCTCCGGCATCGCAAACTCCCTGATCAAGATGCTCGCTTTATTCTACATCCAAATCGCCAGGACCTCGAACTTTCCGCAGACCGAGGCTGCGCGCTCTGCAGCTTGGTGGCCGATGCCATCGACGAGGACGAGCCTCGAGTTAGGAGGGAAGCTGAGAGCGGTGAACAGTTTTACACGCCACCAGACGCGGAGCCCGAGCCAGATGGCAAAGACCCAACTGTCTACTTGAACGTCGTCAGGGGACCCGAAATTAACACCCGGCAATACTACCTGAGAATCCGGTGCCAGAAATGGCGCAGCAGCCTGCCCATTTCCAGAGTTGAAGAAGGCGCATTTCCCTTTTACAACCCAGGGGAGGAAGACAGGATGGGCTTGGGCACGGCTTCGAAACGCACTTTCCAGACAGCGGGATATTGGCTTAAAAACTGCAAATCGTCTCCGGCTCATGGAGCATGTCAAAGAACTCCCAACCTCGACAGCGGCTCTGCTGACTCGTTCCCATCCCGGCTGATATACGTGCCGCCAACCGACCAAGAAGATGCGCAACCCTTTCTGGTGAACGGAAGAGACGTCCGGGGACAGCCATATGTCGCCCTCTCCTACTGCTGGGGCCTAACAGCAACCTTGAGAACAACCAAATCAAACGTCTCGCAGCACTTTCGCTCAATAGGTCCCATCAACTCCCTCCCAGCCACAATCCGAGATGCCATCCTCGCCACCCAATATTTGGGCCTCTCCTACATCTGGATCGACGCCCTCTGCATCATCCAGGACGACCTTCACGACTGGAGCTCGGAAGCAAAAATTATGCACCTGATCTACCTCAACGCCGAGCTCACAGTCTCAAGTCTCACGGCGAAAGCCTCAACCGACCCCTTTTTTCTCCCCTCAAAAATCCGAAGCGTATATCCCGTTCCTACTCCCTTCTGGGAAGCGAAATCCCACCGTCCACCTTATATGCCTTCCTCCAACCCACCTGCCTTCTACACCCACGCTATCTTCCGCACCTGGTTGCATACCAGTAGCCACGACCCGTCCGCATTCTTAAGCGGCCCAATCCACACCCGCGGCTGGACCCTCCAAGAGCAGCTCCTCAGCACGCGCACCCTCATCTTCGGGAACGGCATCCTCCACTGGGAATGTCTGTGCCAATACACCACCGAGGCGGACCCTACTTCCTCTGCGTATCGAGACGCCCAGCTGGCCAGGTATGTACCGCAGATCGAAGCAAAGTGCAGCATCAGAGGTGGCGTGGGCCAGAGCGGCAGCAGCGGTATTGGACACTGGCTGGCCGAGACTTGGGATTGGAGAAAGACTCGGTTTGAGGTTTGGCAGGATTTGGTGGGCGAGCTGACGCGGAGGGAGTTTACGAGGTTTGAGGATCGGCTGCCTGCTTTTATGGGGGTCGCAAAGTTTATGGTCGATAATGGGCTTCTTTCGTTGTCGGCGGCGGCCGCGGCGGCAGGGAAGACTGAGGAAATGGAGTTTGTTGGCGGGGTGTGGAAGGGAGAATTGTTGTTGCAGAGCTTGTGTTGGAATGCTGTGGCGCCAGTGAAGGAGGATGAAAAGGCTGGGGAGGATTCACAAGAGCCGGTCATTAAGCAGCCATCTTGGACCTGGGTAGGCCTAAAGGGGGAGATTGGGTTTTGTCATTTGGACAGGAGTGGGAGGGAGGACAGAGAACCGGTGCCGAAAGTGGTGGTCGAGAGTGTCGCTGTTGACGTCGATCCAGTTACGTTCCGGGTTGGAGGGTCTATCGCGCTCAGGGGTAGGCTGTATAGGAAGAAAGCGTTGGAAGAGCTGGTTGAGGAGGAATCGGTAGATTCACCGAAATATTCTTTTGATTATGAGGGTGTGTCCGGAATGGAGGATTTGTGCATTCTCGAGGTTCTCGCGTTCCCTCGTGGACCACTGCCGACCGGGTTTGGGTATCCAATGTACCCCGAGGGTCGTCCACCCGAGATAGTTTTTCTGATTCTTCAGCGTCTGGGAGGAGTCCAAACTGAGGTACAGGAGGGAGAGTATCGTCGGGTAGGAGTCGGATCGTACACTTGGGAGGGATACTGCCGACTAAAAGACCCGGATGATCCTTTGCTGGAAGCAGGATGCGTGGTCGAAGTTGGGTGTAAGTCAACCCCCTCGCCGATGTCGACAGATTCCCCTTTGTTTTCTGCCTGGCTAACTAGGAATTTTACAGCATCAAATGGAATTGTTGGTTTGATTCGGTTGTCCTGACAGCACAACCAGTTGGTACGCAGACCGCCGTCGAGGTTGGATGGAGTGGATTTAGTGTATCTACCTTATTCAGTCGAGGTAGGCAGTTTGGGAGAGGTGGTCTGTGGCGTGCCAAAGGAGACGCTCCCCACAGCCAACAGCTTTCGCTGCAGGCAGTAAGTACTCTTCTTTCCACGATCCTTCAGACTATTAATCCCCATTGTTACCTTTTGACCACTTCTTGCGTGCCACCCTATCAGTAACCTAGTAAACCATTAAGCCTTCGTCAAGTCTACAGGACGCTTGCGAATGATCACGTTATTACCCTTCTGACCTAATTACCTATTTAAGCACCTTCTAGGTAGGTATTCTGAGCATTGTCATCCTTGAAAAAAAAAAAAAAAAAAAAAACAAGGCCAAAAATAGGGTATAACGACATGGTGGGACGGTAGGATGGCGGGGATTGGATTCTAGGAATTCCAACTTCACACCCCCATTAAGCAAGTTCGAAAATGACCCAAAAAAAAAAAAAATCTTTTCCATCGACACAACAATACATCTCTCTGTTTTTTTTTTCTTATTCAGAGGCATTAGCTCCCACTCTTTTATTAGATATAGGCATTTTGATCACCAAGTTTTGCCGCGGTCGTCATGGTGAGCCTGCTACTTATTCATACCTAGTCAGTCTCTAACATGAGCAAGAAAGGTTTATTGTCAATTGTTTATTTTTTAAACCTTTTTTTTTTTTTTCGAACGATCTGTGTGGAAAGATCCCAGTGAATTTTTTTCTTCTTTTTCAACATGCAATCATTATATATACCAAGGTTCAAATACGATGCTAACCTTCCGCCTTGTGCTGAGTGTGAGATAAAGTCGGATCATCGAGGTTCACTGTATTTCCTTGGTTGCTACTAGCGAAAAACTTTGAGGTCCCCTTGACTGAGAGATCTTTGACGAGGCCTCGCCAGTTCTTGTTATCGCCACCATAACCCGGCCTTATGCTGAGCTCCGCGGTGGAGTCTTGCGGCGGGCGGTGGTTCCCATGACCATAATCAGAAGCGTCGTCGGCTTCAATGAGACTATCACTCACTCACTCACACACACACACACACAAAGGGTGACCGAGGTTAGTTAAATAGCAAAAATTGAAAGAGGAAAAAAAAAAATCGAATTTCATGATAATAAATCTATTTCTATCATTATGCCGGAAAAGAAGAAAAAAAATAAAAAATTAAAGACTCCTAGCCGAAACAGCCTCACTCAACTTCTCACCAAGCTCCAGGACACCTGGTCTCCTCATTATACTAAAATGATCTCCCTTCACAACCTCGCACCTGACTTGCTTGCCGGGAACCAACTCATCCCAGCCACCGGGTCCAAAACCGCTTCTCGGGTCCATCATCCAATCCCTCGCTGCATTCAGCTCTTGTCCTTGAGGACCGCTCCCGCCAAACCGGTTCCTTACTTCCTCGCCCACCGTCTCCCACACCCCGTATCTCGCCCAGATGGCCGTGACCTCCCCAATGCTTTCGGAGTTCGAGATGGTCCCGGGCCTGTACGTCGCCAAAGCTGTAACTGAGCCCTCGAAATGTTTCTTGACGCCATCCCTAATCGCCGACCTCGCCGCCACCGCCGCACCTTTGCTATCGCGCGTTTTGAGCCCGTCAAACGACCCCAACTTTTCCAGCAACTCAATCGTCTCAACCGGTAAGGCCGGAAGCGTCTTTGGGCACGGCGAGTCGATCAAAATCAAGCGGCCCACCTTCTCGCTGTATCGCTGAATCATCTGCGAAGCAACCTCGAACGCGTAAGTACCGCCGATCGACCACCCAGCGAGATTATAGGGGCCCCGCGGTTGGACGCGCATGATTTCGGCCAGGAAGAGGCTCGCGACCTGTTCCAGGGAGATGCCGGTGAACGACTCTGGTGAGTCGATGAAGGGACTGTTGAGTGCATAGACCGGTCCGGAAAAGTTTAGGGGCGGGAGAGGGACGTAGCTGCCCGCGCTGCCCGATCCGTCGGGGAGGAGGAAGAGCGCTGGGTGTGGGGAAGTTGTCGAGCCCTGAAGAAGAATTGATGAAGCCTTCGGCATTGTTTGGGCCTTCTCGAGGGCCCTGAATAATTGCTGCGGGGGTAGAAGACGGGATGGGCAGCCGAGGGCGGACTGGATTTCTGAGAGGGTGGGATGGTCGTGTAGAAACGTGGACGGAAGAATGTGTCCTGTCTGGGATTTGATGGCAGACAGGATCGAGAGCGAGAGGAGGCTGTCGACTCCAAGATCAGCTAGCGGGGTGTCATCTGCGATTTCACCGATGTCCACGCCAATCTCCGTGGCTATTATCTTCTTGAAGACGTGGGTTGGGGGTTCAGCCGGGGTCCCAACCGACTGGCCTGTTCTGGTGAAGAGGGTGTCTGCGCGGCTTTGGGGGGGGCTGAATATGTCGCTTTCGGCATCGGTCTCGTCCATGGTGGAGATGCCATCGTCAATGTTGAACTCGGTCTCGATATACCGCTTTAGGTCTCTGACAATCAGGCATTCGGTGAACAAGCCAGCTGGGATTGACTTATTCAAAAGCTCGCTCAGCTTTGCCGTGATGCTGATGGATAGAAGACTGTCGACACCGAGGTCTGCAAACTCGGTTTCGTCCACGAGTTCGGAGACGTCGACGCCGACTTCTGATGCCACTAGTCTCAAGACACTGTCAAGATCAACGGCAGGTGCATCATCGGCCAGATTCACCTGGATGATTGGAATTTTGGGCTGAGCGGGGCCTGTTCTTGGCCTCAGGGACTGAAAGGTTTCCTTGGTGGATGTTGATGTTGGTGGCGGTAGCAAATAGTTAAGAAGAGAGCGCTTGATTTTCTTAAATTTGATATCCTGGCATACAGCCACCACGGTATTGCCCTCAAAAAAGTAGACATCACCAGCCATGACCCCCTTGGTGGCTGTCTCTTGCATGCGTACGTAGCTCTGGTATTCCTTTTCAGCCGAAAGCTCGCCGACAATCTTCATGCTGCGCCAGCCGTGAGAAATGAATACCGAGTCCGGCGGCGTTGTTTCAGCTCCGTTGAGAACAAATCCGGACAGGTGTGCAAGGCTGTCAATCCAGAAAGGCTGTTGCCAGTCTGCGGCGGTAGTATTGAATTTAATATCTGCAGCGGCCTCGTAGCCATCCATGTACACCTCGCGAAGGCCCTGGTAGCTGGCATTGTAGTCAACTAATGACTGGAACAATTTGTAAACAATAGGACGAAGGAGTCTATGCGCCTGTCCCCTGGCTGCGGATTGAATAAGATGTTCGATGCGCGCCTTAACAAGGTATGCCGTCTTTGCCCACTCTGACTTCCAGGCCTGGCCGCTTCCAAGCACGACCGTGCATCGGGCATGGTCTTGGTGCTCGTTCCCACTTTGTGACGAGAACTTGATTTGCGTTGTATCGGCGCCAATTGCTCTAGTTGCTGTTACGCGAATGATCTGCGTGGTATTGCCGGGCTGAATTAACAAGGGCTTGTGAACTTCCATATCCCTGACGTCCAGGGATACGCCACCTGCTTGGTCAGAGATGTTCTGAATATATTCCGCGGCGGATGCTGCCATGGCAGCAAAAACGGAGCTCGAACAAAGGCCGGCGCCATTGACCAAGTGACCCCGGAGCGCTTTGTTCAGTTTGGGCTCGCCGGCATCGGCAGCAAACGTCACTGACACTTGGGAGGCATCCTTGGTTTCGGATTCGATTCGATGGAAACAAGTGGCGGAAAGCTTGTGATGGCTGTTCTCAGCAGGGCTTTGCGCGGCCGCCGTCTTGTCGCCCTTGCTTATAGCCCAGTTGCCCTGATATTGAATCCAATAGTTTTTCAGATCGAAAGCATACGTTGGGAGGTCGAGTAGGCGAAGTTTTTTCTCGAAAACACGGTGAAGCTCCCGGAAGTCAACATCAACCCCGAAGTTGAAAAGTTGAGCAATGGAGCTTGACAGAATCTTCCAGTCGCCCTCTCTTCGCTGCAAGGAGGGAAGGAGCAATGACTCCTCCACTAATGGCCTCAAAAGTCCAAGGCAGGTGGGGCTCGGGCCGATCTCGAGAAACGCGAGTCTCTGCCCGATGAACGCCTTGAGGATAGCGGAAACAGACCTGTCAAACTCCACCGGCAAGCGCGCCCCGCGAGCAAAGTATCCGCCATCCACAACGCCGCCGCCGTGGATGACCGATCCAAGAACAGTTGACGCGATAGGGACCGTCGGTGTTCCGAAATGCACCTTTGCTGCGACCGAAGCAAGCTCGTCGAGGTATGGGTCCATCTGAGACGAGTGGAAAGCGAACGGCACCTCGAGCAGTGTCGCCTTGATTCTTCTGCTTTTGGCCTCTTGTTGAAGCAGCCTGACTTGGTTGCCTGGGCCACTGATCACCGTTGATACAGGGCCGTTTTTGCAAGCAATCTCGCAGCTCGATGCGCCGATTTCGACGATCAAAGCCTTTGCCCGTTCTTCGCTCGCTTGCATCGATAGCATCGAGTGCGTTCCAGGTGTGCATCTAGACACCATGAGGCTCGCTCGCTTGCCGACCAAATACAGACAGTCACTCACCGAGAGCACGCCTGCGACGCACAGAGCTGGGTATTCGCCCAGGCTGTGCCCGAGCACTGCGGACGGGGCCACTCCGACGCTTCGCCACCAAGCCGCGAGGGCCAGCTCGATCGAGACGATTGCCAACTGCATCTGCACAGGTGATGCTGACGATAAAGCGCTCTCGTGCTGGAAGAGCGGAAGAATGGACTCGAATCCATGCGAG
Source organism: Cladorrhinum samala (assembly GCA_033576145.1). NCBI lineage: Eukaryota > Fungi > Ascomycota > Sordariomycetes > Sordariales > Podosporaceae > Cladorrhinum > Cladorrhinum samala. Next base: position 170,217 of record MU864945.1, on the reverse strand, counting down.
ACGCAAATCCGCGCGCTGTCCTCAACATGTTCCCGGAATGTTGGGCTGGTGTTGAAGAGCTCCATTGCCATTCCGTAATATTGTGATCCTTGGCCCGTGAACAGAAACACTACGGGAGGCCGCTGGCTGGTTGATGCTTTGGCCCATTTGCCATCGTCAACGGCACGTTCCAGGCTGGAGATCAAGGCTTCGACCGACGAAGCGACGTGGGCTTTGCGAATCGGATGGTGCATTCGCCGTGCGCCCAAGGTGTATGCGACGTCCTCGATGCGAACATCTCGATGAAGCTTCAAATATTCTAGCAGACGTTGAGTGTTTCCAATTATTGCATTCGGCGTCTTTCCAGAAATGGGGATAACGTGGTGGCCGCGCGGATCGACTCCTTCTCTTTGTTGGATAGGATAATCTTCGACAAGAATTGAAGTATTCCCTCCACTTGCGTCAAAGTTGTTGATCAAAATCCTTCTCTTTCCGTCACCCTCTGGGTGCGGTAGAAAGGGCGTCTTTCCAAACGAAATGTGCGTGTTGAGTTCTGCCAGAGGAGGGAGTTTCTGATTGATGCGCCCCTTGATGCCAACATGAGGAGGAATCAGATTCTTTCTGAACATCATGATTGCCTTGATCAGAGAGCTTACGCCACTTGCAGCTTCAGAATGCCCGAGATTAGGCTTCAGCGTCCCAATGTACAAAGGCTTGTTGGATGGACGATTACGAGCGAGGACGTTTGTGACCGAACGCGACTCTGTGGAATCGCCTGCCTGGGTCCCAGTCCCGTGCATCTCTACATAGTCGACATCGTTTGCTTCGAGTTGGGCTTGGTTGAGGACAGATTCGAACAGCCGCTCTTGGGTAGGGGCATGCGGGTGAGTGATTGACACTGCCTCTGCTGAATGGTTGGTAGAGATTCCCTTGATAACCCCAAGTATGTTATCTCGATCTGCCACAGCATCACTCAGGCGTTTCAGCACCACAACGCCAACACCGTCGGCACGTACATATCCATCTGCATCGTGGTCAAATGTCTTGCAGCCTCCGGTCTTTGATAGGAAACCGCCACGGCTAAGGCCCGCAAAAAGATCGGACGCGGTTAGAAGATTGGCGCCTCCTCCCACGGCCATATCGCATTCCCTCGAAAGCAGGGCTGAACAGGCAAGCTGAATGGCAGCCGCACTAGATGAGCACGCGGTGTCCAGAGAATAGCTTCCTCCCTCCCATCCAAAGTGATAATTCAGGCGCCCCGGTCCGAAGGCTCTGATGCCACCAGTGATGAAGAAAGTGTCGACGTTCTGGGACGCGTTGACTTCCCGATAGTCATCTCCCGTTTGACCCATGAAAGATGCGATCCTTCTGGTGTTGGTAGATGGAGTAGCATTTGGTGAGTAGCCCGCCATCTCGAGAGCTTCGTAGGTTGTGAGAAGCATTAACCTTTGTTGAGGATCTGTGGCTAGGGCTTCCCTTGGCGACATATTGAAAAGCCGCGTGTCGAAATATCCCGGCCGATCCATAAAGACACCGTACGGCGTCAATGTCGTGTTCTTCTTCTTGCCGCTGGGATCAAAATGGCTTTCAATATCAAATCGATCAGGACGAATCTTCTCGTGTAAATCACGCCCTTCTTCGAGTATTTTCCAAAACTCGTCCAAAGTCTCACTCCCTGGAAGGCGAACTGCCATTCCCACAATTGCAATGCTCGAGTCGGCTGAGGGAGCCGGCGTCGGCATCTCAGCATTCGCTGGTGAGTTTAACTTGACCCCTAGTGCCTCCAGGGCGAGTGAGATTGCGTTGGCCGAATTCACAGGGCCAAACGTGAGCAGTCCTGCTTCTGTGGAGAGGGCCTTGCTCAGGCCCCGTGTGTAAAAATCAAACACGATAGGAGCCTGGAGAACGTCCTCCAAAATGTCAACCAAGACTTCTCCAAACGTAGTGCCAGCGAATGGCAACCCCGACGATGGCGAGATGAGCAGCCGATGCTGTATTGGCAACCTTAGGAGCGACTGACTCAGTGAGCCAATTATCTTCCATTGCGGTATCTGGGGAAGATGGGAGGCATGAAATGCTGCCGAAATGGGGAGCGGGATCCTTTTGACACCCTGAAAGAGTGGGACCGTCTCAAACAGATGCTTGATGGTTGACGGGGGCCCGCTAATAGTTGCAGACGTGGCGCTGACAGCACTGAGATATGCGTGCTGACTGGGTTCAAGAATGCATGATTCGTTGAAATTCTTGATGGCATCTTGAAGAGCCGACACATCGGTGTTTGTCACCAAGGTGGCCCAGCTCCCTAGGGAAGGTTCAATCAGACAGGACCTTCGTTTGGCCTCGAGTCCGATTTGGAAGGCGACGTGAACGAGTTCGGCAGCAATGGATAGCAACTCAGTGGCATTCCGGCAACAGGAGACACCGAGAGCAGGAACGAGACCAGTGCATATCCCAAGGACTGCAACCTCACCCTGAGAGTTATCTAGCAGCCTGGGGTTTGACTCGACATGTCTTGGATGGTCAGCACGAGATCTGATTAAATACAAAGGCAAGCCATGGTGGTTGTGATCGCTCTTACAAGATGACATCTCCAACCTGAGCAATACACAGTAACGCAGCTGACAGGGCTGCGTTTGGCTGATCCTGCTTCGACAATGCCGATGCAAGCTCTAAAGGGGAGTTGAAACTTGGGAACTCTTTTCGTTCGTCCGCGGGTATGCGGAAGATGGCGTGTTGAAGGCCTTCAGTGGCTTTTCGAAGAAAGCTTGAGAGGCTCTGAGAGGCCGATGAAAGCCTAGAGAGTCTGAGGATGGTTGGGAGGGGCTCTCCGGTCTGATCTCCAAAGAGGAGGAGAGTAGTTGCTGACATGTTGATTACGGGTGCTAAGGGTTGATGACTGTGGTGTAGAGAACTGCGACTTGGAGAGTTGGATGCACACAAACGTCTGCGCGACCGAACACCTTTTAGTAGTCGCCATTTCAACAGTTTCCGACCTAGAACATGGCCGTTCGCAAACATCATCTACATCTTCGGCGGCCGCCGGGGAACGAACTCGGAGAGCTGCCCCAAGCAATGCAGCCCGAGTGCTGCACTAACCGCATCTCGGGGGTGCTCTCTCCAAGCCGGAAATCTCGGAAGGATCACCACAGACTCTGAGTTGAGGCAAGATATTTTACACCGTTCCCAATTTGTTGAGGGCCGAGTTGGCCGAGTCATCGGCTACTCGTCGTTTATGACCGGGGCTATTTCTTTGGGGTCGATGGGCGCTATGGATACGGGGCCACGCGCGCCAAAAATATCCTCCCTGTTCGATCTAAGCATTGATCAACAACGCAGGTCCCCCTTCCATGGAGACGAGCGAGTATCGACCCGGGAATCTGGGACGGGCAAGTATCCACCAAAACGGGCTGCAACATCCGTCGCATGGTGGCGGGGTGCAGCATGACAGGTCAGCTTGACCAATTCTTACCCGTTTTGTCAAGCGCGCCAAACTCAGCTCCAAGTTCAGTCGCCATGCGGCTTTTATCTTCCCAATCAGGTGGGCTTTTGCTGTCTTGCAGGCTGGTGGGTTTGCAGCAGCTAGCCAAGACGAGCCAGTGCGTGCTGCACGATATATTATTCCGCCAGACCTTCCATGCATTCTTCCATTACACAAAACCCCTTGCATCAGTTATACTTGTTTTTCTTTGGTCTCAAAGATCAGCTGCATTCCAATATGATGGCGCCCGCCTTCCGCCTGTTTATCTCAGCTCTGGCCCCCACATTTTTTCTAAGCTGTGTTGCAGTATTGATATTATCCCTGATAGCATTGGCCTTCTTGTCTTGGGCAAAACACAGACATATCCCGGGCCCCGTCTTCGCCTCCGTCTCCAACATTCCTCGACTGCTATGGGCATGGTCGGGGCAAGCTCACCGCAAACACCTTGAGCTACACACAAAACATGGCAAGCTCGTGCGGCTCGGGCCAAACTGCATTAGCGTTGGCGATGCTCGGGAGATTCAAAAGGTCTACGGGGTTGGGGCGAAGATGGGAAAGGTAAGCCGCCTTCCGCCTCCAAGGTCACTCTGTCCGGCGCCGGATGCTGACGCTCTGTTGCGCAAACAGTCGGACTTTTACAAGGTCTTGCAGCCAATGTCCCGGGGGAAAGCAGTTCAGGGCCTGTTCAATACGCAAGACGACATGCTCCATCGAGCAATGAAACGACCAATTGCTGGCTACTACTCAATGACCAACCTCGTCGAATTCGAACCGTACGTCGATACAACCATCAAGTTCTTTTTGCAGAGATTAGAGGAGGTCCAACAGAAGTCCCCTGCGGCATGCGACCTTGGGACCTGGCTCCAGTGGTTTGCGTTCGATGTGATGGGCGAGTTGACCTTTAGCAAGAGGCTCGGGTTCCTCGACGAGGCCAAAGATATTGACGGCATTATGGGGTCCATCTGGAAGGTGTTTCAGTACTCCTCGTGGGTTGGTCAGATGCCATGGCTAGACAAACTCTGGGTCAAAAACTCTCTTGTCAGACGACTCCTGCCAGAATCCACATCGCCAGTTGTCACTTTTGCTCTCGAACGAGCCCGAGAAAGAACAAACATCTTTGATGTCGGGAAATCAGCAGCCAAGCACAACTCGAAAGACTTCATGTCGCGATTCCTCGAAGCCAGGGCCAACAATCCCGAGATCCCCGAATGGTTCGTTACAGCTTGGGCGACGTCCAATGTCCTGGCCGGATCTGACACAACGGCAATCATGATGCGATCAATCGTGTACTTCCTCCTCAAGTACCCGGAAACTCTCAAGAAGTTGATGGATGAGCTTACCGAAGCCCACCGCCAAGGCCGGCTATCAGATATTGTCACATGGAAGGAATCCCGCAGTTTACCTTATCTGGACGCTTGTGTCAAGGAGGCCGGGCGGCTTCATCCTGTGATTGGGTTGCCTCTCGAGCGGATAGTGCCCGAGGGTGGCGTTGAAATTTGTGGGACACACATTCCAGAAGGGACAGTCATTGGGATGAATCCGTGGGTGGTACACCAGGATAAGCATGTCTTCGGGCCTGATGCTGGCGAATGGAACCCTGACCGGTGGTTGGGTGATAAGGATAGACGGGCCATGATGGAGAGGTGTCTTTTGACTGTAAGTGTCCTCGGTTTAACCCATGTGGCATAGAGGGTTTAGTACTAACCGCACGGACGACAGTTTGGATCTGGACATCGCACATGCACGGGCAAGAACATTTCGCTTTTGGAGATTTACAAGCTTATACCGACAATGTTTTGGCGTTACACCATGTCACTAGAAAGTGACTGGAAAGTGAGGAATCACTGGCTGGTTGTTCAAACAGACCTTCGGGTGCGGCTAACCCGTCGATGACGAGGTGGATGATTGGATTTGGTACATAGAATTTTTGACTACCTAATTATCGGTATGCAATTTGCCTGGGCAGTATAATCATGTAATAGTTGTAAATAATAATAGAAATAACATACATATGTACACACACATGTTCACGAACATCAAGGGTTCAGCTCAAAAGCAGGGGGGGGGGAGGAAGAGGGGATGGAGGGCGGCTGCAGACGGCCAGGGGTAGTCAGATGGGAAATGTTCTCGAAGCACCATAGAAGGTTCTGACTGAACGATCACGTCACTCTCGCGTGACTTCAAGACGGGAGGTTAAAATCACTGCCCTCCTTGGCATTATTGATTTCCTCACCGAAGGCCGTGATCGGACAGTGGTATTATGGGCCTGAAACCATTGAAAGCCACCAGCCCTACACGAGCCTATGGAGGCGGAATGCGGTTGCGGGGCACGATCCCAAATCCCTGGGACGTGCTTCCCACACATTTGGATACGTTCGGCAGTACTTTCGCAAAATAACATGCATGTATTGCTGCCTGTGCCGTTGGCGTTGATGTGCTCCCCCCAGAAGAAGAAAAAAACAGGATACCCGAAAAGGAAATGTTTTCCCTGAGGACTTTTTGGGAATCGCTCAAGCTTTTGAGGTTAGCGGCTGTGCTCCCTCCATGTTATACGAAAGCTTCTGGAATATTATTAGAGTTGTGCCAGAATTTTTGCTCTTCTTACGCCCTTTTCAGGGGTCTGCATTTTACATGTCGATGGTAATAAGCTTGCATCTTGCAGTTGTCCGCATTGCCGGATGACTCTTTGAGAAAATAAAAAGAAAGGCCCGCAATTTCTGATAGATTATTAATAATCATGGGCCCGACGGAATGGATTCCGTAGTATATGTGACACAACACCAAGATCTTGAGGTATGATTCATTCTGCAGTGCATCACACAACTCTCTTGTGAGTACGAAAAGCAGAAAAAGGTCAGGGATGGTGACACTGATCATGAATCGCCGCATGCAGAAGTACTATCTAATTGAGATAAAATGCTACTTGATGCAAAGATGCGCCCTTGGCCCCACTGAATTACGATACCAGGACCGATTGGTTGGGAGAAGTTTGAAGTGTCAGCTGAAAAGCATCCTCGGACCAGCAATTCAATGGCGGTGGCTTAGCCTATTTCCGGCCAAAGGACAGTTAGCGAAAAGGACTCGGGATACCTGCGTTCGACACTTGACTCAATAAAAAAAAAACATCAACAAACAAGTGAAAAGGTGACACAAATATCATGATAAGCACACCAAGAAAACGGGGGAACTGAAACATGAGGTGTTTCTTGATGACAAAACAAATTGACGGATAGTGCGAATCATGATAGCACTGGCACAACTACTAGACGCTAGACAAACTCTAACACCCTCAAGGGAGACTCTGGAGCACTGACAGAGGGGTTGCAGCTTCTGCAGCTTCTGCATTTGGGTTGGCACATCAGGCAATTGAACGAAAAGCTTGGGCGTCTGGCTGGCACCAATCACCTAATGAGAGAACCACGAAAACAAGCGGTGCACTGCCCACGACCACGGGTCCGGCAAATCGACGGTACGACCTGTGGTCTTTGTTTTTCGGCCAGTTTTCAATTTTTCTTCCCTCACAGCCTCTATCATGCACGCCAATGCAACCTTTCCCGTTGCCAGAGGATCGTGGTGTCCAACTAGCTGGGCCGTCACTCGGCATGGTTGCATATTGCCAGGGCCCAGTCATGGTGACTAAAGTGGCCCCATCCTGGGGCAGCATCCCGCTGTTCTCGCAGCACACACCATTCGGCGCCAATCACCTGCCTCTAATCTGATCCCCCACTTCTGCTCAGAAGCTTTAACCTGCCCGCTCCTCCGCAACCCGCCAGGCACAACAACCGATTGACCCCCCAGTCAGTCGAGGCTTTCTCCAACTTCAAGCTCTCAACTCCATTCAATATTATTTTACTTGGCACCAAACCTTGCCGCCCGCAATGACGCTCACCTTCAGCAACCTCAGCGCAGACAGCTTCGAGGCACATCTCAAGGCTGGCCGCAAGAGGCCCAGAGTCAGAGAAGCCGTCTCGTGCTACCAATGCCGCACCCGCAAAACCCGCTGCGATCGAGAGCTGCCATGCGGTCAATGCAGACATCGAGGCGTACCGGGGGATTGCGTGTACAGCACACCCAAAGACCGCCCGGTTGTCGCAAGATCCCGCTCGCGCGTAAAGAAGGCATCGCCAGCCCCATCACCCCGTCCCGCAACCTCGCCCCCCACACAAACCCACACCCCGCCAGATAGCTGCTCGTCTCGCGAGTACACTCCAGACGAGATCCCACCAACTTCGCCAACATCACAACCACAGCAACAGCCAGAAAAGCGCCATGCACTCCCACCCCTTCGCGCAATGGTGTTTGAAGGATCCGCCCGCAAGACACGCATGGTCGGCTTGAGCCATTGGCTGGCGCCCTGCAACGAGATGATCGTGCTCAAAGCAATGCTTGATCACTCGTCGGAATTCCATCCAAGCCGAAAGGCTTTTGCTGAGCTCAAGGCACAGCTCCGAGCATCAAACGCCCTCCCGTCTGCACTTGCAGGAACAGACAGCTCGAGCCTGCGATTATTATTACCGGACCGACAAGAGTGCGACGAATGGATGCCACGATTCTTTGCCACCTACGGCCGAATTTACGGGATTCTGGATCAGCCCGCTTTCGCTAGAGACATCGATAGCATCTACTCTGGAACGCTCACGCACCCCGTCCACGTTTCCAAAGTGCTTCTTGCCCTCTCAATCGCAATGCAAACCACGCAATCGGACAGGCTCCGAGGCAGGAGATTGGCGCAGGCTGTTGAATCCTGCGTCCACACTTCACTGTTCCAGAAGCCATGCATTGGGGTCGTGCAGGTGCTCCTCCTCTTGATGGTCATCAAGACCATTTCGGCCTCGGACACGGACAAGATGTACGACATCATGTCGCTCATGGGTTTGACAAGCCAAGTCATGTCAAATATGGGTCTCCATCGCGACCCTACCCTCTTCGCCGAGGTCACTCCATACTACGCCGAGGTCAGGAAAAGACTCTGGGCGTGTTACGTCAGGCTAAACCTGGAATACTGCATCCGCAGCGGCACGCAGTTCAACATCCGCCTTGATGAGAGCGATTGCCCCTTGCCAACAGCCACCAGCCTCCGCGCGCTCGATCCAAACTCGGATGGCATATTAGACGAGGCCATCGAGGAGCAGGCAGAGAAAGACAACGGCTTTGCTATTGCCGCAGCTAAGCTTGCTAAGATTCTCGGTCCTCTGCAGCAGGCACTCTACTCACCAATTCCGCCTGCCACTGACGATGTCCAAACGAGGCTTCGGACGGGCTTCGAGTCACTACTGGACGAACTTCCAACGAACCTCCGGCCGGGGTCTAGTCCTTCAGATCCCATCGAGATCCTGCAGCAATCGTTAATCTCGGTATCAATGAACAGCTTTCTGTCCATTGCTAGCTTGGGGGCAACTCTCGGTACGACACCCAATGCTGCTCAGAGGAGTCAGCTCATGGAGCTGTGGGACAACGGCACATCGGTTCTGCATCAGTTCGAAAAACTATGCGAGCTCGCGCCCCAAGTCAAAGAAATGGCTTGCCAGTTCCTCTGGACGGACGCCGCGAGATCGGCCATGAGCTCCTGCTGGATCCTCGGTCGCCTCCGGCAACTGGACAACAGTAGAATTCTTTCTCACCCGCAACAGACGGGGTGCATCTTCAAAGCCTTCCTGATCAAGTCGCTGGGGTTTCTGTCTGACCTGTGGCAAACTCGTTACCATCTCGGCGTCGTCGCGGCCAAATTGAACTTGCTTTTGGCTGTCAGCTACAATGTGACGTCAAATTTGTATACCGGTGGAGTGGATGATTCAGCCACGTTCCGCCAGAGGCTTATTGGGGATGCGGCTGCGGCTGCAGAGCGGCTGATTGCCGACATGAAGTATGGGCTGCAGCAAGGTCAGCAGTCGTTTTCTGCTCCCCCCCTCATACCCACCACGCTGGTTACCATGCACACGGATTCTCCCCGGTCAATGACCCTCGAATCGGGCAGCTACCCAACCGCAACGTGGGCGGCTCCCTCCCCGAGCTTGCTTGGTGTCCCCGGTGGTGGTGGCGTGCATGGTGGGGAGCCCATCTCTGGCGCAAGCACTCCCCTTCTTGGACACGATTTCTTGGCTCTTGACTTCCCGACCGATGTTGCCTTCCCTTCCATGTTCTCGAATGATTTTGGGTTTTCTATGGGCGATGTCATGTACCAGGGTCCTGCTTTGTCCCCGTTTGCTGACCAATCGATGGTTTCGATGTGGTAGTATTTATTAATAGGTTTATGGCGTTGCGCATTATTTTTGACGTCCTTTATGATTATTGGTTTTCCTGCTGCTATTGGATACGGTTGTAAATTGGCGCATGCGCTAAAGCAACATATAGTCACGCATCCCTGGCTGCTATTTATGAGGTTATTCCAGATTCTCAGTTTAGGTAATCCCGAATTTTTTTGGGTACCTTTTTTTTTTAGGATTTCCTTGGAGTAAACAAAGATTTATCTTGACCGCGTCACAATAGTTCTTGTGCCTCCTGTATTCAACATAACCAATCGAAATCATGGTTCTAGTCCTAGCCCCTGAATCCTCCCTCGGCCTCATGAAATTACTAGAGAAATGGGGGTGAAATTTGAGAGGAGGGTTTTTAGAGGACTTACCAGCTACTCAAGTTTAAGAAGAAGGTGCCTAAAACACGAAGCTAAGCAGGGGGCCCACCGTGTTGTGAAAAGTGAGGGACTGCTTTAGGTGTGTCAGATTTTTGATGTATGGTCACTTCTCCAGTCATGTGGTTAGTGCTGTTGACAAGAATCGATCCGTAAATAAATTACATATATCTTTCATTTTTTTTTCTGGTTCTAAGAATGGGGAAAAGGGAGATTTGATTCCTCCCAGACTGAGCCATTGAAGAAACCGCATCCCTCCCTCGCTCTTTCATTTTATTCTCATAGCAATAAGATCTCAAATGACAACATACTCATTACACGGCAATGCAAAAAAATTGGTGATTGAAAAAAACGACGTGAAACTGCGGAAATCGAATATCACCTACCAAGTTTAGTTGCCTAGCTTGCTGATGGAATTTTATTACAGAGATTCTGAAGCGCAGGTTGGGTCTGGTTTGTTTACACCCCTGAGCTGAGGTTATTGATGGATTAATTACTACCTTGGCATTTGACACTCTCCAACTGTTCAGTTACCCCAACCTCCCCCAACCTTCCTCCCCCGAAAATATATAATCCCACAGAGAATGCCCGCGTCTGTGGTATAACTCTATTGTTTTGCACTCTTTTATAAACTGTCATAAACAAAGGCCTCCTTAAAATCTCTGCACTTTAATACTACTAACAACAAATGTTTGCACAGTGGTAGTGGTGATGGTGGTGGTGTGAGTCGCGATTTCCCCATCGGCATTAAACTTCCCGATTCGGCCACTTACAAAAAAGAATTTACCCCACATCGGAGTTAAACTTCCTTTTTTTTTTTTATGGTGGTGGTGGTGGGAACCCCACCCCTCCACAAAAAAAAAAAAAAAAAAAAAAAAAAAAGCAGCTGCATAATGCAGTTAGCAAATGCAATTCCATGTGGCTGGTTTTGCATGAAAAGGAAACATCTCTTTTTTCAACCAATCTTTTGAGAGCTTTTTTTTTTTTTGGTTAAAATCCACCGCCCCCCCCCCTCCGCCCAATTGTCAGGGGTTGGAATGGGTGGGTGGTATGCGGGGAAAAAATATTGGAACCTAAAAAACGCATGCATGCATGCATGCATGCAAGAGAAGAGGGAGGAAGAGAGAGAGAGAGAGAGAGAGAGAGAGGTAACGTGACGTGACGTGTTAGGTAGGTAGTTGTGGTTTTCTTGCATCGGGAATGTCCGATTTACCAATGGGATTTCTTTTTGTCTTGATTGGTGGGTGTACGAGCGGGAAAAACACAACAAATATTCAGAGGCAAAAAGAGGCTTGGCTACCTTAGGTATTGAGTGGTGGAGGCTGTGTGTTTTGGGGTTCGAAACAATTGTATGGGGTGTACTGACTGTACTTTGTACTATGGAAAGTCAAACATCAATACACATCGTCGTGGGGTTAAAGTTTTCAGGCATGGGGTCGAAACAACCAACTTCATCATGGGTGAAGAGGTATTAGTAAGGTTCCATGCTGTCCCGCTTTGGTGTCCAAACACAAGACCCGGTATTCTATCAGGGCGATTTCAGGGTGAGGTAGAATTGATTCAATGGTTATAAGTTTGTCAACTGAATTAATTTTTTTTTTAAAAAAAAGAATGATAAAGTACTGCATCAGATTCAGGCAGTGGGGTGCATGGCAGCAGATAGTAGATTTTGATTAGTATGATATGTTCCGAAGGGAGAAAAATAAATCAAAATTGAACAAATCGAGGGGTGCTTGAAAAATCTCGTCTTCCGCCGCTTTATCTGAGTCAATCGGAGCCCGCAGGCTTAACGAAGCTGCTGCATGCGGCGATGTAATTCATGCCGACGTCACCAAGTCGCTCATCAGAACGAGATTGCTGGTGTGCGTGCCGTGGCGTCACTCCTAAGCGTCAAGCTGAGCAAGAGCAATCTGAGAGGGAGAGCAAAGATAAAAGTTCTGTCTACCCACAGTCGTGATAATGATGGCATGCTCTCGACACCCACCTACGCAGTGGGCTTGATATGACAAACCCAGCACTTTGTTTGAGTTCCCCTGAATTCGCACGAATCTCGCCTTTAATGGTGAACTATCAGGGCGGAGAGTAGCTTATATGAAACCTCCGGTTCACAATCACTTCATGGTGTCTGACTTGAGCAGGTCCCGAAAATCAATTCCTGGCATCACTGGGGTAACAAGTGTAAGAAAACGAAAGAGGGGATACCTTGCCCAAACCAATGGATGTACTAGCCACCCCGAAGGAGCAGCCTGTTCATCTTGCAGGCATCCTCCTCGCTGCCCTCAAGCGTCACGGTAAGAATTGACCGGCATATCGTGATGACTTGTGTAGGTTGGCTCGCATCCGGGTTATACATGGATTACGAAAATCCAAGCAACCCAGGAATTTTGCGCAGCCTGTGGGATTGGAATAACGGAGGGCCGGATAGGTATCTTGCTCCCAAGACACCACTTAATCTGAAAGTCTCTTTCATTGTGACCCGGATTTACCAGAGAATGTCAATTATTGAAGCCGAAACTTCAGCACGCTCGCATAACCGAAGCTCATAGACAAACAAACTCAAAGGAACTTATAATTAGATGAGCAGCTGAAATATATTCATTGTGCTCCCGAGGAACTGCTAATTAAGAAAATTCCAGTGGACAAGCAATAAAAAAAGTTATACGACCTTACCGGGGAGTTTTTCTCTTTGATGTCTAAGAGTATTGGGACTCCAACTCTCACGTTCTATTGATCGTTCTGGTCTCTCCTGCGTGCCGTGTTCAGATGCTGCCGCTCAGGCAGTTTGCAGGCAACCGAGCCGGCCACCACCTTCTGCGGTTCGAGGGAGAAGGAAGAGAGAGAAAGAGGGCGGGCGGGGTTGCTCAAACACAGTCAGTCCACTGCGCTTGATCACTACCTTACTTGGCCTACCACAATTTGCAGATTTCCGTCCGTTGTTTTCGTCAACACACAACTGGCAGGCGCCAAACAAATTGACCCCTTCTCTGCGGTGAAGGTTTCCACGAAGTTCCAGGACGCTCAGACTCCGGGCAGTCCAGTGGATAGGCAAGCAAGTTGGTGTATCCATCCGTAGTTTCCTCAGTCCACAAACTTCCAGGCAGCCAACATGACTTACTTTACCTTTAGGGGTTAAGATTATCTTCGAATTTCAGGACGCTCCCGTCCGATGAATAGGTTACTGCAGTTATCCAGTTCATCTGTAGTTCCCTCAGCCCACATACCAAAGCAAAATGGAATCAACGGGATCATTCAGGTTTTCTTCGGCCGAAATTAGTCTCCACACATCTCAGGGCACTCCAGTCCAGTGCGTAGGTTGTTGTTTCCAATTCATGGGCAGCTTCCTCAGTTCAACAACTGCAAGCACCGAACGGATGGCTCAGTTTGTCTCCGGCAGTGAGCATTTGGTGCTTATGCTATCCTTGCCGTGCGTACTTTCCTCAGCCCACAGCTGGCAGGTAAACAAACAAAATGACGTCTTTTTCGGATGTAAGCGTTTGATTCGTAGGTCACTATTCTCATCCGTATCTTCCTCAGCCCACACCTGGTAGGTACTGAACGGATAGCTCATGCTATCTCCAGCGGCGAGTGTTTGATGCGTCGTTTACTCTTTCTATCTGATCTGTTTATTTCATCGGTCCGCAGCTGGCAGGCAGACGAGCAGAGTCATGCCCTCTCCGGCCGTAAGCGTCTGATGTGTCTGCTACTCTTCTCATTCGTAGTTTCCTCAACCAAATATTGCTCCTCCCACTCGTAACTTGCCTTTTGCAAGACACTGGCACTCTCGGGCTGCTATGCTGGGGTATAAAGGCTAGGTATCTCACCCTCTTCCTCCTCTTCTTCTTTTTCCTCCATTCTCGCAAGAAACCAAACCGCCAGCAACACCGCCACCACCAACAACAACACCAACAGCAACAACGTCGTTTTCTTTTTGCTTCTGCCGCGAGGCCAGGTCCTCATAGAGGCCTGGCTCCTCTTTTATTCCTCCTCTCACCCGTCGTGGCTCCTCCCTCCACCTCCGCTTTCCAGGTCCTGCTAGAGGTCTGGTTTTTTTCACCCACACGCCTTCGTTTTCAAGATGGCTCAATCAATCCCTAAAGCCACGGCTAAGACCATGTACAACGAGACCAAGGGGTGGGACTCTGTTCTGATCGCTGGACACGAGCCCAACGGGAGGTTCATTGCCTCCACCCCGTCCATGTACAATGGATTTGCATCATGGGCGGAGATCCCAAGCAGTTGGGCCCAACAGTCCTAACAAAGGGCCTGAAGGATAAGGATGGGTATGTCCGCCACCGCCTGTCAAATTATGGTGCTCTCTCGGCCCTGGAATACCTGATGGTAATGGGCTGGCCGGCCTTCCAGGCAACCACGACAGTTGGGGAAGGTAGCTAGTCGATCATCAAAGGAGATACAGACGCAAGCACGCCATTCTTGGTTTCCATTGTCCTTTAATCTCCACTGCCTAAAGAAGCCAGATTTTGTATAGCAAACATCTTAAAGAGATGTAGCTATGCTGTATTTCGTTAGATAGATGCCATAATGGTAATAAGTGCACTGTAAGACGGCGTGTTAGCTTAAATGATGACGACTGCGATTACCAAAGTTGAATTATCTTTCCACTTTTTTAAAGGCGTCACGGATTCTCTTCCCACTCCTGCCCACAATTGTGATATGGGCTTTCGAGAAAAGCAAGCCGGCTACCAAATGAAAAGGAATGTGTAAGTAAGTAGGCCATCAAGTAGTGAATTTCATATCGCTTTTGCGAACCGAGTAGCCTTTCAACGCTTTCCAGTAGCTATGTTTTTCATCCAAGTGATATAGATATATGAGATCCGATAAAGTAAGATGAAATAAAAACAAAAAGCTCACCTACTCTCCCCTCTTGGAAGGGAGTGTAGGCTACGAAAACCCTCTTCAACCACCAACACGAGGATGGGCGAGGGTTTTTCCGGAGGCGGGGGTCCGAGGTTCTCTACACCAACACGAGGATGTAGAAAACTCGGTGGGGGGAAAGGTCCGCAGCGGGATTCGAACCCGGACCTTATGGCGAGCCCAAGACTCCCCACCGGCCACAGTCGCCCGTTGCCGCCAGTAGCAGCTAGGCTACGGCACCAACGGGCACCACAGCCGATGGGATTTCTGGTGACTGTTCCTGCACTGGACGAATCTATATAATGCGAAAAAGGAGGGAAGGAATGAAGCGCACAAATCGTACCGCAGTACTCGCTACCCTACTCACTACTACCCGCGACGGTCTGACCGGCGAACTTGTGGTATATTGGTTGGATTACTTGCAAGCTGATATTCTTATTTTGGTTACCTTACTTTTTCACTCACTCTTTTATTTTTTTTTATCCTGGGCCATGTGTGGGCCTTAGGCAGTCCCTGATCTGCATCTGCGCAGTGCTACTGGTAGCAGTTAGGGAACGACTTTGTCGTTTGATACCATGGTTAACCAGCAAAAATTACTGTCCTTGCTAAGCCAGAAAAAGAAGAAGAAAAAAAAAGCTTATAGTGAAGGAGGTCAAAAAATGGGAAAACGGAAAGTTGGTGCCCTGGGGGATTTAAAAAGATTGTGTAAAGTCCTTTTTTTTTTTTTTTTTTTTTTTTTTAAACTTACCTACTTTGAAGATTAAGTTCCAACGTAAATAGAGAGAGAGTGTGTGTGTGTCAATCTTGTTTAAATTCTGCAGCGTCACTTGACGAAAGCTACATAGGTACTTCTTCCTCTACTAGAACCCGTTAACGACCAAAATTTACTTGAAATCGAGATATTGTACAAGGTTACCAACATTGATATATTTTACCTTGAATAGCAGGCCTGAAAATCGAAAAAAAAAAAAAAAGAAAAAAAAAAAAAAAGAAAAAAAAAAAAAAGAGGGTTACCGTGAATAATGCAGGCTTCAAGCAATAATTATGGTGGAATTGGCGATGTGGAATAAGTGAATATTTTAAACGGTAAATAAGATATATTATTGTCGATTTTTTACATGAACAAATTCTCTGTCGGTGTGTTGACCCTTCCGCCAAAGGGAAGGCACCTACTTATCCTTACTCTTCTTCTCCACAGACACCTATCTTCAGTGTTTAGATCAGTCATTACCTACTACATCTTTTCCCAGTCACTTTCTCTCTGATAAAAACTTGCTTTCTATTCCGTGTAACCGGCTAGGTCTGTTCAGTCTTTCCAAAGGTTCCACCCACTCACACCCGACAAATCTCTGCGCTCTGTGCCCTTTCAAGCTCCCTCATCTGTCGCAGCCCGCACTTTGCTCGACACCTCCAGTAATCCCGAGATTGTCAACAGCTTGTCCGACCGCTTAAACCCCTGATCATACGGTAGCCTTTCTTGTTCTGTCCAACCGAAAGCGTCAGCGAACTCTGAACTCTGGCGAGACTGGGGTGGTTGCCCAAAACAGCGTCGGCATCTTGGAAACTTACCAAATAAAGTCCGCACCCAGTCCGTCCTTGCATTCCCGTCGGTGTTCTCTCCGAACACGTACAGATAGAGCGAGGTCTCGATGAAGCTGAACCGGATGGCATCCGGCGTCAGCTCGATCTCGGGGTTCGCTTTTGCTGCGTCAGCCAGTCGGTTCTTTCTGGCCAGCGCTGCGGTCTCGATGGAGATCTTGTCCTGCTTGAAGTGAGAGGCGACCGTCGCCCACACTTCGGGAGCGAAGGTGTGGTTGTCGCCGAAGCGGGTATCCTTCCGGCTGAGGCTGCCATCGTGTTCAATGACTTGCAAACCTTGGGTTAGTCATACTTTGCGCAGGGCAGGGAATAATCAGGGAAAAGACTGTGTGAGGGCTTCCGATAGGTACGCACTTCCGTGTTTGCTCAGATCGTCGAGGTGGAAAGAGAGCCAATGCCCCGTCGAAGATGTCTGGAGCGCCTTGAGTCCGACAAGCAAGGTCGCGTCGGGCGCGAGGTTGACTCCTTCCTTGGCCCCCTTGATGAGGGTTGCCAACGAGACGTCCTTGCCGTCGCGGGGGAGATAGCCGTGGTTGGCGAGGGCGTTCACCATGGGACAGGGACTTCGGCCTAGAGTACATGTCAGGAGCTGTCGAGTCTCCTTCTGCACGGTTGCGCTCCATCGCCTCAATGGGATATCATGGACTTACGGTCTGTCGCGGTGGGGGGTTGGAACGAGTGATCGACGGCGTCGCTGTTGCCGCCGCCGAGGCTCGAAATCACGTCGACGACACCGGAAATAACAGTGGAAACACAAGTGAGGGCCTGAAGCCCCAGTGAGGCCATGGTGGATTGATTTTGGTAATGTTTTTTTTTTCTTAAAAAAAAAAAAATTGGTGGAGGGATAGTCGAGGAGCCGGTTGAAGGATTCAGCGAGGTTCAAATAAAGTTTTCAGAAAAAGCAACTCAAATAAATATGCGGGGTTGTGGAGGATGCGAGGTAGTGTCTCAGGCCGAGCGGCGATCACAGCTGCACCTCCTCAAATGGGATTTATTCTTCGAGATTGTCCGGTAGGATGCAGTGGCTGACAGGTTGTGAGACAAGTGTGCACTTCCACTGCTGACAAGCGTCACGCGTCAAGCTTTAAACCAACGAAAGTAACAGGCGCTCGCCTGAGCCAGTGTAAAAAGGGCAAAGGAAGCGACGGGGTGACCGGCCCTACCATAATAAATAACGAGTGAGACCTGAAGAGACAGACACTTGGGGTGTTTGACTCAGGGCGCTGACATGATCCCAAACGGGTTGTAATGCATCACTTCAGGTTTCAGTTTCCAGCCAGAAAATGCAGCCCACATGTGGCATTCTCTGATTAATCGGGCGATCACCGACCAACCCGGAGGGGGATTTTTGTCGCATGACGAGTTCAAGAATTTACACTGGACCACGGGGGATATGCAACATTTCGGACGACTCAAGTGACCTAGGAATGACGTTGGCCCAAAGTGCCGGGTATATGTACAGTACAAAGGTCGCCAGGCACAATGCACGCTCGATTATAGGTGGGTAGTAACTGATTTGGCCACTGATGGGAAACGGCGAGATGAGTGGCACTGTGCAGGGTCACTGAAAACCAAGGTCGGTGTGCGTTTCAGGGTCAACAAATGCACCTGAACCTAGTCTAGGTAGGGAAAACTAGAAACCAACAGACATAGCACCACCTTCAATCGTTGTGCAAACAAAAGAAAACAAATGCATCGCTCAAATGACAGGGAATATAAACCCCCGACCATCTCCTTTCATCTCATCACGACTTTTTACATCGGTAGGCACAACAACATCTTACTGACAACATCATCGAAGGCCTTGGTCGACATGCGGCATTCTAAAATTACTTCTCGTTGCCTATACTTTGTTATGCAGCCCTTTGCCCCATATTCTTTCAGTCACAGCAGACTTGACTCGTCCCACCAATGACCCCAATCACTTTGCATCGACAAAAATATTAATTATTTGGTTGTAGAGCAACCCCGAAGGTAAAATCTACGTGTTAAACAAGGCAAAGCGAGGTCTTAATTACTTTGACTTTTTTTTTTTTTTTTTTTTTTTTTTTTTTTTTTGCAAACCAAGGCCAGGTGCAATAGCAGTTAACGTACGCACCTAAAACCCTAACCCCACCCCAAGGCTTGGAACCCCTAGAAAAAAAAAACCCCAAAAACTTGAGACATGGTCACGTATAACCCTAACACACGTTGCGAGGCCAAGTGGCTCCCAGACTCTCGCAATCATTGCCTGGATGGTGCCTTGCCTTGTTCAAAAGGTTGCGCGAAGCTCTAGAGTTTTTTTTTTTTTTTTTTTTTAGAGAGAGAAAAAAATAATCTTCTGAGTGTTGTTCTTTGGGCAGTGATGGATTATCGACGCCCTTTTTGTAGCATCGTTATGTTTGTGGGTGGGTCTGTTTGTATTGCTACTTAGACATTTTCAAAGTGGGAGGAGATAAATAAAGTTTGACACTATACCAAAGGTAGCGTGTCTAACAAGTTCTAGGCATATAAATTCTTTCTGTTTTAGCGGGTCGGGAAAACTAGACCACAGATAGGTACCGTACACAGCCCTACATGAATTCTTCCTCATGGTAGTCTATCTTGGGGTATACCGATGTTGGTATGATAGCCGAGTGTCGAATACTTGCGCCTTATCATCCCTCCTCCCTCCTTCCGCCCATTACTCTTTTCCATCAAAATTTCTTCCCGTAATGAATTCTAATTGTGTCTTGAGTTCTGTTCCCAGCGGGGGTGCCTGGGTGGTCTGTATACCGTTCGCTCATTCTCGACCGCCTACTCCCTTGCGAGTTCACTGCGGTCCCATATCATGCGGCCAAACTTGGACCATAACGTATTCGAGGGATTGTCAGCATGCCTGGCCGCGAACAGTGTTGAGGGCACAATGAATGGTACGGATCTGATGGCGTGTCCATGCTTCATTTTATCTTGATATAAACCTTAAAGATGTCTGAGATCCCTAGGTCGCGTGCAACAGCCGATCCTGTGTGTGTGCCGGTAGTTTTCTTATTTGTCTAGGTTGAATGAGCAGGGATTGTTAGCCAGTGATATATATTCACATATATTGATCTTGATGGGACATTGCATTCTTTTTTAGTACACGTTTAAGAAGCTTGCCGGATTTGAAACTGAAGGTTGAAGAGCATATGTTTTTTATTTTTTAACGCATGCAGGGCATATCTGGATACGTTGCGAGGTTCACGTCTCATATCTCGCATTACGATGGATTCCAATCTAGTTGAGACTCTAAATGCGTATCGTAATAGAACGCAATGATTGAGTCAAAATTGTGCCATGACGGTGCCTCGACTTAATCTATCTAAACGTGGGGAAGATAGATTAAAGGTCTCAAAGTCGCCATGTTTCGTCGTCTCTGTTGGCTGGGCTGTTCGGCTGCTTCCGATTTATCCACACTCCGGGTGCCGGATAACCTGCGCAATCAATATATGCAAACAATGTGTCTCGCCCTGGTCAATACTCCATTTGAGAAAGTGTTTTTTGAATACAAAATCACGGCACACGCCCACTCCGGTAACCGCAGCTCTCAAACTTTGCGTGTCATTAGTACCCACAACCCGTTGTCAGGATCCCAAGATGTATATCCCAACCACCACCGTCACCGCTCTCCTTCTTGCCCTTCCGGGCCTGGTTTACTCCCAGACACCACCAGGCTTCACACCCAGCACCACTTCGAGGCTGGAAGTAACATACGGCACCAAATCCATCACCACCCCAGGAACAAGCTTTACCAAAGCCGGTCAGTTGCCCTCCCCATCCGACCTCCCCCCACCCCCCGCATCTTTCTCCACATCCCTTTTCAACCCCCTTTCCTTCTAATCAATCTAGGCTCCTTACTAATTTCCCACCTCAGAAACCTCCAAAGCCCCCACAATCGGCACCACAACCCCTCTACCCCAGAACGGCACGTACCTCTACTTCCTGATAGACGTCGACGTCCCCGCCAACTTCCAAAACCCCTCGGCCGGCGCCCGCCGCACCAACCTGCACGCCCTGATCGCGGGGTACAAGCCCTCGGCGACCGCCGACGCCAACGGGACCTACCCGCTGACCTCCTCGTCCACCGGTCCCATCACTTATACCGGCCCCGCTCCTCCGGCCGAGAACCCGCCGCACCCTCACAAGTACGTGAGCCTGCTGTTTGCGCAGCCCGAGGGAGCAAAGATTGAGAGGGCGCAGGTGGGCCAGACTTTTGGGTTCGACATTGTGGCTTTTGTCAAGAAGACGGGGCTCTCGGAGCCGGTTGCGGGAAATTGGCTCGAGGTTGTTGGATAGGGCAAGGTAAACATGGGTCTATCAGCGAAAACGATGGGGAGGTGAGGGAAAGGATAAGATAATCATCAGGTGAAACTCAATGATACTATCAATGCATTCAAGATTCAAAGAAATATTATTCCTGAATATCTATCATGTATTGTTGGGCCGAGGGAAAAAATTTTTGCCGTTTTCGGACCTATTTATTACCAATATTTTCAATTTTCTTATCTACTTTTTTTACGTACGAGAGCCTCAGTTGTAATAAGTTCACAGGTTTTCATATATATATTCAAGCCTACTGCCAACTCTTTCATTTCCACACTCTTTTACCCACAACAACAAAAATCACCGCTGTAAATTGTCACGACTTAGTTCTGAGCTCACCTTCACCAAAAGGTATTCTTTTTGGGCTCTGTCAATTACTTTGGCTCGCCATTACTCCTCCTCCTCCTCCTCAAAGCCCATCCCGAAGTTGTCTGGGGCGATAACCCTGTCGTCACCGACATCCAGCTCTCCGTAGTCCAACGGAAGCCATGTATAAGTATATGTGTGTGTATCTGTGTGGGATGTGCGGTGTGTGACGTGCGACGTGTGACAAAACAGACGCTCGAATTCAACAGTCAAGCTGCGACTCGCGGCATTACTAAGATTCTTATTTAGTTATAGTATCTAATATAACGACCAATAAACTTCTCGAAAAACATATAGTAAATAGGGCTTTCAAGGGATCGAAGCAGCTCCGGCCTAATCTCCTACTATTAAATATGATTCTAGATATCGTCAAATTGAACTAGCTTCGCTCCAATGATAAAGGAAGAGCGTTACCAACTTCTTTGCCCGCGACCATCCCTAGGCCTCCTCGTATCCAATTGCAAATAACAAAGGGGTGAATCCATCTCGGGCGGGTCGTAGATACTCGTCACAATCACCGTGACCTCGCTCAGCCGCACGGCCATATTGACCAATGCCGGCAAAAGGTCATCCACCACGCTTGCTTTCTCATCCGCTTCGCATCCATCAACGCGATCCACGACGATGAAAAGGTTCGAAATCCTCACCGCCAGCTGCTCAAATATGCCCCAGAGTTTGGCAAAGCTTCCCTCGGCCTTCTGAAACCGCCAGTTATTGCACACGTCGGGATGCTTATATGCCAGCTCGGGATGCAGTTCCAGAAGCTGAGCGAGCAGTCTCTTCACCAATCCGCTGGCAGTCAATCGGTAACTCTCTTCGCCTGCCGGCGAGCTGGCCCCCGACTCGACATCGCAGAATGCATGCAGCAATGTGACCTCCATCTGCGGTTGCAAAGCGTGCACAATGTCGATGGAAAGCTCGGTAACCCAGCTATCCCGATTCGGGCCGGACGTGCCGCAAATCCAGAGCGGCAAGTCCCGACGAGTCTGAGACCAGCTGGAGAAACCCTCCATGATGCCGTTATTTTCCCAGTGGTCTTTGGGAGAGAGGTGAAAGTCGCGGAGGAGGACCAGATCAAGTTCTTCGGCGGCGTCGGGGTTACTGCCGATGAGGGCTTCCTGAAGGGCACGACCGTGTTTGGTCATTTCAAAGGCCATCATTGCTGTGAGCGGTCAGTATGAAATCTCGATACCAGGAACGTCAAGTAGGTGCTTACAGTTGCTTTGTGTAGTCAAGGTATGCATCTTGGCGTGGAGGATTTCCATGCTCATGCTGATGGCTGTGGTCTGGCTTTTGAAATTCTCGTATAGTTTTGTGACAACCAGTCACCCCCCGGGCCCGCCCCCCCCCCCCCACCCCCCCCAAAAAAAAAAAAAAAAAAAAAAAAAAAAAAAAAAAAAAAAAAAAAAAAAAAAAAAAAAATTACATACTTCGGTTTGTATCCGTGACCACGTCCATCATGTCGGATGTTTGCGCAATGTGGCCTGCGTCCTTGAGCTCTTGCATTGTCTTGTACTCAACTTCTAAATCATCGATAAGGTCCTGAAACTTTGACTTGTTGTGAATGAGGGCATCGACGAGCTTGTCTGCAAATCTGTTTGAGCAACTGCAGGTCCCAAAAACTGGAAACATCAGCCGAGCGTAGCGACTTACTTAGTCTCCACCCTCGAAAATACACAATGGCTTCATCAAGGATCTTCATGACGCGTGCGTATATCCTAGCCACGCAAGCCTTCATGGCATTTGTCGGAAACACCGTCTCGTAAAAATTGGTGACTGGAAGTCTTTGGCTGATTGACTCGACAAGGCCAATCAGAGCTTCTTCTCGATCTCTCTGCGTCACCACGGCCTTGAAAAGAAGGAAGACCATCCCGAGCGTCACCGTGTACTCGGGAGACTCGGGCAGGAGTACCCTCACCAGACTTGAGATCTGCTCCCCGAATCCTGCATAGTTGTATATAAAATCCGATGCTCTTTTGGCGAAAGGACTCTTCTTGTTAGATTTACTTTCAATCTCATTTTGCAGCTGGAGAAGCTTTTCGAGAACCTCGCCGGGCTTGATTCCTTGTTCCTGTCTTCCGTAGCGAAACTCGTCGTCCTGTGAATGCAACAACTTGTCGAGGCGGTCCTTGGAAACGGAACATGCCTCTTTGGCAGGGGCGTAGAAGCTAATGAGAGAACTCGATTAGGTACCTAGGAATACTAACATGTCGAAAAAGGGTGTGAGGGACGATGCTCACCCAAAATCGACACCAGTTCGGTACCAATCTTGGTACGATAGTTTGACTTCAGATTGAATCTTTTCCAACTGGGCATGTCCGTTTTCGACGCTGTTTTCTTCGGAATTGGAGGTCATTTTTGGCTAGCTCTGGGGGGAAGGTTGTCTCCGGGGTTCGACAAAGGCCTCCTGTTCACCAGCCAGGAAGATCGATTGGGTGCTTATACTATAAGATCCATCGACAACGGGCCAGGGGACTCCAACTTCGGGGGGCTGATGGCAGTGCGGAATCTGGCCCCCAATCCTACCACAAGCAGCTGCGCATTCGATCTGATTGGGCTGTGCCACAAACCCCTCACCCTAACCTCAAACATTGGAACTGCTAGGCAGCATGGGCTTACCCCTCATGCCAACATTATAATTCTGGGCGCTCCCGGGTCAGAACTGAGACTGGCCTTCAACCCACGCGGGTTGCTAGGTTTTGAACTCCCCAACTGTTTTTGAGCGTCTGAAATGTCCATACACTACATATCTGACGGCTATGACAGCGACGAGGTCTGCTTCCGGTCTGTGCCCGGTACCTTGAAGCGGCCCGAAAATACAAAGTCAAGCAAGCATGATCTGACACTGCGTCTCAATTGCAAGAAATGCGGCACCACATCGTCAATAATCGCCACAGAAAACATAAACCCAGATGCTGCCAGTGTCTCCCGTGATGGTTCAACCGATTCCAGCAGCACCAACACCCCCAAATCGGACCCTGAAACCCAACAGCCCGAGAAGGAGGACAGCGCGCCGGTCTTGACGCGGATCGGACGGTGGGTCAAGGAAAAAGACAAAGAGAAGAGGTTGGTTGACGAGGCCCACTGGGAACCTCCATTTAATCCCAGAAAGGACGGCAGCTACGCAGTCGTGGTCGACGATAAGATCACCTTTGACTGGCAGGGCAACGAGATCCGCCAGAAGCAGGAGTTGTGCCTTGTCTCGCAACCTCTGATCGACGCCTTCGTGTCGGTGGTGGAGTACTATCCCGGAATCAGTCTGGAAGGAAACGAAATCGTGCTCACTGCGCCTTACGCTCCGCTCTTCTTCTACTTTGAACAACTCTGCAGCGTCCAGCAACAAGACGAAGGAGGAAAGTCCGAACTGAGCGCCGATATCAGGGTTCTCGCCGACTTCTACACGCGCTGGGTGCAGCCAGAACACGACAACATCCGCAGGCGCATCGATAATAAGGTGGCCCTGTTCGAAGACCTGTGGGCCGTCTTTTGTCCAGGAGACCACGTCTACAGCCTCGACGAATTTGGCGAGCCCAGTCTTCACGTCCTAGGAGCCACGGAATACCGATCCCCAGAGACTCAAGGCTACCGGGAAGACCCTTTTTCCATTCGCCGCTTCAAGCGCTTCAGCGCCGACTTGTGGAGCGTCACTTGGGACAAGGCCAGCGGCAAGTTTCAGCGAATCACCGTCACCCGCAGCATCCGCATCTACAGCGAGGCCCGCAAGGTCAACAGGCTGCCCTTTTACCCTCTAGCGTATTACGAGGACGGCGACAAAGAAAAGATAGAGGCCCTGCGCGAACTGCTGCGGGTGCGGGGAAATCAGTGGAAGGGGCTCGTCGCAAACAAGCCGTCATGCAAATATTATGAGGGCGCCGCAACTCACCTTTCCGCCGGTAACGACTCGGAGTACTTGAGTGAGAGAGTCATAATTGACGGCTCCGCCACCACGGCACTCATGGGCATCCACGGACGGTTGAGCGACAGTCTTTTCAGACAAGAGATGCCTGGGCTGCTGAGCGGCGGCGGAAACCGGAACCAAAGCATTGAGTATGAATGGAACGTTCACGGTGCTGGACGAGATAGATTGTTTTCGGCTTATGATGACTTCCCGGCCCACGGAGAGTTCGATGACCTACAAGTACAGCTCTGTCCCTCGTCGATTGTGTGTTACGGGATCAAGTCCCGAGCGTGGTTTGAGGCATCCGTGTCCAAGCTGACGCCAGTAAATTGGGAAACAGACAGTCTGAGGAACCTGGTTATCGATCCCGAGACCAAAGAGATGCTGTCGGGTTTGGTACATCAGCATCGCAAAAACCGTGACAGGGGACTTAGGGATTTAGTTCAATTCAAAGGCAAAGGCCTCATCGTTGTTCTGTATGGCAACCCAGGTGTAGGGAAGACCTTGACCGCCGAGACGGTGGCCGAGTACACGGAGAAGCCTCTTTACCCCATCAACATTGGCGAGCTCACCTCTCAGCACGAGATAGTCAACTCACTCGAGATGCACTTCTCCAGAGCGTCTCGCTGGGACGCCGTCCTCTTGCTTGACGAAGCCGACGTCCTTCTCGAGAAGAGGTCTTATGAGAACCTTCAGCGAAACGGGATCGTATCCGGTCAGTTCCCCCGTTGATTCTCCGACGAAGTGAACCTTGTAAACCAATCATGAGTCAGCTACCTAACCAAAGCTTCTACAGTGTTCCTCCGCATGCTCGAATACTACGAAGGCATCATCTTCCTCACCACGAACAGGCTACTGACCATGGACGCAGCCTTCGAGTCTCGGATCCAGCTCGCCATCCGCTTACCAGACCTAACAGCCTCTTCCCGACGGAGGATCTGGACGAACCTCATCAACCGCCTGGATCCCGAGGAGGAGTTTGGCAAACAAGAGCTCATCGACCACCTGGACGAGATGGAAAAATGGGAACTCAATGGACGGCAGATCAGAAACATCCTGGCCACCGCCGAGTCTTTGGCGTTGGGGACGCAGCACAGGCGCGGAGCTCTGCGGTTCAAGATGGTTCAGAAAATGGCAAACGAGGTCATCAGGTTCCATGACTTTTTTGAGGAGGGCGCTCACGAGAGGAAGGCCCAGCTGGGCGTTATCAACCCGAGGCAGTTTCAGGAAAGGCGGTCTCGTTTTTGATAAAAAAGAGAAATTTCAGTTGACAACAACATACTGGCAGTGTCAGGCCAAGCAGAACAGGTCCGCCTACCAGGATTCCTCGCCATCTCCCCTCGAAGGGCAAGAGACTTACCTGCCGAGAGCGCGTGGTCTCTGTTGTAGTCTATACAGCGCGGCAGGTTGCGTCTTGGGTTTCCGTGTAACTTGGGGCATGCGCCCCGCCATATAGACACAAAGTTGGTTTATGCAGAGCGTGGGATGCTTTCGTTGGCTGAAGCGTTGGTTGGATATTGTCTGGGGAGTGCACGGCCAACTTGAAAGCCGTTCCGGGGGAGTGGGGGATCAAGGAATAATTACTTTCCGGGAGCTTTCGAAAATTGTGATAGAATTGTTCAGTACCTGTGTATTGCTGTGTTTACAAGGGACCCCAAAAGAAAGAAAGAAACAGTACGAAAATATAACATAAACAATCAGACTACGACCAAAGAAAACTAAACTGCGATAGCCATTTCGGAAGAGTTCGCCCGAGGGCGATTGGTAAGTAGGTAGGTAGCTACCTAGACTCCTGGTTGTCAGCGATGATGGTGACTGGATGTGAACGTCATACAAACCTTTGATGGATGCTATACTCATTCCCAGCATTGTTTCTCAAACACATTGTTAATCACCGAGCGAGTAACTCTGTAAGCTAGACCTCGTCGCGATCATCTTCTTCGGCGCTTGGGTTGTGATGATAACCATGTTCTTGCCAATTAGGGAAGGGTGGCTGGTTCTGACCGCGTCCGCGGAATGGTTCAACGTAGTTTCTCATGGCATCTCCGTGTCCCTGCAGTGAGTTGCGAGGGTCATGATACGCCGCACTGTGGTTCAGACCAATGTTGTTCACGTTGAAATATAGTGAAGAAGACGGCTGCTGAAACGCTGTCAAAATATGAGACGAGTCATCAAGCCCCGTCAGACGAGATGCGGGTGCGGATCCAGCAAGGTGCGAGATGTCTTGATTGAACGGCGCGCTATAAGCAAGAACCTGATGTGTAGAGGTTGCTGCATCGTAGCCGAGGTTTTGCGGGGCATAGATCCTGTATTGCTGCTCAGGCTGCATCGGGATGGACTGCGGATCTTGAAAGGGCACGTCAACTTTGGGAGCCAACGGCGGATATTTAGGCCTGCTCTGAGCCTGGGCGGGTGATTGGAGCTCGGCATGGCTGCTGTGGTGCGGACGTTGCTGCTGGGCGTGATGGTGTTGATGATTAGACGGCTCTTGACTTGGAGAGTCGAGCAATCCAAGCTGAGTGTTGAATTCCTCTTCAATCCCCGACAAATGCCTTTGCATCAAGTCCTCCATCCCTTGTGTCCACTCCACGCCAGCCTCGATCATCTCTCGCTTCCGCTGATGTTCGTTGTCGATGAACCGAGACTTCAATGCCTCGATGTGGTTGCGGTACACGTCAATACATGGCACGAAATCTGCTCCCACCCTGTTAGTGCCTGCGTATCGCTTATGATGATAAAAAGACTAAAGCTGGCCACTCACGCGGAGACGGGATTCTCTGGTCCCCCGGGAAAAGTGTGGACCATAGCTTGTCCCATGTGCCGATTTTGTCGCTCGCTGATCTCTTTGTTAAATCGTCGAGACTATCGGCATCGAGTCCGTCTTCCGGGTCTTGACTTGATTGGCCACCTGCCCTAGCATGGCAATCTTTCAAATGTTTTCTGGGGTAAAATAAGTTAGGACCCAAGCGAATGATACAAGGGAAAACGAGAATGGAGGGGAAACGGGGGGGGGGGGGGACGCCTTACTTGAGTTTTGAAAAATCCGAGAATGGCTTCGCACATTTCGGCATAGCATAACAGTTGAACCTGATGGGGTTGCGCTTGCGGTATGGGCACTCGAAGCCAGCCTCATTCACGGCGGGAAGTGATTTGACTCCCTTGGATCTTCCAGCATCATTGCTGTCCCCGTCTCTTGGATTTAGGCCATCGTCATCATCTTGTGCTCCAGCGTCACCGCCGGTAGCTGTTCTCTTGGTTGATCCGGACCTCGCAGATGTGAATCCGTTGAAACTGGTTGCTGCAGAGGCTCTGGTTGAGTTGTCTGCATTGCCGGAATGAAGTGAGTTGGGGCGTAATTGTTCATCAGACAGAGCTGTCTTGCATGTGCCTGAGTCGATACGTAGACACAACTTTGAGATCTCTCCCGCAAGGATGTCGATGGTGGGGAGGAGCCGAGGTGTGCCCGATCCTCGAGGCTCAGATGGGTGGGGGCCATTGTAGGTATAGCTTTCAAAAGTCCCAACCTTCTCCTCACCGCCCGGCGGTGGTGGATGGGCCAGAACGAGCAACCCTTGCTCTTCTGGTGTGCGGCACGCGGAGCCTTTGTTCTTTGGGAACGCGATTGGGTCGCGCGAATGTGGCTGTTGATGGCGGCTCAGGGCGGTTTGAGGAATCGGTCCAGCCCTCTGTGACCTTGGGAGGTTATCCATGGTTCGAGATTGAGGGCAAAGGTACGGGAAGCGAGTCATCAGGGCAGATAGTTTGAGGAAAGATCAGAACATGACGAACAGAGAACAAAAGTGGTCTCTGCAAAGAGCTGATAGAGGGAGTTTAAAAAACATGTATTCTGGGCTGAACGGGCCTCTGAGCGTCCTCTTCCCGGGCAACACAGCACCCATGATACTCGTTTTTATTCCGGTCAACTCCCCTCGTCAATAAACACACACACATTCTGTCTCTCACAAACATCCCAGGTCGTGGATGAAATGCTAAGCCGCATGAACCATGGATACTTTGCTGCGCTGTCAAGCCAAAACTGCATGCGCGTCATGCACCATGGCTTATTGCGAAGAGCACGCCAGCCGAGAAGGGCTGGGTGGCTGGCCACTGCGGAGGGGATTCAAGGCGTTCTCAAAGATCACAGGTAAGCTAAACGTCTAGCCCCCGAGCATGACGCACATTCGATAAGGTAAAGCCAAGACAAGCCAGGAGCTC
Source organism: Cladorrhinum samala (assembly GCA_033576145.1). Taxonomy (NCBI): domain Eukaryota; kingdom Fungi; phylum Ascomycota; class Sordariomycetes; order Sordariales; family Podosporaceae; genus Cladorrhinum; species Cladorrhinum samala. The sequence goes on along the minus strand of MU864945.1, from coordinate 140,862 downwards.
ATTTCATTTTGTCTTGCTCTGATTGGATCCAGTTCACCTGAGATGAATTGAAATCCAAGGCCGCCTCATGACCCCCTCCCGCTGATCTGGCAAGGCGACCGTTTCCTCACCGACATTCCCCATTTGCCAATCTCAGTGAGCCGTCTTGAATGAGAGGGTTGAAGGCAACAACGAGCTCCACGGCAACCATCAGCCCGGGCCTGGTTTTGGGTCGACATGGACCTGGGAAACAACCGAGAGAGACCTGAGATGATGTTTACATGGCTCGGGCTCCCATGTATGCCGATTCGATCCGTCCCGATCCGTTTGGCGGCCGCCCGACCCCAGCAAGCTGGAAGCCAGCACGGCAGTTAACAGGGGGAGGTTGGTATGGAGGAGGGTTAATCGGAGCTCTCCCAGCGCCACCAAAGCTACCCTCCTTGGAGCTCCCCGCAGTGCTCTACCATAATCAAATTTCCGCTTTGCAGTCAAGTCGTGATGATCCGCGGTCAACCGAGACGCTAGTTGCCCGACGAAGGTGGGTGATGAGAAGGCGAGCTGAAGAAATAGTGTGCAATCTGCCATCTGTCAGTCATGCCGAAGCAATAACTGCATGTTTTTTCGGTAGAGCACAGACTCTTCATCATCCCCGGTTGCAGATACGAGAGTGCAAGTCATCAGCAACGGCTTCAGCATTCGCAAGATGAGCTGATGGGCGATCCGGAAGCATTGCTTGGACTTGATGTGCAGAAATGGCAGGCTGTTGCTTGGGGAATGACTGGCCTCTGCCACGACAGTTTTGAAAATCAAAACGAAACGCGAGAGAATGACAATGGAACCGGGGAGCCCCCCCAAACTGGGTGGTCCGTGCTGCAGTGCATTGTCCACCGAGTTCTTCCTTCCCGCACTTACTGTGTGTAATTACCCCGCCGAGCCTGTTCACCTGGCCTTCCAGGTAAAGGTGGGTGTCCACCTCAACCGCCCGCCCCACCTTGCCTGGTCGAAAAGTGCCAAGGTTGCTTGGAACAAAGGTACCTTCACCAGTACATCCACGGTCGGCCAGGCAGGTTCAACAGCTTCGTGCCAGGTCGCAAACATGGCTGCAAACGACAACCAAAAGCTGCTCTGGAATCCAGAAAACGTTCGAGATGTTGCCGATTCAATAGGAATATCGCTTTCCGAAGAGCCCCTGCGCGTCTTGGCCCAAGATGTCGAGTATCGGATCGGCCAAGTAATCATCGAGTCGCTGCGCTTCATGCGCGCCGCCAATCGCACCACCTTGACCGTTCAGGACGTCTCGCAGGCCCTCAAAGTGCTCGACGTTGAGCCACTGTACGGTTACGAGTCCACGAGGCCACTGCGTTATGGCGAGGCAAGCCTCGGGCCCGGCCAGCCTCTCTTCTACATTGATGATGAGGAGGTCGACTTTGAAAAGATCATCAACGCGCCGCTGCCCAAGGTCCCCCGCGACATGAGCTTCACTGGTAAGGGCGCCGCCTGCTTCAATTAGCCAACGACGCAAAGAAAAAAAGCTGACTATTCTCCCCTTCTCTCTAGCGCATTGGCTCGCTGTGGAAGGCGTGCAGCCATCCATCCCCCAGAACCCAACGACAGCCGAGACCTCGTCCAAAGATCTCCTGCCCAAAGGCCCCGGCGCCAACCCCGCCCTAGCAGCGCTCGCCGGTAACGATAATGTTGCTTTCAGACCTTCGGTCAAGCACGTCATCAGCAAGGAGCTCATCCTCTACTTCGACAAGATTCAAGCCGCCATCCTCGACGACGACCCCGACGAGGAAAAGACGCGACTCCGGCAAGCCGCCCTCGAATCCGTCCGCTCAGATACAGGTCTCCACCAGCTCCTCCCATACTTTGTCAACTTCATCACCAACCAAGTCACGCACCGTCTCGACGACCTCTTTGTCCTCCGCCAGATGATGGAGCTCGCGCACGCAATCATCGATAATCAACACCTCTTTCTCGACCCTTATGCGAGCGCCATCTCCGCGCCGGTCCTGACATGCCTCATGTCGCGGAAGCTCGGCGGGCTGGACGACGGGATCGATTCCGTCAAGGAACAATATCGCCTACGCGAATTCGCGGCCAGTCTGCTCGGGGTGGTGTCCAAGAAATACGCCAAGAGCAACCACCTGCTCCGCTCCAAGCTTACGCGCACGTGTCTGAAGCAGTTCCTCGACCCTACAAAACCTCCTGCTGTGCATTACGGCGCCATTCTCGGCATCGCGTCGGCCGGCGGCCCGGAAGCTGTGCGGATCGTTGTTCTCGGCACTCTCAAGAGCGTCGACTCTCAGATTCTCCAACCGCTCCACGACAAGGGCGAGGCGCACCGGTTCGAGCACGACATGTTGGTAGGCGCCATCATGAAGGCCGTCCAATCGATTGCCACGACCCAGCCGATGGCTAATGGCGTTAACGGGGTTGATTTGTCGCGGGAGGGCAAGGAGGTGGTAGAGTATCTCGGTCCCACCATTGGGAGCCAAGTAGCGCAGCTGGGAAACCATGCGCTCAATAAAGCGATACTCGACGTCAAGCACTTGAATTAATATTTGGGTGTAGATGGCAACGCATGGGAGGGAGATGATTTCGCAATGACGGAAATTGAAGTTGCGTCGGACGCATCCAGTGTCACCTTGGATGGCTTGGATGGGGAGGCTGAACAAGCTGAAAGCAAGGCGTTTGGGGGTTCAGGAGTTTGCAGTTTTCAATGGCTATGTATATACCTACTGTGGGATTAAAAGGGTTATGTCGGGATAACCTAGGTTTTGTTTGTTTATTTTTTTTTTTTTTTTTTCCCTCTTTAGCTCTGAGCAACGGGGGGTTCATGGGAGGACTTCACCGAGAAAGATAATATTCCTTTACTTTCGGACAAAAGGGGAGATTTTTATACCCCTTTCAAAAGTGAAAAATAAGAATCATGAACTTATTCATAGAAACTCTCTGTGACCAAAAAACATGCTCTCTCGCACTTCTGGGGGTAATAATCCATACAATTGGTATGACCGGCTCTGCCTAGCTTCTGCCTTCCAACAAACCACCCAAATACGCAAGGAACCCATTTTCCTCCTGCTTATATTCCACCCAAACTTTCTTCCTTGTCCTCTTTGAGTTTATTTTGTATGTGCCTGTGCTTTTCCAAGGACTCTCACCCACATACTCAACACACACACACACACACTCTCTCTCTCTCTCTTCTTGCCCCCCCCCCCTTCTTTCCTCCACCGCTCTCTAACCCACATAGAACACCCTTGACACGTTTCCCATTATTTTGTCTAGTAGAAAAGAGCGAGAGCCAACCCGCCGACGAACGAAGCGCCCCAGACGTACCAGCCACCCTTGACGATAGTTTGCCTGGCCATGCCGTAACCGAGATCGAGCGTGAGGTGGCGGACGCCGTTGAAGGCGTGGAAGACAAAGGGCCAGGCGGCGAGGAACTTGACCGAGGCCTTGACGGCGGCGGGGAGGGCACCGAAGGCGGCGATGAGGGACGAGGACTCGAGGTGCCAGCCGAGGGCGGGGGCGGCGAGGTAGGCGATGCCGAATGCGTACAGGCCGCCCGAGAAGGCGGAGCCGGTGAAGCGCTGCCAGATGGAACCGCCGAACCACGTCTGCTGCTTGTCGTAGATGTCGAGGTGGGGGGAGACGGGGCGCTGGAGGCGCTGCTTGTCGAGGATGGCGCGGGCTTCGTCGGCAGAGATCTTTTGGGTCGCGACGGGTCTGTGTGAAGAGGAAGGGGGGAAGGGGGAGAAAGGTGTTAATGGACTTTGACCTTTTTGTTTTTCTTGCATTATGGTTGGAGGGGTTTGTTATGCATATATACCTTGTCTGGGAGGTGCTTAGGGAGCGGGCGAGGTTGTTGGCTGTGATGAAGGCATTGGGCTTGCCGGCAACTAGGTGGATGAAGTGGTTGGCTGTTAGCGATTTTGCTCTCTTTTGAATATATATCGCCGTGCGCTGTTTCCTCGTTCTAGTCTACCCCAAACACCACTCCCCCTTCCCCGCGTCGCATTTTGTATGGTGTTTTTTTGGCAATTGCATTTCGGAGGGGCGGTCGCATACCTCGGCGGAGTGCTGTCGTTCCTACTCTTTGGGCAATCATTGTAGATGTGTTATTGTGGTGGTGGCTTGACCAGGCGGGAGGGCGGATCCGGGAACCCAGGTGTTTTTGTCTGTTGGTGGTGTTTTCGTCAGAGCCTCAAAGTGTCTAGGGAAGTTCAATGATGCTGATCGGGAATCCGCCCCGGCAGGTCGGCACCTCGGCTTCAATGCGGCCAATGGGAGCTGCGACAATTCGAATCGCAACGTTTTCGCGCACGGTGCTGGAAACAGGCAGTATCTGCACGTGATTGGGGTGGGAATGCGGCAGAAATGCCCCACCATTGCTGCCAATTAATACCCTTTTTCGACGGAAATCATTTTTTTCCCTTTTTCTCCTCTTTTTTTTCTCTTCAGATAGTCACGGCCGCTCAACCACCGAATCGCTGTTTGTTTCTAGTGAGCGATGCATTCGTGGTATTGAGCACTTTGGTGTTCATGGGCGGCCGGAGAGAAAAGAGATCCGTCGTTAATCTCAGTTTCCAGTTTCTTCCGTCTGGTGGCTGTTTCATAAAAGAGATCTACATTCCATTTTTATTCGATGGTGGCTTTTCGAAGCCGAGTTGAATCTGCCAAGTTGTTTTGCTATCATTTCTTGCTTTGGTGGTTGGCTGCCGTTTGTGGGTCGCATTTGATCGTGGAGAATTCCGCAATTCATCAACGACAAAATCACCGGCTCCCACCTTATTGCTTATTGAGTGCCGTCCTAGCGCAACATTCTGTACAGAAGGCCCGTCTCGGTCTTGACCCGAAAGATTATCGTGTGCTATTTGGAGAGGTTTTTCCTTTCGGGTAGACGGGTCACCCTTATCCTTTACCGCCTGCAGTGCATGGAAAATTGCCACAGGGTCCAACTTGCCCTGAAGTGCACAGGCAACATCAAGTGTCACAGCAGACAATTGTCACTGGATTTATTATGTTCGCCCATCCGGCAGCGGTGGTTGGACCCCGCTGCACCACCTTGCCTGACATAACCAACGATGGAAGATGCCTCGATCCCTTGTATCGTTGAGATGGTAGTTTCAGGCAAGGAGATCCTACAGAAGTCCAAGTAGCTCACAAGACTGTCTCTCTCATGCCTGCACTTTGGCCAAGGCCGCCCTCTGCAGCACTGGTCTCATGAGCCAAGCGGTTGCGGCAAGAAAGGTGTGGAGCCAAATCAGTCCGGTGCCATCAGGTCTCACGAGCACGCAATCGACTGCAAGGCCATCTGACTAAGGTAGGTAGGTATTCAAAACTTGAACGCAACTTCCTCGGAATATCGCAACGATGACTCTTCAACGGTCTGTGAGTGAAATCGAGTGTTGCATCTACTTGCTAAATCGTTCAATGCCATTCTCGGCAAGGTGATGGTTAATCACAATCATTACGTCGCTCTTTTGTTCGAGTATCCACTCTTGACGACAGACCTTTCTTTGTTATTACCTTTTGATACATAGTTGAATCAACGCCATGGCAGACCGCCCAGATTACAAGAAGCCACCGTCCGTCGACTTCGAAAATCAACCCGTCAGCGAGGCAGCCAGTGAGATATTGCCAGTCACCATTGAGAATGCTCTCCCAGATTCAAGGAAGATTGGCGTGATGGGCGCCGTGTTTCTCATCCTCAACAAGATGATTGGAACCGGGAGTATGTGCATTCGCAACCCTACCTTATCTCGCTCGACGCTTGTTGACCATGCCTCCAGTCTTTTCGACCCCCTCGAGCATCTTCGCCGCAACCGGTTCGGTGGGCATCAGCCTGGCCTTATGGGCAGTGGCTGGGATCCTCACGCTCTCGGGACTTTCCGTGTACCTCGAGTTCGGGTTGGCCATTCCGCGATCAGGGGGCGAGAAGAACTACCTCGAGCGCGTGTTCAGAAAGCCCCCATTTCTCGCTACTAGTATCTTCGCCGTACAGATGATCCTGCTGGGATTTTCAGCCGGCAATTCGCTCGCCTTCGGCCGGTACGTGCTGCTGGCGGTTGGCCACCCCATGCCTGATGGCTGGTTCCCACGTCTAATTGCCGTCATTTGTGTGACATTTGTGGTGCTACTGCACGCGGTGCTCCCTAAATGGGGGTTGCGGCTTACAAACGCGCTGGGCATCTTCAAGGTCCTGGTGTTGTTGCTCATTGTGTTTTCAGGCTTCGCAGCACTGGCGGGCTACCGTCTTGTTCCGGATCCCCACAACTTTGACGACTTCTGGGCCATTGAAAAGGGCGATGGCTACGGCGGCGGCGGGGCATACGCGTATGCAACCGCTCTTTTACAGGTCGTATACAGTTACAAGGGCTGGGAAAACGCGAATTACGTGATGGGTGAACTCAAAAACCCTCAACGAACTCTCAAAATTGCAGCACCTCTAGCCGTCATCGGCGTGACAGTTTTGTACATTCTCGCCAACGTTGCCTACTTTGCCGCCATTCCTAAAGCAGAGCTCGCCAAGTCGGAAGTGATCGTTGCTGGGCTTTTCTTCCGCAACATGTTCGGAAAGAGCGTGGCAGCAAGGAGCTTACCGGCATTCGTCGCCTTCAGCAATATTGGCAACGTGCTGGCCGTCAGTTTTGCCAATTCCCGAGTCAACCAAGAGCTGGCCAAGGAAGGCATCTTGCCAGGAGCAAAGTTTTGGGCATCAAGCAAACCCTTCAACACCCCGGCTGCTTCTGTATGTCACTAACCTCCTATCTAACCCTTCTCCAATCACAGCTGACCAAGTTAGTTATTCTTGCACTGGATCGTCACTGTCATCGTCCTGGTCGCGCCACCCCCTGGTCCAGCTTATAACTTTGTCGTGAACCTGTATGCCGACTCTCTCTTTCTGTTTACGTGTTTGGGATTCATCTTGACTAACATGTTCCAGATATACCTACCCAGGAGCTTGGGTAAACGCATGTGTCGCTGGCGGTTTGATCTACTTGCGGCTCAAAAAATCAGAGAACTGGTCTTCGCCCTGGAAAACGCACCTACTTGTCACAGTCACCTACCTGCTTCTCAACGTTTTCCTCGCACTCACACCATTTATCCCGCCCAACAGCCACTGGAACGCCGACGGATACCCTTATTATGCCTTCCCTCTGGTTGGCATCGCCGTCCTTATTCTCGGTGCAGTGTATTGGATCATTTGGGCCAAGGTTGTGCCGAGGCTCGGCGGGTACGTTCTCGTTGCCGAGACTGTCATTGACGGATATGGCGATGAAGTGGTGAGATACAGAAAATCCCACAAAGACCCGGTGGACTTGGCATCTCAGCCGCTCTTGGGGCAAACAGCCCGCCATCGGCAGGGTTACGAGACGGGTAGCAGCGGATGAAGTCATGACGTGATTGGATCTGATATGATGGCGAGTTTGGGTACGATGGCGCGGGGGAAAAAATTTTTGAGATGGATTCATTGCAAGGCATCGGGCACAACTTGGGGGCAGCCATTTGAATTTCAACAGGCGCATTGGAATATAGAGTCGATTTCCTAGCATGACACGGGGTTTCTCAACATCATTTGTCAGGTATAGGTTTATTCGAATAGAATTAGACGATAAAGAGTTTCCCTTTATTCACATAGTTGGTGCTATTATATATATAGATTCCGCTTTTTCCATTTTTATCTGCCATGCTTGCCCTTGTCGCTTCTTGGGGTAAACCTTTATAAAACCCCAAAGGCGAATGCTTTTTATTCGTTCTCGTTCTCGGTCTCGCTCTCTCTACCACAAGTTTGATTACGTGTTAGTTAAACCTCCAAATAATAATCAGAAAAATTTTGCTGGAAAATGAAAATTTCGCATACCCGATAAGGGGAGTATTTCCACCGTCGCCAAAGTTCTCGACAAACTTTGATTTGCGGTTCTTCTTTTTGGTGGTGGTGGTGGTGCCAGAAGGGTCTGTGGAGCCCCTCGGGTTCTTCTTCTTTTTGTTGTTCTTCTTTTTCAACTTTTTCTTGTTGTTGCTGCTAAAGGTATCATTTATAACCTTGAACTTTGAGTCGGCTTTGATGGAAAGCTTTTTGCTGAAAGTTTGACCCATTGTTTCTTTTTTTTTTTTTTTTTTTTTTTTTATTTGGCGATTTCTTGTGGCAGGAGAAAAGGGGAGGGGGGGAAAAGAAATATGATCGTGTGATGAGAGGTAGGTTTTGAGGTTAATCAAAGTAAGTAGGCAGGTAAGTAGGTAGGTAGGTACCTAGATAGTGAAACGCTGCCAAATTGTTTTTGTTTGGGAGTCGGGAGGTAGATATCTCAAGGTAGCTATGATCCTTCGATACTTTGAGAGAAAAGTTTGTTAGAAAGAATAGAAGGAGAAGAAGAGGAGGAGGAATAATGAAGAGAATAATTTGACTGAGGTTCCGGAATGCCTCCCAGGGGGACCCGCTCGCAGTTCGAAGCCGACTGCGTGCCGCGAGGGTCGGTCGATAAGACTTGTTTCAATCTCCCAGTCATTGTCGAGGAAGGCGACGGTAATGATGATAGGCAATCGGGTGTGTCTGTTCGCGGCGTGCTCTTTCCAGATCGTGATGGGAGTCGAGACGGGGAAGTGGTGTGATTGTTTGATTTTTTTTGGGCTTGCAAAGGGCTATCACAAGGATGATCGAGTTCTGATTGTGTAAGGTAGGCATGGACTCTTCCGGATTGTGATTTTGTGTCGATCCGGGAAGTAGGTAGGCACTGCAGTCACTTCTCTGAGTCCGAGCTTGCCATGGACAAACAAAAAGATACAAGTACTCCCGGCCTAGTTCAGGTTCTATGATGATTAACTTCTTCAGGGAGGGTGTATTGTTTTGAAGAATTCGTCTTGACATTGGAACATAGCAAGACTTCAATCTTTGCTCGCCTTTCAAGCCACCTTGTATATCATAACTGTACAAAAACTCCTGTATATCTCTCGTTCTTTACACCTATAGCTTTCGACTGTGCTAGGCCCCGAGCAGTAGCACCCATGTGCACAAGTGAATTCGATTGCCTTTGTCGGGTTAATGCCTCTGTATCGCAACAGCCTTCGCCACCGCCTTTGACGAGATGAGATCTCTGGCAATGTCCGTGATCTGGGTCCACTTCTGCTTCGCGTCGTCCTTCTCGTAGACGGCGTTGAGAACCTTTCCGGGCCCGTCAAAGAAGCTCTCAACCTCAATGCGGCGGTCCTTATCCTTGTCCCCCGAGCTGCTAATCTTGAGGAATGCTTCGCGCATTGCGGCAAACTGCTTGATCGCAACAACAGAACTCTTGTTGACGACAGTGGGATCGTTGCTCTTTCCGTTGTAAAAGTTGTAGATGGCGCCCAGACGCACGCAGTGGATTATCAGAGCCGCTAAGCCTGCTGCCAGCGCCGTGGCGACTGATGAACCCGTCTTGGGAATATCATCTTGCTCGTGGATCTTGTCTTCTTCTCGGATCTCAACATTATGTCCGGGAAGGATGAAGTCTACGCTGCTCGGAGCGCCGACCCAGCTGTGCATGCTGCCGTCGGCCTTGGCAGCCCCAATCTTGAAGATGCTGTCCGACACTCCAGGGCAGGAAAAAGGATAGTATGTGTCGAGCACCTCACGATTGGTGCTACCAATGTCTGGTGCCGAACAGAAAACCAACCTTTTCTGATCCACTGCGCTCTTGATCGCTGTTTCCAGGCGTTTAATGTCTTCGGTGTTGTCGTTCTCTTCGTCGTTGGTCTTCTGAACCGTCCAGGACATGGAGATTATGTCAAACCCGCGTTTGACGGCAAATTCTACTGCCTGTTTCTTCTTGATCAGCCTTTACTCGTCTCACCTCTTGTCTCGTGGACACTTACGTCTGCTGCGCTTTTTGCTGTGAAGCCTGCTTTTGTACCATCACCGTGACGCAAGACGTCCAGCTTGCAGACAAAGATCTTTACTTTGGGACAAACGCGACCGATCATGTAAGCCATGAGCGTTCCGTGACCCGTAGTAGAACCGTGGAAGGGACCGGGCCCCCCAATGCCATCAAAATCCTCAATTCCGCTGTCAAAGCTGCGTCCGTTGTCCAGGATGTTCTTGATGGCTCGGTGCATAAAGTCGGCTCCGTCATCAATGAGAGCCACCCGCACTTCTTTGCTCAACTCGGGCGGCAAAGAGTCATGGGTGAGATAACCATCGGGGAATCCGCTCGGAGCCTTGAGCATTTGTATCCCCTGAGCAAACGTGTCCATGACAGAGAGCCTAATGCCCAAAAAAAAAAATTTTTTTTTGTCAATAACCATTTTTAGAGGTTCTTTTCTTTTTTTGCAAAACTGTGACGTACCAGCGATGTGTGTCTATCCCACTTCGGCCGTCGTTCTTTAGGTTGTACGTCAAACCTTTGGGTCGTTTTTTTGTCTCATCTGCCGATTTCTCATGCTCAATCTGAATTGGCGGGAAAGACAAGGCGTCACGATTGACTTGGAGCCGTAATTTGAACTCTTCGACGTCTTTTCTGATTCGCTCGGGGGACTCAAGGCCTCGCTGCATAGGTAGACGGTTGATTAGCCATAATGATCCGATGTAATGTATCCCTCTTACCTGAACTCTACTAATCACATGAAACGTACCTGAGTCTGGTGCAGAATAATGCGCTTGAGGTTTCTTAGTTTTGGTAGACCATCTAGCTCACTCCAACTCCGAAGCAGCGCATTATTCCCACTCCACCCTATAGACATGTCAGCTGCTTGTAACGTTGTAGGAAAGAATAAACGAGTAAATGCAGTCCTTACAGAGATGGAGCTCGCGGAGGTTGGACCTCTCCTTCCTTGAAGCTTCCCAAATCGTTCTAGGATCAATATCAACCTTGCGCCAGTCCAAGATCTCGACGTCAAATTCCTTCAGGGCTGTCTCAATGGCCTGGTCGCTGTGCGCAGTGCTGCCCTTCCTGTCTTCAACAATCACCTTGATGATATTGGTTACATTTTTGTCTCTGAGCCATTTGAAGAACGTCTCCATATCTCTTCTGCCGGCTCCCATGTCGGCATACTTGTTTTGCCGTCGTGGGTTGACAACCGTATCCAACTCGACGTGACGGAACTCGACTGCCAACAGAACTTGGTCAAAAACAAGCCGGTCGTAGCTCGACTTGAAATCATCAAAGTCAATCTTTTGAGTGCTGGTTGAAACAGTCGGAGGGAAAATAAAATAGATATGCTTGTCTGCGGTTTGTGTTAGTTTAAACTTGGAATGTTGCCCAAAAACTCGGCGAAAAAAAAATGGTTACAGGGACACACCTTCCTTATTATCCCCGTATAGAAATCTGATGGCAGAATCACGGGTACGGATAATAGGGGCTGGGATGGCTTGTTGGGTTGATTGAGCTGTGAAGATTGATCGCAAATAATGCAGTTTCAGCTCCTTGGCGATACGTTCAGCTATTTCTGGCGACGGTTTCTCACGTGTGCTCGATGACTTTGAGACTCTGGACTGTTTTGAGCGCCTAGGCTTCGGCCTCGTCTCAACAGGTTTGCCATCGACGCTCAGAGATGCTGGTGTGCTTGGACGTTCTTTGATGCCCGGAAATGCGATTGCACTGGCGTCTTTGGGACCATGTGGGCTTGGGAGTTGGTCCTTCTGGTTTTGGCCAAACGCGCCGGCAGGTGGGATAACCGCGAATGAAGTCGTAAAGTTTGCAAAGCTTGCCGTGGGAGCCCGTTTTGGTGGCGGCGGCATAAAATCCTCGGCGTTTCTTTTGATTCGTTCCCAGCCATCGTCTTGGCCGGTCTTTCCCAACGAGCCCGCCGCAGTGCCCTGTAACGAAGCGCTTGAGAAGGCCTTGGGCTGCCTCGAAGAGCTTGCTCCAGGTTCCTTGATAATCTTGGCTTTGGACTCCGAAGAAGGCTGTTTGCTTGCGTCAGACTTTGCACTTCCGCCACCGGACTCGAGGGCCTTCTTGGCTCTCTCCTCCTGCGCCTTCTCGTACTTGCGCTTCGTATCGAGATGATAAAGATACGCCGAGAATCTATCGGGTTTGTCAGTCTCTGTGTCAAACGCTCCGTCGCCACAGCGGATCAAAGCAGTGACGACTTCGAACCGAGATTTGGTGCATCGCGCATAGTCAACTGCCAGATGCAGAGGTGTCAGTTTCTTTTGGTCCTGCGCTGCTAGAGTTTGTGGCGAAGATTTCTCGATGAGACTGATGGTAATGGCTGGGTCCAGGTTGTTGGATATAGCCTGATGAATGCAGTTCTCTCTGTTCCAGCTGGGCTTTCTCAGCGTCTTCTCCAGCAGGGCGACGTCCAGATTGCTGTCCAAGACGGCTCTAACAAATTCGGTTTGCCTCCTGTTGATAGCCAGCAATAGAGAGCTTCTGCCATCTCCGTCTTGCTCTTCAAGAAAGGCCGGGAATTGGTTAACAAGGCGCTTGACGAGCCAGGGTACGTCAGGACCGTCCTGTGCAAGCTTGTACAGGAAATTTCGCTGGTCGATGACAAAGTCCATGGTTTCCGGCTGAGGTTGCAGCCATTTTCCGAACTTAGCAACGAACTCGTCTTGATCAGACTGGCTTGGGTCAGGACCAAGGTTGCGGAGCATCTCCTGCATCGACCGAAACTTTTCTTGGTACACGGGAAGCGTAAGGTCATCATCGTCTTGGTCTGATAGAGTCTCCTCTTCTTCGTGTTCACTTCCTGAACTCGACTGGTCGTCGTCGTCGTTGTCGTCGTCGTCGAAGGGACCATCATCGCCATTGGCGCTTGGGGGTCGCTGCCAATCTTGTGAGGCCATGTTTTGTGCGCGGCTGATGCTATAATAGCTCGGAGAAGTTGGTGTCGAAGGAAAAAAAAAAACACTAGCCTAGCTCAGATTCTCGTCGGGGATAGATGCCAAGACGGAGGAGGGGTGGTAGTCAGGGTGGTCAGCAATTCATACATGGGGGGTGTGCTGCTTGTGGTGTGGGGGCAAAGGATGGAATGCCAGAACGCCTTTTTATTATGAAGGGGTAGCCCAGACCCCCATCTTTCCATGTTTTGGGTTCCTCGCTCTGATTAGCAATAGGTAGGCAAAGACTTTCGAGATGGCCGATGCAGAGCTAGAGACAACAAATGATGATGAGTTTACCTCGGCAGAGGATCTCATCCCCAATGACTACTCGCTATTCCCGCAGGGCGATAAAGCCGGCTTTCACACTCAAAACGACCCCAACGACATCGATCAGCGGGAGACCATCATCGAGCGCAAAGGCCGCATCCATGTCCGCTGCGAGCACAGAGACATTGCCCATGGCTATTACTCAAACGACGATGATACCCCTTGCACCCTGATAATAATCGGGTTTAGATTTGACCCCAGCGGCGTCGCAAGGCGCATCAAAGAAGCGCACATCAAGATCAGATTCTCAGCCATGGAAAAAGGAGCCGCCGACCCCGAGGTCGTCAAAATCTACCCCGAAGGCAGCTTTGTGGTCGAGCCGACGACGCAGCACGAGACGACGGTGAAGGGCGGGGGGCTCAACCTGGGCGGCGGTATTGCGGGGGTGGAAGCGGGCGCCGAGCTGAAGTTTGAGGGCACAGTTGAGAGAGACACCTGGGACGCGACCCGCATTCGCGGATCGAGGGACATTGACGGCAGGAATTGGGGGGCAAAGAATAGCGCATCGTGGGACCTGTGGGAGAACGGCACAGCCAAGACGGGCGTCGTATCGGCCATGCAGTCAGCAATCTTCCTCAAGCGAAAAAACTTGAACAAATTCAGAGCCACCGTCACCATCACCGTGGGCGCCGACACCATCACCCAGATTGGCTCCCTGTTCAAAAGTAATCCCAGAGACGACGACGTATTCTACAACCCAGCGCGGGAGCCACCGAGCACCGATCGGCTGCAAAAGTACGACGTGGACAATCTGAGCCTGCTGGACCTCCCATCGCTCGGTCAAGTCACCCTTCGCGCCTTCCTCCCAGATGTGACGAAGGCGGGGTAACCTCCACATTCTTTACGCAGTGTAATTAGTCCCTGGTCCCTGGAGGGGTTCCAGGTTGATTGTGTTGCATTAGGCAACTCTGCCCACCCAATTCAAGCCCACCCAATTCAAGCCCACCCAATTCAATTCAATCACATCACCTACAGGTGCAGCAGCTGCATTGCCCTCCATGTCTGTCTGGGTCCATCCTCTCCCGTGCCGTGCTCAGTAAGCAAAAATTGTTATCGCGGCGACATTTGCATCTGAATCTGGACGGGGCCATTGAGAGTCGGGATTCCTTGTTGCCTGCGCTGGCCTTCAACTTCAATCACAGGTCTCTCTGCAGCCGCTGGAGATGGCCGAACCTGGGTTTGGTCTCCAGACCTTGCTGAGACCCGGCATCGTCGACGAGAGCGTGGATGCCATCGACTTCGTTGCCGTCCACGGCCTCAATGGCACCACCACGAGCACATGGGCTCCTGACCCGGACTCGGCCACAAACCTTGTCTCTAATATGTTTGGTGACCGCGCTGCCCATGTCCGCTTCTCAGTCTTCAGCTACAACCTAAGCATTAGCCCTGTCGATGCGTTTGTGTCCAAGGATATTCAGGAATGGGCCATCAAACTCCTGGAGGCGCTCATCAGTCTCCGACAGGCTGACCATCGAAGACACCCTATCGTATTCATGGGCCATGATCTGGGAGTGACTCTGGCAAAAGAGGTAATTAAGAGACCATGTGCTACTCTCAATGCTGGCTCGATACGTTTACTACTACCTACCCATGCTAATTTTCTTCATCCAGGCTCTCAGCTTATCGCTATTCTACAACCCTGAATATAGGGATATTTCTTCCTGCAGCAGAGTAATCGTAAGCTTCTTCTATCCTGGACCCCGCCCTTTAGCTTAACATGTTAACGCTCCGACAGCTCTCCTTGGGGAGCTCTGACCGTATACGTGCAGACAATGCTGGAAGAGATGCCTATGTCAGGCTTCTAAAGCAGGGAAGATGGAGCGAGGGCAAAGATGCACAGCAGCTTCAAGGCTTAGGGTTGTCACTGTGCCGCGTGGTTACCCGTGTCAACTTTCGTTTTTGGCAGGCATACCAGCATATGGACATATATCACATCGGGATGTGGTCAAATGCTGACGATGTGAAGGAGCAGGTAAATTTTTTTTTTTTTTAAAAAAAAAAGCCCCCTCCTTCTGCGCGTGATGTTGGTTGATCTTCAGCTAACCCAGCGGTTTGCCACCTAGGTATTCCAACGCGACGTTACCATTCCGTCGTGGTTTTTTACCTCACCCAATTCACACTCCATGCTTCCTTTTGATAAGGATCAGCTTGAGGGCGCCGGCAGTCGTATCCTGCAGCACGTACTTCCCATCACAGAGGTCTCTCCTATCTTCCGGGCAATGTCCAATATTGCACGGCCATCCCCCCCTGATCTGCCGTCCGGAATGACGATAAACTTCGTTAGCGACGCTCATTCCGAGTTGTACGAAAAATGGACGGCCCCTTCTCTCCAGAATCCGGTCCATACCATTGTCCATACTGAGTGGGATGCCGAGCAAGTGTCCCAGTTCATTCGCGCCACGCTTCCGGCACACGTTTTCAAATTCATCTTTTGGTTTCGAAAGTGGGACGACCGGCGAAACACCATCGAGTCGTGCCTGGCGCACTTCCTGTGCTGGGCAGAAACACTCCTGTTGTACAGAGACCCCGCTCCGTTAGCCGCCGACTCCCTCGAGGAAAGGTCGCTCTGGACTCCGGAATCTCTTTTTCTGCGGGTTTATGAAGTGCTCCTGCAAGTCTCACGCAGAGGACAGGTCTTGTTCTGGGCTCTGTCCAACTTGACCGAGCAGATCGAGTCCTATCGGTGGTTATTGGCCAAACTCGACACGTTGATAGCCGATACCGATATAAACCTCCACGTAATGGTTATCAACCCAGGCCCGCCCCCGACCTTTTCCCCAGCATCGTCTTACACAGTACTTGAGGTTGCTGAAGAATGGTCCAAGCCAACCGATAGCGGGCCAATACTGCACGATATTACCTCGGACCTAGAACCCTCGAAGGGCAGCTCGAGTCAGTCCCAGACACCGGCACTCGGGTTCGCTGCTCCGCCGGCTGTTCAGCAAGAAGTGATGGACATTCTCATCGAAATGCCGGTCCTCCTCCCGCTGACAGATGCCTTGACCCAGTTGTTTGACGGGTACAAAACCGACGGCACAATCTGCGCTATCTTGTCACGATGGATTCTCGACAAAGCAGCCAGCACTACCAATGAGCAACTTGGACAGGCGATTCTGCGTCTGCTTCCACCCTCAATAGACCTCGTCTTTAAGGAAATTCTCTCTCCGATAGTCCAGGGCCCCGGGTGCGACAAGCAAGTAGTGTGGGCCATAGAGCTGCTGCTATTCAGCTTCAGGCCATTGACGACCCACGAAATTGAAGACCTGTACGCCATCAAAGGCCCCAAGTCATTTCCCAAGCTGGCAGCCCGGGGAAGCAGCGCTCTGATCCCTAACATTTATGGCCTTATTGAGGTGCTCGATCAAGAGATTGTTTTTGGCCATAAGCACCTCCGACGCTTCCTGATTGGACAGGGGAAAGACCGTGACAACGGTTTGACATTCGGAACTAAGGAGCGAGCCTCGTCCGCCCATCATAAAATGGCAAAGGCATGCTTAGAATACTTGCTTGCACGCATACCAGAGGCGTCCAGCTTGTTTGCCAACAGAGATTTCGTCACCGACCCAGTTTTCGAGTCTTCTCTTGACTTCTTTTCCTACGCAGTCAAGCACTGGCCTGATCATGCGTTATTGGCAGGCGAGAGTCTTGCAAATAATGACGCGGAACTTTTACAACGGTTCTTTCAGGACACAGGCACAATCAACGCCTGGGCCAAATCTTACTGGTGCCTCGACAGCCCAGTAATCCGCCCTGCAGCTCCTAACCTGTCACCAGCCCTGCTACTGACGGCTTTCGGACTAGATGTCCTTGTTGCAGCACCTGTCTCTCCCGAGCATCTAACGCCGGTGGAACGGCTCGCGTATTTGGAGCTTTCAGTGAGCTCTGAAAACCAAACACTGTCGCGGGAGCTGATGTCTCAGCCCACTCCCATCGAGCCGTTCTCTGCTGATGGGCCCATACTGGCTTCCATGAATTCCAAGAATGAGGATTTCGTGCTGGAAGTTGTTGATTGGGCGCTTCAAACGACGGCCGCTAGCGTTGATGTGCCGATGGTCCTACAACGGGCCGCCTTTTTTGGCATGACAAGGGTCATGAAGATTCTCGCTACTCAGAAAGCTGAGGACTGGAGTCTGCTGCTCGCCTCTGCCTCCGTTGGGGGTCAATTGAGCACTATTGATTTCGTTTTGAGCACAATGCTAGAGGACAAACAGCAAATCGTCATTTCTAGCGATAGTAGCGAACCTTGTGGTTCCTCTATGCCGGCTCTCGAAACTGCTTGCAAATATGGCCAGTCTCAGGTTGTCAAATTCTTCGTCGAAAGACATTTCGAAGATATATTCAGCGGGAATTTGGGCATCACCTTACTAAGGAAAGTCCTCAAGATCACCACCGAGTCAGCTCAGGCTACATGTTTACAAATATTGTTGTCAGGGGCGAAGCGACTTGAGTATGAGGGATACTCTAAAACACTCGTCGACTGTCTCGAGGAGGCCATCTCTCGCGCCATGTTGGGATGCACTAGGGCTATTTTTGATCATTTGGCCACCGTTGTGGGTCCACCGGAGCGAGAGCGTTTGGCGCACTCACACTTGATAGCAGCAGTCAACACAGGCACTCCGGCACTTGTCCGCTTCCTACTATCGATAGTCAGCGGGAAATTTCTCGACACAGAGACTGTCAACGAGATGTTTGATTCTGCTGTCGAGTTCCGCGACACCAGGCCGGGGCTAGAACTGATCAGCATCGTGACGCGTGAGTGTCTGAAGGTGTGGACTGACGACGAACGTGAAAAGAAGCTGGGACTTGAGGCATGCATCACGGCCTCCAATGGTCATGTCGAGATGCTAAAGTTCCTACTAAAGCTCGGCGTTGACATGGACAAGAGGCTCGAGGGGAGCTGTACGCCAATGTACTACGCTGCCGCGCAGGGACATGTCGACTGCGTACAGTGTCTAATCGACGCAAAATTCGACGTCAGCGCAGTCAGTATAATCGACGGCACGACTACTTACAGTCCGCTCCTTCACGCCTATAATAACGTCAAAGTGGTCGAGGCCTTACTCAAAGCCGGTGCTGATGTCAATTGGAAAAGTTCACGGGGCGTGACAGCTTTGCATGTTGCAATGCAGGAGTCTTGCTGGGATGTCGCACGGGAGATTTTGAAGTATAGCCCCGAGGTGGACATTTGTGTTCAACGAGCTACAGAGCTTTTCTGTGCAGTATTGTCAGGGGAGTCGGATATGGTAAAGAGGTTACTTGATGCTGGAGCAGATCCTCTGCGGTATGCCGCGAAGGACCTGAGATGGGGCTTGCTCCATCGATGCGTTTGGCAACCTTGGCCGGAAATCACGAGGATGCTGCTCGTTTATGATATGCCGCTCGGCGACGTGGATGCCGATGGCGACATGCCTCTCCACTGCATCTCTGAAGACACTACGGTCGAAGTCGTCAGACTTCTGGTAAACCGAAAAGCTGACGTTGAGGCCCTGGATAGCTCAAAGCAGACTCCTCTCCACCGCGCCGTATTGGCGAACAACCTCGAAGTCGCAAGATACCTCGTCAACACAGCTGGAGCAAATGCAAACGGAAGCGGCCTACGCGAGTCTCCTTTAACCGATGCCTGTAACAAGGCATCGCTGGACATGGTGAAGCTCCTCATCGATCATGGAGCTGACATCAACGCTTCATCTTCGGCCAGCGTCCTCGGAACTCCGTTTCAGACTATTTGTCGAGCCGCTGGAGACCATTCCGACAAGCTGCAAATAGCTCGCTACCTCTTACAGCATGCCGCTTTCGACGCTAATGCAGAGAGTTCCTGGTGGGGTGCAAACCTCAACGTTGCGTGCCTGACAATGGATTTGGATATCATCAGTGAGCTTATTGCTCGTGGAGCACGAGTGGATAATCAAGAGCGGGCAGGGAGACAAGCTATTCATTTTGCGGGCTTTCGGTCCGTGCCGCACCTTGAGCGTCTTGTCGAGGCGGGAGCAAGCCTGGATGCGACCGACCGCATGCAAAGAACAGTGCTTCACGTTGGCGTGCTGAGTGGCCAGCTAGATGTCGTCCAGTACATCATTCGGCACCGCCCCGACTTTGTCAGCAAAACCGACATTGACGGATGGACGCCTCTCTTGTGGGCACTGCTTGACGGCGGCAGATGGAATAGCGGTTCAGGGGAGCAAGCCAGTATCGTTCGGGAGCTCCTCAACTGCGGCGCCAGTGTCTTGGTACAAGGCGAAGGGCTCGGCCGAACCTGGACAGCATACAAGCTATCACAGTACCATGGACTAAGTGAAGAGATTGTACAGCTCGTTACGCCAACCAATGAACAGCTAAACTCGCTTGAAGAGAGCCAGCAAGGTGAATGGAAATACAACTTACGGAGCGAGAAGGACAAGAGAAGGGCGCAGAAGCGGGAGGGAGCATTCTGTGACGTTTGCCTGACGGTAGGTTCTATCTTTCCATGGTCGTAGCAGCTTCCTGAGAACGCATCAGCTCACTGACGAGTTTGCGACAGAACATCTATGGCATATATCACAAGTGCGAGGTTGACTACAACTTTGTTCTCTGTTTTAAGTGCTACCGGTCCAGAAATCTCATCCACCCCGATCACGACTTCACTGAGGTAAACCAAGGAAACGAATACGAAGGCGAAGCCCCCGAGGATGCCGAGATAAGCCCGCAGGCACCAGAGCAGGACAATCATAGCAGCGATTCTGGACACCACAGCTCCGAGAGCGAAATTGAGGACGACGTGACGGATGGGGATGAAGACGAAGATGGTGACCATGATAGCGAGTCAGAGCAGTCAGAAGCTTGAGACAAATAATCATGCCGAATCAAATTCTTGTTTGTTAAACACCAAAAATGTCCAAGGCTATATGCAACCTCCCATCCCCCTCCCTCAAGGACTCTCGCAGAATACCTGGGCGAGTTGGGGCTTAAAATCTCAAGCCGTGTTCCTCTTTCCAAACAAATTGATAAACTCCATGTGCCCGCTAAAAATGGTTATCAACCTTGAACGCCACAGGCACTCCTAAGGCCCCCTCGAGGAACACGAGAAGACAAAGGGAGCATCTTTCAAAGACCGAAGGACAACGCCCAAAAAGGAAAAGAGGATACCATGCGTCTGTGTAGGGTGAACCGTTCCAAGTTCAAACCACCTGTCGCGGTGATTCCCGTTGCGCACGCTGGGCCCACCTCAGTTAATAGCCGACTACTTGTCTCAACCTTCCAGCGGCCTTGAGCAGGTTGATTTCTCCCAAACCAAGCCTTTCCCATGCTATGCAGAGATTTCTGAATATGGGATTCCAGGAACCAGCCCCCTTTTTGGTTCATCCCGGCCAAGATTTGCTGCAATCAGATATCCCAAGCAGCGTGCGTAGACCATTTCACATGTCGATCGGCATACGAATTTTTGCGTTTGTCGTCCACGATCTTCTCCTGCTGTGGACCAGCGGCAGGGTTCGCTGAATCATTCTTTTGACAGAGCGGGAGAGACTCCTTCGTAATGGTGTGGTGGCGGCGAACGACATCGTGACTGACATGCTGAGATAAAGTGAAGAAAGTTTGGTGGAGGGGTATATATATAAATCGGCCAGCGATGCAATGTTTGGGAAAAGGGGAAGTAGAGAGAAGAAAAAAAAGGAGAAATCTATGGCAGCACCTGCTGGACCACCAGACGAAAGATGGCGATGCTCAAAACATGAGGTCTTTTGATTTCGAGCTCTTTTTTTCCCTTCATTTTTTGAGGGAACGGGGATCTCCCGGATTTTATCAAGTCATGATCTATGCAACGCCGCTTGTTTTTTTTTTTTTTTTTTTTTTTTTGTGTTTGGCATTAAGGTAAGGTAGGTGCACGTTGGTCAGGGATCGAGTAAGAAGAGAGGAACGGTGTCAAGTGTTTCTAGTTGACCCATTAAGCTCAGCCCGGTGGTTTCCTGACTACTTAAAATAGGGCCGTGTTGGCGGCGCGGTCTGCTTCCACACTACCCTATACCACTGCAGAGCGATGCGCCGCCGCTTTCTGTTTTGTTGCTGTGGGACACAATGCAACATGCGGGCTATGGCGGCTCCCTCGAGCAGGGGAGGTCGATAACGTTAAGCAGAAGAACCGTTGCTGTGCCGTCTTCCTTTGACAAACTTTAGCTGCTTGGAGGGAAAAGAATAAAAATGCTCAAACACCATCACGTTTGGTATTTCTTTGGAGGAAAAAAAAAAAAACATCATGCTCTTCAATAACTTTTAACAGACTTCCCTCATTTTTGAGATCTAATCCCCCCCGGCGTCCTGACCTCCCCCGAGTCAAGGTTCAATATCCGCTTGCAGGTAGGGTCATCCTTTCACGGAGATCAATGCAAACCCAACCCTTTGGGATTTTCTTTTTCTTTTCGTCTTTTTTATGCCATCTGAGTTTGCAAGTTGGCATAATTTATTATACCTCACATGTATCAGAAGGAAAAAAAAAAAAAAAAACATGGGCCGGGGTTATACGTACTATTACTTGGCGGCCCAGGCCGCATGATGACGCCACCCGCAGCGGGAGATCGACTGCGACTTCTTTGCTTGAAGTTTAAAAAAGCTGGCGGTTCAGAAGTATAGCAGCGTATCCGACCATGATCCGAGGGAGTTGCGTCGGAGGATCTGCGACCCACGCCAACTCACTCTCCCATGTGTGTTTTGGAGCAAACTTTTTTTTTTTTTTTGGTCAAAGGTTACACTAAAACATTTCGAACTTCCCGGGGGAGGCGTTGAGCAAAATCTCAAACAAAAAAACACAGGGACCTATGCTATTCTTTTTTCCGGGCTGTCACTCGAGGGGATTCCTGATTGGGAATCTGTGCATGATACGTAGTGGCAGATCAGATCATCCACTGAGTGTTGCTTGCAAGCCTGCAAAACTCGACGCAGGCAAGTCATTTTCAAAGTTTTCTTTTTGAGAAATTCGAGCACCTATGCCATGTGCCAACACCAGATTTTTTAGTTTTAAAAAATCTGTCAGACTTTTTGTCTACAAAGGATGAGGCCTCCTCTTTGAGTCTATTCACCATTAAAGGAAGAGAGAAAAAGGTCTACAACCATCCTACTGACACCCCCCAATCTCCTGTTCCAACAAGTCCCTCAGCTTTTCGGATCGACTGATAAAAGACGCTCTAAAAGGCAATACAATCCTATATTATAAAAAGTCAGCAGCGTTTCTTTCTTTCTTTCTTTCTTTCTTTCTTTCTTTCTTTCTTTCTTTCTTTCTGTTTTTCTTCTTTTTTTTTATCTCCCCTCTAGCACTATGAAAGAAAAGTTCAAACTCACGCTTGTCCCCTAAAACAAAACTCAGCCTCGAACCTCTCCTCCTCACCGTCCTCCCCGATAGGCCATCCGATCTCGGTCGTGGCCAGCAAGATGGCCAAAGCAATCAGCAAACTATTCTCGGCGAGATTTCGTCCTATACAAATCCTATAAAGAAAAGGAAAAAAAATTTATCAGCTTTTATTTTTCCTTTTTACCCTTCCCTTTCTTTCTCTTCTCCCCTCCCCGCCCTCCTCCCCCCCCCCCCTTTTTTTTTTCAGAAGAAAAATTCATGTTGATGACCAAACACACACCTCCCCCCACCCCCCACACCCAAGAAAAAAAAATCAGAGTAAAGGCCAGGGAAATGTATTAAGACTTACCTCCTACCGAACCCGAAATTCCCCACGGGGAGAGGTTCCCCCCAGCCTCCCTTGTCCCTGCTCTCGAACCTCTCGGGCCAAAACAGTTCGGGTTTCCTGTAAACCTTTTCGTCGCGATTCATCGCCCAGACGTTTGGATAAACTATCGTTCCCGCGGGGATGAATCTCCCTTGGTAGACGTCATCCTTTATGCTCGCGTGCGGGATCCCCAAGGGCGAGAGCGGACAGATCCTGTAGGTCTCGTTGAGTATCAGGTTGAGGTAGGGAAGCCTCTGAAGGTCTGCAAAGTCGGGGAGCCGGGTCCCGCCCGCAGTGACGGAATCCACCTCGGCCTGGGCTCTCCGCTGCGCCCCGGGGTTCTGGAGGAGGTAGAGCACTAGCAGGTTCAGCGTCGACGAGGTCGTGTCGTTGCCTGCTATCAGGATCGTCGCCGCCGCTCCCTTGATGTCCGACAGGGTGAAGGGCGATTCCGCCGTGCGGGCCCGCATGCGGGACCGGACGAAGGAGGGAACCGAGGCCGGGAGTTCCAGGGCGGCTTGGAAGGGAAGCTCGGTGATTTTTTGGATGGCGGGCCGCCAGGTGTGGGCGAACCGGAGCCGCTCCATGAATGGAAGCCAGGAGGGGAGGTATCGAGCTTTAGTTTGAAAAAAAAATGAGGATTAGAAAACTGACTGTTAAATAAATGATTTTATGTTGATAGTGGAGGAGGAGGAAAAGGTGGAGGAGAGAATTATAGCGCAGGCTAATAGGAGGAGGGGGAGAGTGGGAGTTGGGGTTGACTTACTGGCAGGAAACCTATCCATGAGGGAGCTCGCCGGGGCGCCGGATTTTCCTACTGCTTCGGCCGAGTCTTCGCCTAGCTTGATCCACGGGCTTGTATGGCTGTCCACGTCAAGACCGTAGGTGATTTTGAGAACCACGGCTACCGAGAATCGGCGGACGCAGTTCATCCAGTCTTCTGGGTTGTCGACGACGCCCTTGGCGAGAATAAGGGCTTCTCGTCTTTGGTGAGCTTGATACTGCTTCACTTTGGACTTTGCAAACGGAGGCTGAAGGACTTTTCGATGCAGGTGGCACTTGGGACCCCATCGAAGCCACGTGAGTGTTGGGGACCAGCCCATTCTTTTTATGAAAAAAATCCTGTGGTCAGCCTTATCACAAGGCACTTGAAACATCATGGTTGACGGGAATTTTTTGAATTTTTTTCTTTACATACTCCTCAAACATGACAAACCTGGGACGATCTGCATAATTGGAACCGCGCTGATCCAGGAGTTCTGAAGATGCCTTGAGGCTGTTTAGGACAATCCATTTGGTACCGAACGTCTGAAAAAAAAGTACATCGGTATCTAAATTATCAATCAGTACGGCGTAATGAGTAAAAGCCATACCATGGATGTTGTGGTTGGTCGGGAACGGAATATATGTGAGGAACATGTGAGCACATACCGTACTGCTTCCCCCACTCAGCATACTTCTTGAAGGCTGCGTCTTCAGGAACAGTTCGGTAGTGCCCGAGGAGGAACTCTCCAGGTGGACCAGGTGGGAGTGGGGGAGTATCCCTTCCACGCCGTAGCAAGCGCAGCATGTAACATGCCCACAACCCACAGAAGGTGATCAGAAGACCAACTAGATTCCGTATATGCAGAGAGCTGCATGCTGACATAGCAACGTTGAAAACCGGCACCTCCATGTTGCTTTGAAATGGATACAAAACCCAGTTCAACTTGAGTGGCGCGTGGTGGCTACTCAACTCGGAATGGATGGATACACGAAATTTTGAGAAAAAGGGGCGATGGGCGTAATCACAGTTGGTCGGGACTGGAAACGACGGACTTCCAAGGCAGCTCAAACAACAACGACATGAAGTTTAACAAGTTCACGCGGGGATAGACGCCATTTCAGGGGGGCACCCCGGTTGATTTATATGTAAGTGTAGAACTTCCATATTTTCCTGCGTCGAGTAACGACGCGGATTTCCGAGGATGGTCTCACTCGTCGACACGAAGGGAAAAAAAATCACTCCAGCTTGATCGTACTGGGGATAGCTCACAAAGACCAGCGGTGGAAGACAAAAGAATCATTGAGGGGTTGGAGCTGAGCTTTCATGCTAATGCTATCGCGAGATCGGCCATCAAAGGCAAGAGAGTGGCTGTAGCTAAGTTTCTTTTTTGGCAGCTTGCATGGATCACTTCCACCCCTGACAGCGCTCTCGAGGTCAACGATTCGGTAGGTGACAGTGATAGAGCTGCTCGTCAACCCACTCCCGTGGGAAACACTAGGCTTGACTGGTAATGGCGGTCCGCGCTAATGTAGGCTCGACTCCGCTTTCCGGGTTGCAAGTTCGGATGAAGTGAAGGTGAAGAGTTGTGGGAACGATGAATGCAAAATGCTGGCGCGATTCTCGGCCAACGAGCCTGCGGCCTTGCGATAGATCACACTTGGAAGGAGCAGGAGATAGGACATCTTTACCTGTTCTGGTTCGGTGTCGGGCTCTGGCTAAAGAAGCTGCTGCAGTCGGCCTGGTTGATGCCCACCATGTCTTTGAAGATGACGCCTTGAAAAGGTGAAAAATGTTGAGTGCCCAAACTGATTACTTACTCTACGGTAAATGTTTCCGGAGGTGGTCTCCAGGTGGCTGTGGTCCGCAGAAAAATTCTGCATATGCAAGCCTTGATGCACGAAACAAGACGCCAGGTCGTAAGATGTCACAATCGAAGTAATGGTAGGGTAGGTATGTCGGTAGATGGGCTACCTCGCTGGTAATATTACCCCGAATCGCATTTCCCAAAGTCTCCCCAAGGACCCGTAACCGGATTCTTGAGTTTCGCACTCGTGGGGGAATGGCAAACGAAAATAAAAATAATAATTGCTCATGTTTGCTGTGTTCAAGATTGGTCCACTCCTTAATTATATGAGGAGATGTCGTCGAGAGATATGCCGCCCGATGCTTCCGAAGATTCCCTGAATGGACAAGGAGAGAGCGCCACATTCGAGCCTGTGAAACAAGGAACTCAATCTTTGAGCCGATGCCCTGCCGCAAGATCGTCGACGCATTTGCATATGCACCTATGCATGTCGGTGTTCCTGGAGGGCAGAAGAGCCTGCAATTGGCCGGTAAATCATCTCATCTGCAGCTATATCTGCAGCTGTGGTCAGTGCTGGCTGCATGGTGCGATGATTGACTTGACCGCTTCGTCATGGAATCGGAGCTGAACTGAAAAGGTTGTGTCAGTTTTCATTTTAGGCCCGAAATGATGGCAATCTCGAAAAACGCAGAAAAAGCAGCTTTTTTCTTTCTTTTATTTTTATTTTTTATTTTTGGTAGAAATCCAATACCTGAGACTGGCGTTGTTTGTTTCCTCTCGTCAACCCCGTCGTGATTGTCCTTGCATATTGGCGTTTCATCGAGCCCAAGTTTGGTTTGTTTGCCGATTCGTCGTTTGTGGTTTGCACGAGGGAAAGAATCCCAAGAACCTGGATGCCAATTCTTCTGTGGTCCCATACTCCCGTTTTCCCGCCTCTCAGGCACAGGTCCAGCACGTCAGGGGATGCCCACACCCCCGCAACTCCAGGGCCGGGGGCCTGGGAACTTGTGACGCTAGCGCCCATTTTGGGTGCAAAATCAGTCGAAAATCAGCAAATGCCCCTCTTTTTCAATTGATCAAGGTACCCACAGCGTGCGTTGGGGAAACGGACAGGGGGGTTTCCAGAATGCAGCGACCCGTACCCCCAATTTCTGCCGGGATTCTCGTCATTTTATGGATTATTATTATGCTTTTGGGAAATTCCCCATCCCCCCAAACCTTCGTCGTCAAACTCGACACAACGTGCCATGATGCTCTTCGTGTGTCCTTGAACTTTCCAAATTCCAATCGTTTACAACCTCACAGCCTTGAGCAGCTCCACGGCTCTATCCATTCTTTAAAGAAACATCGAGGGGGGAAAAAAAATGTCGGCCAATACACACCGCCGGAATCGCTCGTCGATCGACCGCGTCTTCGAACTGCTGGCGGACCTCGAAGACAACCAAATCTCGCTCCTTCTCGACGACTTAAACCATACCGCCCCGAGCAACGTGCCCGTTTCCAAGGCAATTGCATTGTTCGAACACGGCCCGAAGCCAAACAAGAAGCACGAGCGGTCTTCCTCTCCAGTGAGGAACCTCCAGGCCGAGTTGGAACGACGACACAGCAAGAGGCTCTCTTCCGTACCAGAGCCGCGGCGGCGCCCAACAGTAACAACAAGTTCACAGCCTCCTGCGACACCAGCAGCGCGACTACCGAGTCCTTCCTCTCCCACATTCCTTCCCTCAAATTCCCTTTCTCTAGCTGCTGCGCCCAGCACACCCCCATTCCGCTCGGAGCCTCTTTCTCTCGGTCTCTCTTTCGACGAGCCTATCTCGCTTACGCTTTCTCTGCCCGAAACTGCCGAACGGGCCCAGACGGCGACAGGGTCCACCCCCGAAAACGGGCCCCGCTCCTACAAGAGGATCAGCCGGCCGATGTTGCTTTCGCCCACGGCCACAGCAGAGCTTCACGGCTTGTTGATGGCTTTTCTGAACGACGCGCCGCCGTCTTCAAACACCTCTACGGCCGCTTCCTCTCCTGTCACTCCACCCATGGGCTTCTCTCACTCGCTTTTTTCCTTTGAAGAAATGGAGCCCGACTGCCCCGGTCTCGATTTCCTTGAGCCGTCACCAACACGAACGCGAAATGCATCGTTTGTGGGTGCACCACATGGGCTCAAGCCCAAGGCTAGCATGAGCAGTATTTTTGAGGTTATGGGATCGCATTAAGTGTTGACATTTTGGCCGCCACCATTGGGTTTTTTATATTATAATTTTATTTGTTTCCAAAGACGGGACTACTTCCTCGCGGTACATTTACCGACATCTTAACAAGGCGTCAACCCTTTCCCATTCTACCACGTTTCCCTCTCTCCCTTTTCTTTTTTATTTATTTCCCCTTTGGTTTTGGCTCGATGGTATTCTGAGGAATTGGTTCATCGCACAGCAACGGACGGCGGAAATATCATGTCTTTATTTTCCTTTGTTTACGGTTTGCAATTAAAAAAAGAGGTAGTTACTCTTCGATTTACCTTAGAGAAACGCAATTTTTATTTGGAGTTTTTCGATTGCATTTATTTACATGCCTGCATTCTTCCTGTTAATACCACCGATCACTAGATTAGCTAGTGCCCCGTCAGCCTTGCTCATGCTCTCTCTTCTTCTGGGCAGTGACCAAGGGTGCGGAGAGACGAACCAACCCCTGCACCCTCCCTTCCCCCCCCCCCCTCCAGGAGGTCGCAATCATTTATCAGGCTGGACTTGTTGGGAAACTCTCCCATGCGGATGCCGGATAAGCACGCCTTGATCCCCTTCGGACACGAGTTTCTTGATCCATTCGGTCCCGTGATCCCACCAGCCATGCCTGTCCGGCTTCACCCTGTCCAAGCTCTCCTGATCCAAGGTCCCGACCGCGATATCAACAAGATCCCCGTTATTCCAGCTCGAAGGTTTGGGGGTAGTAGAGCTCCACGAAAATGGCGTCCCGCAACGTCGACAAAAGCAGCGATGGGCGTCAGCTGAAGAATTATAGTAACCAAGGTAGGTGGCGTCGGTAAGTTCCTTTTGGGGATTCGAGACGACGCCGCTGGCGTTTGTGCTCCTGGTGCCGTCGCCGTTGACGTGCTGCAGCTCAAATTCTACCCATGCTTGCGGGCAGATGAACCAACACTGCAGGGGTGCACCCGAAGCTCGCCTGCAGTCCTGGCAGTGATCCAAAAAGATGAAGGGAAAGCGCGTGTCGACTGTGTCTCCCCGAGCGTTTATTGGGGTGGGAAGTGCTTTGTCGATGACATTGCGTGATGAAAGCGCGGGGACGGATATGGTGTAGCGTATTGCTGAGCACAGGCACCCCCCTGTGAAGGTCTGGGGTTCGCTCGACAGAAAAGCCATGGGTTTGGGTTACAGTTGACGAAGGTGGGTCTGTGGCTTTTTTTTATATTTTTAATTTTTGTTTTTCTTGGAGAATAAAATGATATATCTCGCCCTCTCTTCTGTCATACCTGAAACCCTTTATAAGGTACATCCCCTAACCCAGGCAGCAATGACATGTCGTCGTACAGCAGCCGACAGTTGATTCCCTCCCTGCGGGGAGGTAGCAACAATACGACTTAATCACACGCGGACGGGTGTGACGTAAAATTAGGGAACAATACGTACTGCGTAAGCCGAGAGCCAAAAGCGCAGCGTTTTGTGTCACCGAACCGGTGACCACCCTCAATATTGTTTAGCCATAATTTATGGCCAGGTCTTTGCATCAAAACCCCTCATCAGTCACCGCACACTGATTTGCCGAATGTCGGCGCACAGAATTCTGTTACAAGGATATGTAGGCTTCTTCTCATCTACCTTGGAGGTACAGTACAGTACATAACTCAATGCCCAAAGCTTACATGCCAAGCTGTGGCTTTGCCGGTTTGATGGCATTCCTTCGCTTTGCTATTATTTTACGACATCATTAAGACGAGGAACTTGCTGACCTTCTTCCACAATTCGCCAAGTAATAACTGGATACGGTAGTAAAATGGGTTATGCTGCGCAGTTTGTCTCCATATCGTCGCCGGGGAACTCTTTACATCTGAGGCCGATGTTACACAGAGCATGGCAATAGAAACTATTTGACGCCACCTTCCGACTCTTCTTATTAGTCCCATCCTGTTCACCACTCACGTTGTCGAGGGGAGTGCCAACAGAGGTGGGGTCATGCAGGAATCTTCCTCAAACGTGGTCAAACCCAATCACACAACACAAAGTCTTCGGATCAAAGTTCCTAGCGGGGGGGTAGTGAGCTACGAATAAGGTGGGTTCTAGGATGGATCTGGATAGGGCTGTATGCTTCTAAGACGAGACGGCGAGCCCAAGGGTGGATTAGGATAAACGCGATGAGAGGGGTATCGAGTATGTATGTAAAGGGCATAAAAATAAAGATAAAGATAAACCTCTCCCCACTGATTATGAGGTTGTGTTTTTTCACTCTCACAAATCTCAAAGACCGTGTGTAAAAAGCATCGTCGGAAACCATGGCGATCCTAAGCCTGCTGTTGGCAGGTCTCGTCGTTTATTACGCCTCATGGGTGGTCTACGCTCGATGGTTCCATCCCTACTCCAAATATCCCGGTCCCTTTTTGGCTTCCATCTCGAGGTTCTGGGCGGCCAGAGGAATGGCAAACGGCACCCACGATAAGTCTCTCAAAAAGTTGCACGACATGTATGGTAAGTTTAGCCTACTGAAGTACCTATTCTATGGTGTCTTCAAAAAGAGAACATACCTATTCAAAAACCAAAACTTTTCCCCCGTTCCGTGCCCTTGACAAAAAAAAAAAAAAAAAAAAAAAAAAAAAAAAAGAAGAAGTGATACTCAATTACTGACTTCGTCACCATCTACACAATAACATCAGGACCAATCATCCGTATCGCCCCGGATGAAGTAGACATCCTAGACCCTTCAGCAATCAAGACCGTCTACGGAGCAGGCACCAAGTTCGTCAAGGTAGGTCATCATACCTAAGGTAGGTAAAACATACCTACTTACCTACCTACCTCACCTAAAAAATATATATATTTTCCCCCTTTTTATCCCCAGCTAAAATCAAATCTCAAAATTCCACCCCAAAACAGACAGACTTTTACATGGCCTGGCACGCGCCCTGGGCCCGACACCCCGAACACTTTTGCGCCACCGACCCGACCACGCACGGCGCCCGCCGCAGGCTCGTCTCGCACATCTACTCAATGACAAACATTTCCCGGTTCGAACAGGGGATCGACAACTGCACCTCCCTGATGCTTTCCCGATTCCGCCAGCTGGCTTCTTCTTCCTCTTCCTCAGGCGCCGAGGTCACGGTTGACCTGTCGGTCTGGCTGCGCTGGTACGCCTTCGACGTGGTGGGCGAGCTCTTCTTCGCCCGGCACTTTGGGTTCCTGGAAAAGTCAGAGGACCACGGCGGCTGGATCGGCGCAACGGACCTGCTGGTGCCCTACCTGGCCATCTCGTCCGTGCTGGCGCCCTGGATGAGGCCGCTGCTGATGATCGCGGGCATCTCGCTTCCCTGGGTGCGCAAGGGCGCCCGGGCCGTGGCCACCATCGAGAAGGTGTGCGACGAGTGCATAGGCGCCAGGGAGAAGGAGAGGAAGCTGGAGGAAAAGGGCAGCGCATCTGGAAAGGACGACCTGCTGGCCATGTTTTTCAGGGTCGTAGAGACGACGGGGGATCCGGATTGGTTTGGTCCGTTGGAGGTTAAAGGCGAGATATACGCTGCTATGTGAGTTTTGACCATTTTTCTCTTTGTCTTGAATAACGGTAAAAGGATGAATGTAGGTGAATGGGGGGGGCTGACCACAACAAAAAAAAAACCCCTCCTTTTTTGGGGGGTTTGAAATTATTCAAATTATAGTGGTGCTGGATCAGATACCACCGCAATCGCCATGACTTCGATTCTGTATCATCTTTTGAAGAACCCGACGGCTTACCGCAAGCTCCGGGACGAGATCGACGCTGCTACTCGAGCCGGGAAGCTTAGCGAGCCCTTTATCAGGTACAACGAGGCTTCGAAGCTGCGATACCTCGACGCCGTCTGCAAGGAGGGAATGAGGATTCACGCTAGCATCGGGTACGGCCTACCGCGTCACGTCCCGCCTCAAGGCGCCCATATTGCGGGTGAATGGTTCCCCGGCGGCTATAGGGTCGCTGTGAGCCCCTGCCTCATCCAGCACGACAAGAGCGTGTTCGGCGAGGATGCGGATCGGTTCCATCCTGAGAGGTGGCTCGGAAATGACGCATCAAATATGGATAGACATATGCTTGAGGTCAGTACTATTATTGAAAAGGAGCCATCGTTTGGTAAATGGAAGAATACTTATTGACTTTTAACTGCCCAGTTCGGCGCCGGAGCGCATCTCTGTTTGGGCAAGAATGTGAGTACCCAACCATTTTTCCCTCTCCCTGGTAGTTTCCCAAACTCTTGATGCTGACTGTGTGGATAATAACTAGATCTCCCTCTCTGAGATCTACAAAATCATTCCGGAGTTGATTCGGGCATTTGATTTGGAGCTTGTTGAACCTGAACAAGATTGGACAACGAAAAATACCTGGTTCTACAAGGTTGAGAATGTGAATGTCAAGATCACGCCAAGGGAGAAACAGAGATAAGCAAGCGGATTGGTCGTAGGTACCGTTTACATGCGTGTGAATTTTTAACAATATGAAGGCGTTTTTCAAACATCCAGATGAGATTATATTCTCTCCCTCCCCCACCCTTCCTCCGGGCCGAGTTGATTTCTTTTGATGTGTTGCTCCATCTGGCCTGACAATTTGATTGGAACCATCAAGATTATCAGACCTCAAACAGAGTCTGGTTTTGTACACTCAGTGTGAGTGATGGCCATATTAGAAGAATAGGCAATTGCCAAACCAAGATGCTGCTATAAAATAACCGGGGCTTGATGCTGTTTGACTTGAAAGGAACAATATGGCCAAGAACGGACGGTAACGAGGCAAACTGATTATTGCTGAGATGTTTCCATACCATCTCCGATTGCAGGCCTTGGGTATAATGTCTATAAAAAGTAATCTTACAACCGTTCGTACAGTACTTTGGTAGGCGGCGCTTGACTTGACGTCCTCTGCCCCCAATGCTTCTGTTGGTAG
The DNA here is from genome assembly GCA_033576145.1 of Cladorrhinum samala. Classification (NCBI taxonomy): domain Eukaryota; kingdom Fungi; phylum Ascomycota; class Sordariomycetes; order Sordariales; family Podosporaceae; genus Cladorrhinum; species Cladorrhinum samala. The sequence goes on along the minus strand of MU864945.1, from coordinate 108,370 downwards.
CCTGGGCGTCACTTTGGGCAGGGCTGAAGGAATATCGCTATTACAGAGCTCCACCCACAAGCTTTACAATCATCATGGCGAGCCGCACCTTGATCCCCACTCGTCGTTCAGGTTTGGCAAGGTCTTCTCTAGTCGTGACGTTACTATTTTCGCGCAGCCAGCGCTGCTCCTCCCCTAACCGCTTCTTTAGGCCCTCGTTCTCTGTAACGATTAAAGCATTGGCCTCCAAGTCAAGCGAGTAGCTCCGTTTCGTGTAATTGGAGCTTCCAATAAGACTGATTGAAGGGTCCTTGTTCTCCGGGAGAGTAACCCACAAACCCTTGGCGTGGTACGTCCAGGCTCCGGGTTCACCAACTGTTCCTTTCCTCCACTCCCTGAGAACTATTGACTCATCAAGCTTGTGCTGATGGACGGCACGAAGGAATCGTCGCGCAAGCAGCGTGTAAGCATCGGGCAAGAGCCCTGATACACCGGGAGAATTGTAGAAGCCGTTGGCATACGGCGAGGCCGTGATGACGGTGTTTCCACGCGATGCCGTAGATAATAGCAACTTGGTTAGCGACGGCGCAGGGTTGAAGTAGCCTGCTGTAAATGTCCAAGAAGACTTTGCGTATTTGGGATCTTCAAGTGTTTTGAGGATATGCGTAATAGCTGGGAGCTCGGTAGATGTGTCAGGCGCCAGCAGCTGGGAGAACTGGGCCAGCATGTAGACTGAGGTATCCCGCTTCTCGGCTGGGGTTTCGTCATATGCGGTGAGTGGCGCAGTTTTTGGTGATATCAAACCCGACAACAAGCCCGTCGACTCCTTGACAAACTGCGTTGGGTTGTCGAGAGGCGAAAGTGCCGCGTTGGTCTCTGGCCAGGTCATCTCGAACCCGGATGGGGATTTTGAGGGCTTGATTAGGAAGCTAAGGGAGGAGACGGCATCGTGGATGTTGGAGAAGTACTCGGTGATATCCTTGGACGAGATTAAGTGGTATCGATCCTGCCTGTTTGTAAAGTAGTCGTTTGACAAGTTGGCGCCGGTCATGATGATCTCATCGTCGGCACCGTAGAGCTTCATGTGTTGCAAACCCCATCCCTCATTAATCCTCTTTGGGATGTGCTTCTTTCTCAGCCCTGTCAAGTTCGGTGTGTGGTACATGCGGATTTCGACTCTGTCGGGCCCAAACTCAGCAACCAATGGAGCCAATAGGGACGCGGTCGAAGGGTCGGGGGCTTCTCGAGTTCCTCGGAGCGCATCGGTGAGTACGCTGACCTTGAGGTTGGGCTTCGCTCGGAGGGCTTCTTGTAGGGTGGCAATCTGAACATGTCAGGACCGGGGGCATGAACAGTGCAGAGCGCCAATGTGTTGATTATCCAGCAGTGGCACATACCAGCTCTTTCTCAGACTTGCCGATGTAGAGTGTCGACAAGAAGATGCGCCGTTCGGCCTTGCGAATCTTGTCCTTGAGGGTCTCGTAGAACTCGGCGGGAGATTGGATAATCCGTATTTGCGAGCCGTTGATCCTAAACGAGGGCGCTATCCTGTCGAGCTCGCTCGCGAAAGGGACAAGCATGGCGGAATTGGAGGCGCTGGGGCCTCCAGCAGCGTTGGCCCCGTGTGCGGGCATGGAGAACCGTCGACATTGAGGTTTCGAAAATCGTGCACAGGACCTCGAAGCCGCGGCCCTGAGCTTGCTGGAGCTTCGAAGCGATCCTCTGACCAGCATGACCGCGGAAAGAAGGGAGGAGGGAAGGAAGGGAGTAAGAGTAACGGAGGAATTGACCAGGCGCCAAAGAAACTCTGGGCAACTGCCGAACGAGAGAAACTTTGGATCTCGAGCTTCGAAGCTTGTCCACACAAAAAGTCTTGGCAACCGCGGGGGGAAAAGCAGCGCAACCACTGGCTCGGGTAATTCCGCCACTGCGTCAGTTCAACGCTGACGGCTCCTCCCAACTCCCGCAATTGAAAGCTAGCTTGGATCCTCGAATCCGTGAACCCGATATCACCACGGTCGATTGAACCTCCGCCTCCAGCAGCCACCATGTCGACCATTTCAAGGACACTCAGCAATCTTCGCAAGATTGGCATCAAGGTTTGCAATCCCTCCGATGGCACTGAAACAGGAATACCTGGCCAAGCTAACCACACATCATGTTTGCGACTGTAGGAATACTGGCATCAACTCAACGTGCGTTCCCCTTCCCCGATCTCGCCCCCTGCCGACGACTCATAACTAACCCCTCCGGCCACCGCGCGCGAACAGTATATCGGTACGCACCTCAGCTCAATATAAGCCGAAGTTGCGGTTGAAGAACCGGAGAGACTGACCGACGGACCAAAAAAAAATAAAAACAGGTGACACCAAGGCCGGCACCCTGGTCGGCGTCGACAAGTTCGGAAACAAGTTCTACGAGAACAACACGGACGAGTTGCCCCGTACGCTGCTATTCCATTTCGCAATCATGTCCCCGCAGCAATTTTCATATTGACTTCTCCGTCCCAGTCCGCACGAGATGGGTCGACTACGCCCAGCACGACTTTGACGCTGGCCACATCGAGCCGCTCTGGCGCTCGTGGATCTCGTACACCATCGATACCCCTCCCACTCTAGACCCCATCGTCCAGGCCACCGGCGACCGTCCCTGGGCGCCCAAGACTCACGTCCCCAACCAGACCTTCACCCGGGCGGCTTTCAAGACTTATAACACGTGGGTGTTCACAATTCTCCCTCCCAGCAGAGCTTTTATTACCACGTCCGTACCTGGCTAGGTAAAATTACTAACGTGCCTTTTTAAAAAACCTAAACAGAACCAAGCCCAAGATGGAGTCATGGAAGCCCTTTGCTGCTCCCAAATAAACCTGGGTTCGAGAGGAAAAGAGAAAAGAAAAAAGTGGACAAAGAAAAAGATGTTGTACATACATAATGGAGAGGTGCTGTGAAATGAAATAGGGGTTTTTGCTGTTTCTACCTGATAATTAAGCCCTATCGGAAAATCCCCCCGAACCCCCGGAAAAATAAATCGTGACAGAATACCTAAAGGATCCTCAATGGCCTGTCAATTCCACAATGAAATGAAACGGCGGGTGAGATGGATAGTAACCTTCATGTATGAAATGACAACAACAAAAATGTGCGGGCAGCGGTGATGTTGGGAGGGATGAACCAATCAATATCTGGGAGAAATGCCACACCAAGCAAGACGACCTCGGGGTGGATCTGGCTCCAGAATCGCTTCGGTCGGCATGTAGAAGCTCCTCCATCAGTGATTCAAGGTACGTACCTACGTACTCACTTTTGCGAATCTTTCGATTCGACGTTTACCGAAAATGTTAAGCAAACCTCGATTTTCTCAAGTGGCCGCAGTTCAGGTACCTTTCGTACTCTTTTCAGACCCTCCATCCCTGGGCTGTATCTAGATATCTAGCTAGCTATCTTGAACAACGGAATAAGAAATGGAGACGAGATAAATTATTAGTGCACCATCGAAGAAAGCACACAAAGAGTTCCCTTTTGGCACCGAGAAAGCTGAAATAAACATGCATGGATTCTCAAATCAACGCCTCCTCTACTCTGCAACAACAACGACCGTCGCACCAACAAGGAGAAAAATGTCCAGAAAACAACTAGAGTCTTGACAAACAGACATGGATGTAAACTCTTGTACAAAAACAGATAGTCTCCCCCTCGGGAAAATCACAAAGAATTGAAGTACTAAATATGCGTATATACAGGGGAACTGATCTTTTGCTGAAAGCATCCTTGCTAATTCTTGAGGCGAGTTTCGATAGCTGCTTTGATAGCTGTTGAGAAAGAAAAAACTTGGTCAGTTGTCCTGCTTTCCAGAGAAAAAAAAAAGGTGATATGGGCAAGTCAATCTCACCTTCTGTCGTCACACGAGCATCACCAAACAACATCCTTGTTCCAGGCATGTAAAACATTGGGTTGGGAACATCGGCTGTGTACAGAGATTCGTCAGCTGTTGAACTCAACATTACCATTTCTCCCTCAAGAGGACAAACTCACCGTAGCCGCTCGCCAAACCGCGCTTCATCACCACGACATGTTTGCTCTTCCAAGCATGGAGGACAGGCATGCCGGCAATGGGGCTACCAGGCTCCAAGGCGATAGGGTTCACCGTGTCGTTGGCACCAATCACGAGCGTCACGTCCGTCTCACCAAAGTCATCATTGATCTCGTCCATCTCGAGCACGATGTCGTACGGCACGCTAGCTTCGGCAAGAAGGACGTTGCACTGACCCGGCATGCGGCCGGCCACGGGGTGAATAGCAAAGCGGACATTGATACCCTTGGAACGCAGCATACTTGTAATGTCCGAGATGGCATACTGGGCTTTGGCGACCGCCATGCCATACCCGACGACGATGATGACGCTTTCCGCATTGGTGAGGGCATCGGCTGTTTCTTCGACATTGGTCTGCGTGATGTTGCCCTCGATCTTGTAGTCTGACGTGGTGGGAGCTGCAATGCCGCCAAACAGCACATTGACGAGAGAGCGGTTCATCGCCACGCACATGACATATGACAAGATAGAACCGGATACTCCAATCAAGGCACCAACGGTCGTTAGGAGGGGGTTGTCAAGCATGAAGCCCTCAGCTACCAACGCGAAGCCGCTGTAAGCGTTCAGAACGGTGATAACCACAGGCATGTCTGCGCCGCCAATGGCCGCAGTTGTGGTATATCCCTTGATGAACGAAAGTACCGTGTTGGCAGCCAACGCGCCGGCAGCAATGAGCGGGGATCCTGGAGCCATAGTGATGAAGGCCCCCATCGTGGCCACGTTGGTAGCCAGAAGCCCGCTATTGATGGCATGGCGCCCCGGAAGATTAAGCGGCTTGGACGACATCTTGCCAGCAAGTTTCAAGAAGGCAACGATGGAACCAGTGAAAGTAATACCACCAATGAGGACACCCAGATAGGCCGTCACAAGATGAAGAGTCGAGACATGAGCGATATCAGCAAGAACACTGCCGATACTGGTCAAAACAGCAGCGAGGCCAACAACAGAGTGAAGAGCAGCAACCGTCTGGGGGAGATCAGTGGGAGTGATGCGCTTGCCAATGAGAACTCCTAGCAATCCTCCGATGCCAGCGAGACCACCGAACTGAGCGAGAACAGCGACAGGGAAGCCCACTGCCAGCAAGGAGGCGAGGACACCAGATCCCACACCTAGCATTCCCAGCATATTGCCCATGCGAGCCGTTGCTTGCGAGGCGAGACCAGAGATGGAAGTGATGCAAAGCACGGAGCTCACGAGGTAACCGGCTTGAACAAGGCCAGCTGCTCCAGTTGAAGCTGCAGCGAGGAAACCACCGCCGAACACCAGACCAGGGATCGAATAAAGCCATGGGTACTCGGGGGGATCTGTTGGACGTCGAAACATATCGAGCATGCGCTTGGTGATCACGAACCCTCCACCGACATTGACAAATGCCAGAAGCACGGAAGCTGCGCCTAGCCATTGCGGGAACGTCTCGGGGAAAAATCCGCCTCCCAAGATGAACAGGCCACCGATGCCGACCATGCCAGAGATTGCATTCGTGACGCTCATTAGTGGGGAGTGTAGAGCAGGCGCAACGTTCCAGACAACACGGTAGCCAATAAGCGATGCCAGAGCAAAAATGAAGGCGTTACCCATAAACAAGGGGCTTGTGAACTTTCCGAGAGCCAGAGCTGAACCCATACCACCCGTCACCAAGGCAACCTCACGGGAAGTCTTTTGGAACGGTGTCAACGCCACAGCCTCGGCTTCCTTGGCAGCTGCTGGCGCTGCTGCCGGAGTTGGAGGAGGTGCCGGACGGGGAGCTGGAGGAAGAACATCTCCGTTCTGCGTCACGATGGCGCCGCGAACTACCTCATCCGTCAGGTCGATGCCAAATTCCTTGTCTTTGGGAGACATGGACAACAGAAACTTGGTAATGTTGTTCGAGTAGAGCGTTGACGATTGCGTGGGGAGCCTAGAGGGGAAGTCGGTGTAACCAATAATCTTTACGTCCTTGTACGTGATCATCTCGCCGGGCACGGTCTTTTCGCAATTCCCGCCAGCTTCGGCTGCCAGATCGACAATCACGGAGCCGGGCTTCATGATCTGAACCATGGCCTTGGTGATCAACTTGGGCGCGGGTCTACCAGGGATAAGAGCAGTGGTGATGATGATGTCAACCTCGCGGGCCTGTTCGGTGAAGAGCTTCATCTCAGCTTCGATGAATTCCTTGGACATCTCTTTAGCGTAGCCACCGGCACCGGAACCATCTTCGTGCATGTCGACCTCGATGAACTCGGCGCCCAGCGACTGCACTTGTTCGCGAGCCGCAGGCCGAGTGTCGAAACCACGCACGATTGCGCCGAGTCTCCTCGCAGTAGCAATTGCGCTTAATCCAGCAACACCGGCACCAATGACGAGAACCTTTGTGGGAGGCACCTTGCCTGCTGCGGTTGTCTGACCTGTGAGAAAGCGGCCAAAGTTGTTGGAGGCTTCGAGAACGGCTTTGTAGCCTGCGATGTTGGCCATGGAGCTCAGGGCATCAAACACCTGGGCTCTTGAAATACGAGGAATGAGATCCATAGCGAACGATGTTACTTTCCGGGCAGCGAGTTTCTCGACCAGCTCCTTGTTCTGAGCTGGCTGCAGGAAGCTGATGATGGTCTGCCCCTCCTTTGTCTTGTCTACCTCGGCGGAGCTGGGACCTCTGACCTTGAGCACGATATCTGCCTCCTTCCAGACGGCAGAAGCATCGTCAACCAAGGTAGCCCCGGCCGACGCATAGGCACCGTCGAGAAAGCCAGCTTCAGCTCCTGCACCTCTCTCGACAATGACTTTGGAATAGCCTTTCTTGAGTAAAAGCCCCACATTCTGGGGGCTCAGTGCCACACGACGCTCGCTCGGGTACGTCTCCCGAGGCACTCCAACCACAAGGTTCGAGTAAGGGATCGTGGGAGTCGGGGCGGCCGAATCAGTCGAATACGATACCACGGGTAAAGCCCCTTTCGCCGGCTTCTGGGCCGGAATTGTTGACAGAACTGATGCATTGCGGACCGGTTTGAGGGCCAAGATTTTTGCGGTAGCGATACTGCGTGTGGCTGGGGTTGGCCGCTCGCCGCGGAGAGTATTGTGCCATGCTCGCTGAGAGATGGCAGCAGGACCGGCTTTGGCCGAAGCAAAGCCTTGAGAAGTTCAAGTTAGTTAGCATTTGACGATTGGGTAGCTAATAACGCGCAGCGGGCCCTTGGCTGGGTTAACTCACTAATAACGGGACCTAAAGCCACAACGGCCGGCCGGAAAACGCGTTCAGCCGGGCGGGGAACGCACGAGGCGTTGTAAGCCAGGGCTGGCTGGAGCAGCGATCTCGACATTACGCTTGTTGACGAGCGCTTGCGCTGTTGACGCAAGCCAGAGAAGATGGGTTCATTTGTTCACGGATGAAATAGTGTCAGCTCTCGACGGGACAGAGAACGAAATTGTGGACTGTAAATAGGCCGTGGAAGGTGGAACGCGAGTGTTGTTGGAAACGTATATATTTGCAGACAGGTGTCTCAGCCTGGCTGTCCTCCGTCCTGTCCTCCCCTTGGTGCTACATCAGCGGCTCGGGACGTTGAAGCAATTGGCCGGGGTTCACCTGTCAGTTTTGCTTTGGGGGAGGCCAGAGATAAAATATGTCAAGAGCAGACATCAACCCAACGGTGCAAGTCCCACGAGGGGGGGGGAGGCTTTTTACCCCGCCTTTCGCCAATGAGGGGATGGCCCCATGCATTGACCTATCCAAGAAAACAACCCCGTCTTGCCGTCCAGAATACCCGGAACATCCAGCAGACGAAGGAGGAAAGAAGCAGTCGGGTGAAGAATGTGGGCCGACGGAAGACGAGGTCGCGTGGGGTCTAACTCCTTTTCTCCCCTCGAGCTTTCCGCCAAGAACCTTCAAAAGCATGCAACTGAATGAGGATGCTGTGACGCCCGTTTGCAGCGAGCCTTGCCCCAAGCAAGTGCGGGGGGTGGGGTAGGTACCTATGTACAGTGCATGTACTCGGATGGAACGAAGAAACCAGGTGGAGACACACCAAACCTTTTTTTTTTTTTCTCCAAAGAAGAAGCAGGAGGGTGAGGGAGGGGAGCTTGCAGGACCTTGCATCTTCTGTGGTGAGCAAGCCACATTTGTTGTTGTCTTTCCTCTTGATGCAGTGGGACATTCACATGACCGGATGCGGCGTTGCACAACAGCTCCTCCCCTCCACATGATGGTGGTCTGGAGTCTTGATATTCGGTTTACAAGGCCGTTTTTCACTGTGTCAATTACAATCTAAAACATTTGCAAAAGCCAGAATGAGGAACATGTCAAGTAATATGGCTGATGATTAGCGAGTGTTCACAAAGTCGAAGTATGTGATTCGGCAAATGCCTTCTTAAATTCGCCCGAGCTCACTTGGGTAACCAATCCGAACCGGGATAAAACAGCTTCTCCAAGTCTCGAAGACCAATATTCTTTTTACGGCAATGAGGTAGCGAGGTCATCCAACCGCGAGACTCAGAGGCAGGGGATTAGCAATTGAGAACTGGTATAAAATCCTCAATCGCTGCTTGAAGCCCAAGCCAAGGTGTGTCAACTTCCATTTCAGCCACCCTGACCAACACTGGTTTGAGGGCCAGAAATATCAGGCAATCTTCACCATAACTTCAATTTCTTTCCGAGCCTTACTTTGTTTTGGCCTGTCTGATATTCGGTATGGCTTTTCTCAACGACCTCACCCCGAACGGCAAATACTAATCACCTGGCATGATAGATCGGACACTGCGAGAAAAGTTTCTGAACTCTTACCCCGTTCGGTATGCTCGGAGGCTCGGAAAAAAAGGCCCCATACCTAACTTCACCATAAGAGATATTATCTGTTACTTGTGGGGCCGGAGGGCAATGGTCCTGCTGGTGGAGCCATCGAACTCAAGGCTCGACAAGATGTACGGGATCTCTGATGCTCATAGCTCATCGCCCTCTATCAGGTCTCACAGCTAATACGCCTTCGTAGGACGTGTAACTGAAATCAACTCGACCTGCTGCGTGAGCGAGGTCCTAGTGTTCTTTCGCCATTCCGCCGAAACTGGCACCGAGAGAATATTTACCGGGCCAGGAGATTCTAGGCATTGGCAAATTGCTGGACAAGACACAGGTTGTTCAGTCATATCATCAAAACCGCTCCCCAAATCTGGGCCACATAGGTAGGTAGGGTGGAAAGACCCAGCTCCCCTGAAGGAATCGCACTACCGCAGGCTTATAAGCCTGAAGATCTAGATGTATGGAGTCGTTCCTAATCGTCTGGAGGGTAAGAGACGTTGATTTCTTATGCTATGGTTTCGCTAAGCTTTGCAAAATTTAGCAAGTATAGACAAAGTAGGTAGCTTGTCCCTGGCGGATCAGTTTGACAGGGGTAAACCTGCACTGAATATCAACCAACTAGATAGGCACTTGAAAGGGGCCATTGCAACTGCGTTCGAGGGTGTGCGTTAAACTACCTAACGCAGGTAGACAGTGTCCAAGTATCTGTTTTGTAGGACGTACGATCGGATGAAATTATTTTGAGGACTTCTTCTAGCCTAGGGAGTCTTTCAGATGTCGTTCAATGCAACAGATGAAATTTCCCGTTGGATTAGTTTATCCGCGGGCCAGCGGTTGATCGTCCTACCAACCGACATACATACATTCCATACCCCTGATATTCTTGCCTATACAATTGCGGAAAATAAGCGAACGTACAGCGAACTGGTGGTTCGTCGGAGGTCCCTCCTCCGCCCTCAAAGATTCGCATCGCATATTTCACCGAGGCAAACGCTGCATCTATTCGTTCAGATCAATGAATTGCGCACAATCCGGTCTAAAGCGCCACCGCATTTAATATCAAAATACAAAGCTGCAAGAGCACACGACAGATCGGGGTATCGATCTGCCTCGTCGGTATGCCGGACGGCTCGGTTCGCGGATCAAGCTTCCACAAAATAAATGAAGTATGGATACTGGGAGATGGACGATACCGAAAGTGACGAATCAAGGGGTCTCCATGCCGAAAAATAACATAATACCTATCTACGTATGGCCCTGGATGATTCTGGGCAAGTAAATATAAATAAGGAAGCCACTTGCTTGCAAGACCCCGAGCAAAAGAACATAGCTACAGATGCTGTGATCAATCAAACCTCTGACCTAAGAGTTTTGATTTTCCACGCTCCAAAAATGAAGTTCTCAACCTCGGCTGCAGCAGCTTGTGCTGCCATTCTCCCCGGTGTTTCGGCCACGATCTACTACGCGGGTGTCGCTCAGTCAAGCGGCGAGTTCGGAGCATGGAGCCCTACCGCCCAGGTAGGCACCGGACTTCCCGGCCGATTCGGTGTTGACTATGCCTTCATCTCCAACTCGGGCGTCGACATTATGACCGACAAGCACAAGGTCAATCTCCACCGCGTTGCGTTCCTGCTTGAGCGCATGTGCCCTCTGTCCTACGGGCTCGGTGCCAGGTTCAACGAGACGCACTTTAACTACTTTAAAGAATCGATCGACTACATCACCAAGACAAAGGGTGCCTGTACGTGTCCGCACCTTTTTACTTTTAGCTATTTCCCCCCTCCCTGAATCAAATGATTGGTGATGTCTAACGGTGATTCACACAGACGCCATCTTGGACCCCCACAACTATATGCGGTACAACAACCCTTCCTCCCAGCCCTTCAGCGGCAGCGTCATTGGCAACGCGTCAGACCCGACCGCCGCCACGACCGCCCAGTTCGGCGCCTTCTGGGGCGAACTTGCCAAACGCTTCGCCGACAACGAGAAGGTCATCTTTGGCCTCATGAACGAGCCGCACGACATGCCCAGCCAGCTCCTGCTCGACAACCTCCAAGCCGCCGTCACGGCGATACGCGCCACGGGAGCCAAGAACCTCATCATCACGCCCGGAAACGCGTGGTCGGGCGGGCACTACTGGACCAAGGGCGGCTCCGAAGCCAACAGCAACTGGATCCACAAGCTCGTCGACCCGGCGAGCAACCTGGCTGTCGACATCCACGAGTACCTGGACGAGGACTTTAGCGGCGGGCACCTCGCCTGCACCCAGGAGCCGGCCAAGAACCTCGCGGGCGTGACGGCGTGGCTCAAGGAGCACAAGCTCAAGGCCTTCATCACCGAGTTTGGCGGGTCAAACACGACCGAGTGCGTGACCATGCTGAACGGCATGCTGGACTACATGTCGCAGAACGAGGAGTACATTGGGTGGACCGCGTGGGCTGCCGGGCCTTTCTGGGGGCCAAACAGTCCGTGCTGCACCGATCAGAAGCAGTACGGCAGCTTGGAGCCCGGCAGCAAGGCCGCGGATGGTGGACCCGGCTTGTACGATACCATCTGGGTGCCCGTTATTTCAAAGAAGGTGCCTGCCAAGTTGCAGTGGGAGGGCTTGGCGAGCGTGAATGGGGGTGTGCTGAGTCAGAGGGTTTAAGGGAGTGATTGAAGGCCTAGTAGAGGTGACTGGTGGGAGAGACAGATTGTCATGATCGGTCTTGTAGATTATTATTATATGGAAGAAACATCCATTGGAAAAATATATGATGTTTTCCGCAATTAGGGGAATTTATTATGGCGATTTGTGCAAAAATGTGTTTATTCAATACCTCTTATTATTGCCTCCCTGAATAATGTGACTGGGGTTAGGGTTTGATGCGAAGCGACGAGCGCAGTGCTGTCGGAGTTTTGGGGGGGCGAGGAGGGGGGAGATGGCTCGGTACGCAGTAGACACAAAACTAGAAACATGCAAAATTGCCGGATGTCTTGAGTCGCACGGCAAATAAAATTCTAAAAATATCTACGGAATTCATCAACTGTAAGTTTTGTTTTGGGTTGACTGTTCCCCGAGGTTTTGCATCCCGGTGAAGATCAGAGTTGTTGTTCGTTCGGTGTTGTTTACATTTGGCTGTCCATGACAGCCGCGCGGCAGCTGTTGTCGACTTCCATAGGGGCAAGGAAGGGGTGTTTGCCTCTGTGCTGCAACAGAGACGGCGTTTTTTGAAACAATCCCCTCACACCTGTTGGAACAGATCGACAAGATGGAGACGTCTTGGCGGACATGAGAGCTCCTTGTGTCATTTTGGAGGCTTGCACAGTTTCGAGAAATATCAATAATAAATAAAAGAAAAAGGTCAATCGGACTCGGTCGTCGTTTGTTGTTAATGTTGAACATTCATTTTTGAGGTGGGCCATCAAAGACAGCCGGTAGCCGGCAATTTTCCTGCTGGGATTGGAGATGTGGGCCCTGTTGACAGAAAATTCCCCGCCCCCACATCCCTCCAGAAACTCAAAAGGTTTGTTGCTGTTCTCAAAATCCATGTCAGTCATGGGAGAAGAAAGAAGGATCAACGAAAAGAACCACGAAAAGAACCACGGAAAGAAGCACGGAAAGAACACGGAAGGAAGCGGCTCCCACCACCCACACGAGGTTTTAAGCCCGAGAGAGAAAAATGAATACGGCGTTGGATGCGTCCGATTGGCAGGAGGCGTCCTGCCAAAGTTAACTGGTCACTGGCGCACCGGAACGATCAACATCCGGGACAAAACGCGGCCTGCTACCGAGACGCGCCCCCACCCCCGGGCCTTCCTTTCTGGCTGGCCGCCGACATCCCAAGTCCCCACCCTCGCTCGTCTCCTTCCTCTGCTTTCTCCCGTCATTGATGATGGACGCCATCCCGACTGATGACCGATGACTGATGGCATCCACACGTGCAGAAGTGCGGGTTAGCACCAGAGAAAACAGCTGTCGGAAACATTGACATCCGCGCCTCTAAAAGCTGTTGGGCAGGGGGGTTGCAGTGCACTCTCGCCCGCCGTGCCGGTTCTGGCGCCACCTCGTGTGCACCTCGTGGCCATGAACAACCATCTCGATTCTTCCAACTTACTTGTTTGGCGGGTATCAGGAAGCAAGTTATTTCCAGACCGCCGGGGCGTTGAGGTGCCGGCTCAACAACCTGCCACATTGGAACTCGGGTATTGGTTCGTTCCATGTCGCAGCCCTGGGAAAGCTTGGGCCACACGAACCTGAAAGTGTCAGGGGAGTCGGTCTCGCATCAAAAGCCATCCGAAACAAAGGAAAGCCGCCATTGGGGGGGGGGGGGGCGGCAAGGGATTACTGGCAAGCCTGACAGCCGTTTTAGACCTCTCAACTCTCCCGAAATCCAGAACCGTGTTACAGACTCACGGATCTCGGACAATGCTTGTCTTGACTGCCCTGGCCCCCGGCGGGCCTGACATCCATCCGCCTACCTACTTTTTCTACAAGCGGAATTGAAGGGTATTTGAATTGTTACGAGTCAAAAGGGTTTAGTCACCTCATCCCGATATCTCACTCCTTTGACATATTTTTTTTTTCTTTCTTCTATTTCCTCTTGCTTACTTCATGTTCCGGTCTTTGCCTATTTTGTCTTCCCAATTACTATTGGGTTCAGTATTGGTGTGGTGGCTAGCGTATCCCCAAGGGCCTTCTCCAAGTTCGCTGCCGTCCCCTTAAAGCTATCTATCCGCCCCGGCCTCTCCTTTCCAACTCCCCCGTCGTCCGATATGCCTCTGAGTATGCCTCGTTTCCCTTCAAAAGCTGCATCGTATCCTCGAAATATCGCATACCGCTGGGCAACATCGATCCAGAAGCACCGATCCAAGATGTCTATCCAGTTTTCGGTCCTGCCCATCTCGGCCATCCTCATCCTCATGATATCCGCCCTCTTTCTCAGTCCCAGCAACTCGGCGCCGACATCAGAGTCACAGGGCATGTGCACGTCGCATACCCAATCGAACATTCTGGCCGAGTCCTTCCCGAATAGCGCGACAGGCGTTCTCAATGCCACGCTGGGCATCATCCCCATCTCGCTGGACCTTGCTCGCCGCCTGATCCCCCCACAATACGGCATCCTCGAGAAGGCATATCGTTCTTTGCTGCCGGACTTCCCAGAGGGGATGTATCCTGTCCTGATCCAAGCAGCACACGACCATGACGTTCAGTTTCGAGCTTACGGCATTTCCATCGACGACTTTTCGGTACGTTTGCCATGTTTGATGCGGTAGCGCGGCTGTGCGCGAGAAGGGTGCTAATGAACATTGCAGCGGGTCGGGCTTGAGTTTCCGTTCCTGGATCTTTTGGGCGATGGCTATTCTTCGTTTCGATGGGCACCGGCGCAGCTGATCAGCGCCGTCAACGAAATCGCGGTGGACGGTTCGAGGGCGTACGGCACCATCGTCTCTCCGGCCGAGTACGAGCCTGCCTGCAACGCATACTCCGCGCTTCCGAACGGCGCAACATATTTCAAAGGCTCGAGCGTTTCGTCTCACGAATTTGTCGAGGTGGAAATGGAACAACTCCCGGTGCCCAACCTCAGCCCCTATTCCGTCGAGCTGTTCAAGAACATCACGAACCAGCCAACATTTGCAAACGGGACCACATGCGACAACATGATCAGGCTGTTCAACACCACCATGTCTGTCGACGAGCTCGCGCCTAGGACAGTGCGGGGCAGAGTCAAGGCCAAGACGTTTCCGTTCCCCGAGGAGGAGGAGCAGGAGTGGGCGGATGTGTTCGGGATCCAGGTCGCAACGCCCTTTATCGAGAATAATTACCTCGATTGCCGGACGATGCAGGGATACGCTGGAACCGGCGGGCCGGGTGACTCCCATGTTGCTGGAAGTCTTGGTGATGTTCATGACCTATAATGACTTGGCTTTCCTTGTCCTACCGACTCTTACTTACGTACTTTAATGATACCCCCGATGCCAAGCCGACTTTTGTACATAGTGGAACGGCTTGGCATCATTGTCTACAAGATGGGCAATTATACATATATACCTACATATTAATACAAATTTGTTTACTTCTCAAAATGTTTCTCAAGTTTTGTCTCTCAACATCTTGTTTGTCCAATTTGAGCAGACCAAAATAATTACTGTTGATGTTGCCAAAGACGAGGTGTTTTTTTTTTTTTTTTTCCTGGGATTATCAGGTTCGTTGTCCAAAACAAACTCGAGTGTGTACGAGTAATATATGAGATGTAGCTATAATTTGATTAGAAGGGGAAAACTGGCTGTCTATCTTTTCCTTTTTTTTTTTTTTTTCTTTTTTCTTCTTTTTCAATCCTGGCCATTTTCCCCCATTGAGACGAGCCTATTCAACCCTAAGCTTGTTCTAGTGTAAGGCGAGGTATAAAAGTACAAAAGTGGCTATTGCTGAGGTGTAGTTGTGTACACAAGGGATGTAAGAAGCACGAGCGAGAAACATGACAGAGGACAAATTATGAGATCGAGTTTGCCGGCGGGGTTAGCTTCCCCTTTGATTTGTTCATTTGTGGCTCGGATAACATCCTTGGGTCTTTTGGTCGACAAAGCTCGGGTGCGAGGTTAGTGAATTAGCTTAGATAGACGGGTAGGTCGGTATTGTTCGTGTCGGATATTAACTACCTACCTACCTACCCAGGTACTTTAGCTGGAAACCAGAAAACCGATGAGGATCCCGTCTCTTCATGAGCAGCCTGAAGTCCGATTACGCATCCAGGCAATTAATGCGAAATTTAGATAGCTCGTCTTTGCTCAACCAGGGCTGACAGTGCGTCTTCAGGGGAGGGGTGGCGGTCCCGGAGATCATGTAAACCTAGTATGGAAGCAAAGGATCTGTTCTCAGGTTCCAACTTCTGGATACCGGCGCCGGTCTGGCTGATATGCCAATGAAGTGGCTCTTCGCGTTTCCCCAGTTTTCCGGTAGCAGGAGGCAGGGCGATCACCCGCGCGCATCCAATCTCGTCGCCATTCCCGCTGGATAAAATGGCCTCCTCCCCACTCTCGTTAGTTGCCGCAAATTAAATCTTCGGGGAATCATTGTCCGCCTATTGCATTCGAGCAACTACAAAACCCGTCAAAATGCCCCGATTCGACTCTTGCAACTGCTCGACTTTGACCGCGCACCTCCAGCCTCAACGTCGCCGTCATGATGTTTTCCAAGTCGTCGAACTGGGCAAGCCTTGCAGCCCGCCTGCTGCTGCTGTCAGCGCAATGGGCCACAGCTGCTCCAGCAAGCCAGCTCCAAGACGTCGCCGGGGATGCACTGAGCGCGAGGGCTGACGGGGACAACCACTGGGTCTGCACCTGGACGTCAATGCCGCAGCTTGTTGAACAGAACAACATGCCGCCTTCACAATTTGTATGCGACTCGCACACACTAATGAATCCTTTCAGATCCACCGTACAACAGGAAAGAAATACATGATGTGAGAGCTAACTCGCAGAATGACAGGTATCTGGAGGCGTCTTCAAGGGCGCCACGCTTCGACAGACTTTCCACTTGTCGATCGGTACCGACAGGCTTCGAATTCAGTTCAGCAATACATTTGGCGGCAGCGATCTCACAATCTCGGCTGCCACCATCGCCTTCCCTACCGGCGGAAAGGCCGGCGTGGCTGGCATCGATGTTTCGACCGCCAAGCCCCTGACGTTCAAGGACGGCGCTGCTTCCATCACCATCCCCCGCGGCCAGGTGGCTTACACCGACCCCATCGACTTCAAGGTCCCAGCCGACGCCAACATTGCCGTTTCGACATACTTCCAGCAGGGCCAGTCCGGCACCAGCATCACCGGGCACCCCGGAAGCAGAACGACATCGTACATGCAGACTGGCAACCAAGTCAACGCGGCCGCGCTTTCCGGTGGTGCCAACACCAAGCACTGGTACTTTGCCAGCGCGGTCGAATCCTGGGCCCCTTCGAACCACAGCGCCTTCATTATTCTCGGTGACAGCATCACGGATGGCCGCGGCAGCACGGACGACGGAAACAACCGGTAAGCTAACTCCCTCACTGTTCAAAACAGTTATCTTTTTTCTTTTTTTTTAAGCGCACAAGGGAGAGTGGCTGACGAGTTTCCTTTTAGGTGGCCTGACCTTCTCATCACCCGCATGCTGAAAAACGGAATCACGCATATTGGAGTAAACAACCAAGCAGCTGGAGGCAACACTGTGCTTTCGGGCGGACTTGGGCCGACGCTCCTCAGCCGCTATAAGCGCGACGCCCTGCAGGCTGCAGGCGTCAAATATGTCATGATATTCGAGGGCGTCAACGATATTGGAAGCGGTGGAACAGATTCGGGTTCCCAGAACGGCATCGTATCGCGCCTCCAGAGCGCCTATCAGCAGATTGTAAAGGAATGCAAGGCCGCGGGCATCAAGACTATTGGCGCCACAATCACGCAGTTCAGCGGAAGCGGGCAGTCCTATTCGAACCCGACCAGAGACCAGGCCAGACAAAAGATCAACGACTGGATCCTCAACAGCGGAACGTTCGACCACACCGTCGACTTTGCCAAAATAATCGGCGATCCCAACAACAAGGCCCAGCTTGCCAAGCAGTACGATGGCGGTGATCACTTGCATCCCAACGTTGCTGGCTACCAGGCAATGGCTGATGGCTTCCCCTTGGACTTTTTCAAATAGACAAGGTAACGCGCTCTGATTGCAAGGAGAGTTGGATATGTACCATAGAAACTTGACATGTCATCTGCAGCATACTATATGTACTACCCACCTTTGTTATAGTACGTGACCTAATTACCAGGTACCTGGGTAAGGTAGGGGGGGTAGGTAGGCAAACATTATTACATCACAATTCAAAGAAAATTTTCATGTCAAGAGAACAACTTCAGTCCCCAGCTACGGAGTATAATTATGCAGTACGACCTAGATGACTCAAATGACCCGGGACCCGCTGCAGTTTTCATTTCCACTTACATCAGATTTATGTATCTCTCAGGTCGAGGGTGGAACCTTTGGAACCGCATTCGTTGAGCGGCTGAGGTTTCACCAGGGCTTGGTCTGCCGGGGCGATGCAGGAACACGCAAACAGTAGATCACACTATCCCCTTTTTGGGGACGCCATCAATAGTGGCCGCAAGCAGGCTCGTGTTGGCACCAGTGGCTGGCTTTCGACCAGCATGGCATTTCCCGAGTCGTTCTCATCGCAGACGGTCACTCCCGACAACGGGTCCAGGCTGAGTTTAGTCTCTGCATTGCTGATGGGATGGCGCCAAAGAGCTGGAACACTTATTCATACACATATGTATATATTTTGTGATATATATAGGTATATATATATATATAAACTGCGCAGCTTCCCTTTCCCTCCCTCTCACCAGTCCTCAGTCTTTGCCACGACAATCTTCCAACCGCCAAGTGCAGTATTAGGTACCTACCCAAGGTACCCAAGCGAAGCCGCATCATGAAGACAGCACAGCAACTACTTCTCCTTGCGGGCTCCGGCCTGACAGCGGCGCTTCCCGGATCCTCCGGTCGGTCCCTTGCCAAGCGATCGGACTACGACGTCTGCGATGACAACTGCGCGCTTCGGGGTGTTGCCATGCCCGACGAGAACAATTTCAAACTTCCGCTCGAAGGCGACCGGTCGGAACAATGCCCACCAGTGTATATCGGGTGCGACCCGGAGGACCCCGAGGCGACGGGGAGGGTCTGTCTCGATTTCCAAGGGCCGTCTCTGCGCTTCACCCATGCCATGATCCCCGGCTTCACCTACAAGTCGTTTGAAATCTTGTGGAAGGTGAAGGAATTTGCCGCGGGCTACCAGGTCGCTTCTTGCGCGCCCGGCGGGGACGGCTTCACTTGCGAGGTGCCATTTAGCACCATCCTCGGGGTTAGCCCATCGCAAGGCCTCGAGGCGATCATGGCAGGCATGTGCCCCAAAGGGGATCGCGAGGCCTTGACATTTGATCTCCAAATCAGCGGCGAGGTCGTGTCAAACTCGGATGAGACGGAGACCAGCCTCACCTTGCAAGAGCAGTATCCCTGCACCTCACGCACCGACAATGGCCAGTGCACCGCATGGAACACCGACGTCGACCTCGATCATACTGAGGTAGCGTATCGCTGCACCAAGTGCGAGCCCAAGGGCGAGACATGCCAGACTACTACTGCTACTTCAACCTCGAACTCGGTATCACCGACCTCGAACTCGAACTCGAACTCGACCTCGACCACCGAGCCCCCAACCTCGTCAACCTCGTCCACCTCGACCACCACATCATCCTCCACTTCGACTTCACCTCCTCCTACCCTCAAGACCTGCGGCTTCGGCACCGCTTTCGGCTACCAGAACCCCGTCGGCGGCGTTCCAAAGTCCACGACGCTCAACACCCAATCCGGAGCCGGCTGCAACCGTTGGGGGTGGTACGAAACCCCCACCGTCGCCGAGCTCCAGGGCGGCATCAGCGGTCCCCTCTACGTCGGGGCCGGAGGCAACGACATCACCAAGGCGGTCGACGTCGGCGTCTGGGTGGCCACCGCCAACGCCCAGGGCGGGGTCACCGTCACGTACCTGCTCAACCCGCCCTACGCCCTGGCCGAGGCGCACGTCAACCTGGCCTGCCTGCCCATCACCAAGTGCGCTCCGGGCCAGTACACCTACAACGCCGGCGCGATTCCCAACCTGCCCACGTGGTCGAACCCGACGCCGCTGACGTATCCCACCTGCACGGGGGGGAGCAGGGCGGCGCTGATTGTTCACGCTGCCGTCAACATCCTGAGCGTTACTTCTACCTGCCCGGCTCCCAAGGCTTCCTAGGTAGGTAGGTAGGTAGATGGGGTGAAAGGAAAATGACTAATAATGATTAAATATGAAAAGGGGTTTTACTTTAGGGGGGAAGGGGTTGGGAATATGACAAGATAGGTTGTTTTTTTTTTAAAAAAAAAATAGATTCTCAGCGAAAACTAAAGTTGGTGTGGTTTGGTAAAAGAATTGCCGGGAATTAATATTTAATTTCTTTTATATTTTTTGGACCAAATTTTGAATGATCATCATCGTGGCGAACTTGATGTGTACCTACAGGTACCTACCTTGGGCTAGGTATCTAACGTACACTGTACGTTGGAAAAGCCTGGTTGTCCCAGTAAACGCCGATTCCTTAGGCCTAGTCTGCATCGAAATCGCCTAATTATTGCATACATTTTTTTTTTTTTTTTTTGAAAAGAAAATTGTCGTAATATCTTTTAGATCTCTCAATTTCTTTGATTTTCATTCAACAGTAGTCCAATTCGAGCGTGACGTCCACCTGGATACCACACCTAACCATCATCCCCGGGCAAATGTAGATAAGTTAGATACTCTTGGTGTTTCCTGTTCCCAAAGACCCAGGGTCAAGTACGCCACGAGTCGACTCACTGGAAAAGTGCCATTCATTCTTCAGCTCACGAGGCCCGGGCCAAAATCTACTGCTCGCTGTCAAGAGCCTGTTCAAACGAATATGGCGCTTCAATAGGCATTCCGTGAGAATCCCGATCAGTTCCATAAACGGCTCCTCGCCTTTCTATGTGTTTCCCCTACACAAAACAAACAGGCAAGGAATTGAATCGCCCATCTCGATTCTAATTAATTAATTACCCGTCAGCCCCTCACCAAACAACTGCAGTGCTAAAGTTCCTAAGTACCCAGTGAGAAACAGACCAGTTCCTGTTCCGAACGTCGACTTTGAGAATTGCCTTCTTCCTGAGTGGACAGGTGCTGCACCGGCTTTGGCCTGTGTTAGGGGGTGTGCTGCCCTGGTTAGAATTGCATAAATGATTTCGTGCCTCATGAGATAAAAATATTCAAAAAAAAATTCTTCCATCATCTCCGAACTTCGTTGTAATTAATATGTTCTCGTATTTAATATTAGCATCCCTAACACCATTTCCTCGATTTCCCAAGAAGAGGTGCGAGAGCGAAAGGACGCCCTGCTTCACATTCCTAGCGCATATTTGCCCCTTCCTAACACCACCCGTTAACGAACGTTCAAAGGACCGAGTGATAGATTATAACCGGCTCAAGGGCATCGGGTGAAGATGCATATGACACTTGAAACACAGTTTAATGGCAGAGGATGATCCGGGAAAGGAGGCAGGAACTTTCATAACTAGGTAATTAGCCCTTCTATCATTCGTGGGTAACTTACCTACCTTATACATTATTTAACCCAGCTATTACACGAGAGGAAAAAAAAAAGGTACTTAGCTTACCTATTGAGAAACCGAGTGGCGTGACTTGGTCTTTCTATGAGAGAGCAGAGCAGAGTTCCTCCCCTCCTTTCGACCACTCCTCCTTTTGGATTGTCACCAACTCAGTCCGGGGTACCACACCCGGGCCACAAGAACCACGTCGTTCATGCTTGCCAATAATTCATCACAACCTAGGTACCATTGCCTCAAAGGGCATCGTCGGCTGAGATACCAGACACGGTGTGTCTGAATCTACAATGTACCTACCTACCTAGCTATCTAAATCTACCATGTGCGCCTCTCTAGCCACCAACCCGACGCCACAAGACTTCCAAGAGTGCCCAACAAAGCCCCGCATATTTAATGCCCAGAAGGTTGAAATTGGAGACGAATCTGGATAAAATAAGCTTTCAACAGGCGTCTTTGGCACAGCGAGGAGGTAGGAACAAGAGGCTGTGCTGATAAACCAGGTTTGCTGAAAGCTATGGAGGGTAGCCTGGGCGATGATCCTCGGCCTCGTAGCTTATGACCCTGAGCATAACAGACATGTTGGAAAGCCGGCGTGAGACTGGAACGGGCTGGAAAGTAAAGACATATCTTTATATAACTGGGCGGGAAGAAATGTGTGTATTCGCGCTTGTCCCTTTCTTCGCCAATGGCCTTTACAAGAGACATCCGAGGTCTGTGTACAATGTTCCAGCTGCACTCTGCCCCGGTTGCTTTGGTCTCCGTCTGCTGCCGTTACCTACTCAGCACTCTCCGCGTCTCAAAAATGAAGGACGTTACTAATCAGGCTGATGGCGTTGACCGTGTTGAGCATACTTTCCCATCCATTCGAGTTGATTCAAGAACATTGTCGAAGCGAAATCTACATTATAAAATGGCCACTAGCTCCTACGATCCGGATATGGGCAAAAATATTAAAAAAGTGAAATATTAATTAGTGACTCCTACTATGTTGTATATTTATCTTGATCAGCAGTTTTCAGCATATATGTAAGCCACTGTTGTGAGATGAGCCGGTCGGGGTGGTCTTCGGCGAGGGTTTTGGCCCTAATAGTAATGACCTGTTTAAGTAACGCAATAGCATCTTTGACCTGGCCGTTGGCGTGGTAGGCAATTGCTAGCACATGCTGCGACGCAAGCCGGTCGGGGTGGTCTTCGGCGAGGGTTTTGGCCTCAATAGTAATGACCTGTTCAAGTAACGCAATAGCGTCTTTGACCTGGCCGTTAGCGTGGTAGGCACTTGCTAGCTCATGCTGCGATATAAGCCGGTCGGGGTGGTCTTCGGCGAGGGTTTTGGCCCTAATAGTAATAACCTGTTCAAGTAACGCAATAGCGTCTTTGACCTGGCCATTGGCGTGGTAGGCACTTGCTAGCTCATGCTGCGACGCAAGCCGGTCGGGGTGGTCTTTAGCGAGGGTTTTAGCCTCAATAGTAATGACCTGTTCAAGTAACGCAATAGCGTCTTTAACCTGGCCATTGGCGTGGTAGGCACTTGCTAGCTCATGCTGCGATATAAGCCGGTCGGGGTGGTCTTCGGCGAGGGTTTTGGCCTCAATAGTAATGACCTGTTCAAGTAACGCAATAGCGTCTTTGACCTGGCCGTTGGTTAGGTAGGCACTTGCTAGCACATGCTGCGACGCAAGCCGGTCGGGGTGGTCTTCGGCGAGGGTTTTGGCCCTAATAGTAATGACCTGTTTAAGTAACGCAATAGCGTCTTTGACCTGGCCGTTGGCGTGGTAGGCTGCTGCGAGCTCATGCTGCGACGCAAGCCGGTCGGGGTGGTCTTCGGCGAGGGTTTTGGCCCTAATAGTAATGACCTGTTTAAGTAACGCAATAGCATCTTTGACCTGGCCGTTGGCGTGGTAGGCAATTGCTAGCGTGTGCTGCGACTGGAGCCGCAAAGGGTGGTCTTTAGTGTTATGACGACTCCTCCATTGGCAAGCCTCTTCCAAATTCCTCACAGCTTCCTTGATACGTCCGTCCACTCTCATGCACCGTCCAACCCAGTAAAACAGGCTGCATTTCTCCTCTATATCCAGTTGTTTGCTGTGCTGCAATACCCTGAGGGCATGCGGAAGGTACTCTCTCCACACGTTGCGATTCGAATAATCATCAGTCGGAAAAACCATTGCAAGATGTCGAGTTGCCTTTTCATCCGTCGTTGCCGTCAGGCCTTCTCGCTGAACCCAGATCCGGGTTGCTAAATGCACCAGACTATGCATATCGAATACCTTGCTATTCCCCCGCCTGGTCAGAAAGGCGTACGCGCATAGCGTTCCGATTGCATCGGCCAGCTGCACTGTCGACTCGGAGCCGGGCAATAGCGTCTGAGGAATTCCTTTGGGCTCGATGCACGATATAAACGATAGAAGATCGGCGGCAGCTTTGTCGGACTTGCGGATCTGGTCGAAAGATACGAGCCATGTAGCCGCCACCGCATTCTGCGCCCCTAGGTACCGGGTATGGTCGCGAAACTCTGTGCTCATCAGGCTGACAATGTCCTGCCGAGTGCCGTGCAGTAAGTCGAGGTACTCAGCAAGGGGGACCTGTTTTATGTTCATGTAGGCCGCCGCCTGTGCGATCGCTAGGGGAAGGTAGGTAAGCTGCTCCAGCAGCTCTGCCGTCACCGCTTCATCGCGAAGCATATCCTTCTGGATCAGTGATTTCTCTAAAAATTCGGCCGCCTCTGGCGGGTCCATTTCGTGCAGCTCTATCACGTCGCTCCCAGTGACCGAAACGGCTACTTCCCGAGACCGCGTCGTGAACAGGGTGAGGCCGTCGTCGCTGTCGGGAAGATACTGACTGATACCGCCGGGTGTGTCTGCAGAGCCAAACAGAATATCTTTATCGTCCGCATTATCCACCACGAGAAGCCATGGTCCGGCAGCCTCGGAGCTCAAATACCGCCGCACCGACTCTTTTGGATCATCGTCCGCGCCGCCGGTTTGGATAGGGAGCTTCCTGGCCATCGCGGCAAAAGCCTGATCAAAGGTCGCCTTGCTCAACGCCGGTACCCAGAAGATGGAGAACTCGGGCTGGTGTTTCTTTGCCCAGTATGCTAGCCGTAGGGCGACCTGGGTTTTGCCAACGCCGCCTAGGCCGACAATGGCGGCTTTTCGCCACTCCTTGCGCACGAACAGCATCGCTTTGAGCGTGTCTAGGGCCCTGTCTCGCCCGACGAAGCGCCGGTTCTCTGGGAGCAAAATGTAGTAGCAAGGCAGGGCGGCACGGTCTGTAGCGGGTTCAGTAGTTGCTAGCCGTTTATTTCATCAGTAGACGCTCTGCAGCAACTGTTTCCCCAACCCCGGTAGATCATTACGTACCTGTCCTCGAAGGCATCCAGTGACCCAAGAATGCCTTCATACATGCCGCCGCCGTCGCCGCCGCGTACCTCTGCCATACCTTGGTCTTATGGCTGTCCGCGTAGTCGCATGCGCCCTTGATGACTACGCAGGGAAAAACGTCCCAAACACCGGCGCTCTCCATTTCAAAGCCTATAACACCCGTCTGCCGTGCGATGGCGTCGCGGTCTTCGCCCGACTTCATCACTGTGTCGCCCGATGCAATCAGGCCAAAGTGAACCGCAGGCTGTCCATTGCCCTGCTCGAGGCGGGTACGCGATACCAGCTCGCCGTCGCAAGCGCACTCCTCGCACGACATGCCCTCGCTTACATGGCGATACGTTGCCTCGAACAGTCTGTCCTGCGTAGCACCGGGGTATACGGCCGCTAGCTCCGGCTCACCCCGGAGCACGTCCATATAGCCGGCCATCTTGCCCTGCAGCATCTTCCGGTCACGGAGGCCGTTGAGCTTGGCCAGCAGAGACCGCACCTCGGCGTTCGGCCTGCCCAGGACTTCCAGAAGCGTATCCTTTACCACGAACCGCTCGGGCAGTCGCCGTCCAAGGTCATACTGTACGACACCGCTGCTGATGACAACGTCGCCTAGCACGGTCTCGGCCGTCTTGCCGTTGTCGGTACGAAAGGGCACGACGCCGCAAACGCCAACGACAAGGGCGAGCCTGATGCTTGGGAAGCTCACGCGGCAGTTGGCGGCGACGGCGGCAGCGCTGGCCTTGCCCATGCCTGGCATGTGTGCGAGGATGACATTGTGGCGGCCGATGGCGCCGGTGGAGTAGGTGTTGGGATCGTTGGCGGCTTTGCCGTAGGTGGGCCCGTCATCGTCCCAGTGGTGGTCGAAGAGGGCACTGACGGCGTCGGCCTCGATGGTTAGAGCGCAGATAATGGCGATCTCAAAGTCGGCCCGCGTGGGTGGGCGCCGCGGCCGGGCTGGGTCCATGGGTTATTGCGCCGGAGTCGACTCCGGAAGGCCGGTGGAATTCCGGGTTAATTGAATTGGGCCTGTATTCCGTAAATGTGTGTTTTGGCGGGATGCGATGAGTTTCTGAAGTTGGGCCCTTTCAATCTGGACGACCCCTCTTGTGCAACCTGACGACTTGGCACTAACCGCAGCGGCCTGGCACCAGTGGTCTCTGCAGCTAATAAGATTGCAGCGACGCCCGGCTCCTTGCTCATGGGACGGCGTCTACCACTGCCCGGCCTGACAGCTCAGGTATCAAGGTAAATTGGTGGGGTAGTCGGGCTGTACCAGCGCTCTGAACAATGCAATTCAAGGCAAGGTGGCTAGTCACCTTGCCTTGACTTGGCTGGGCTGGTGCAAAGACTTGCATTGAATTGTATGCCTTGCCAACTTGGCAAGTTTGCAAGAGTAGTGGCCACGACATATATAACCCTAACCTCCCAAAACCTTATATATTCTTAACTACCAAGTAACATGAAAGTCCCCATATAAAGATATAATTAACCCTAACCCTCACTGCAAAAGCAAGGTTTGCAAGGCAAGTCGGGGGTCTGCATTGCCTTGCAAGCCTTGCCTAGATAGGCAACTTGTATTGGATTGTATTGAATTGCCTTGCACAAAACCTTGTTTACCTTGCATTGTTCAGAGCGCTGGGCTGTACAGGATTCGCAGATTCTTATTGTAATATGACGGGATAATAAAAGGTTGTTGGCAAGCGTCTCAGATAACGGGGTTCACTGTCACCAACAGCAGATTGTTCTGACAAAGAGCGATCAAGAGTAAATTATAGACAAATGGACCTCAATTACTTGCGTGAGGAATCTAATTCCTCCGGACGGGAAATGTCAAGCAGTCTCCCCTATAATGACTCTATGTGTGGGGGTATTGCACTTGGGGCGTAATAATAGTGGAGGATGGTGGTCCGGTAATAAGGACGTGTTTGTGTTAGGACCTACTCTGCTCATCGATTTAGCACCCTCGCACCAGGAACAGCTACCAAGTTCAGTGTTTTGCAGAAAGATTGCCCAAAATGTTTGTGGATCCATCCCTAGTCTAGGGAGGTCGCTAGGTAGGTATGTACCGTCTTAGGCAGGCATTTTCTGCCAGGCCCCCTTTCAACACTCCTTACACACGCCGTTGGCGTTTTTGGATTCATACTAATAACTCCCAAGACATGGGTACTTTACGTGGGTAGGGTATGTACATACATGCTTGTGGGGACACTGCACCTGACGGGTAACAGCCACAACTGACTCGATAGATGCCCTACTTAGCTGACCAGCCTTATGACGACTCGGACCTTCACAACTAGTGCCAATTACAGTACCTCCCTGTCACAAACGAAGGCGCCACTGGCAACGTCCATGATTCAAGCGCGTGCAGCAGGCAGACAAACTCCCGATACGTAGTGCGGTATATAATCATTAACATAATATTATATATATCAAATATTTCCCGGGTAGTATCAAGTCCATTATTATATGTTACATCTACCTGGTGACCCTTTGTTCTAAAATATTTTTATCTATGCCCCGGATCTATCGTCTCTTACGCAGCAGCAATCGTAATCTTCCAAGCCGCCCAACTCGCCACGCCGACGCAAACAGCCATGGCCGCAAACCTCTCGTGCGCTGCCATGCTCAGCTGCCCGGCAACGAACCTCGCGAGAGCGCCGGCGACGATGCCCATCCAAACAACAAAGAATCCCATGTCGAACCACGCCTTCCTCCTCCCTTCCCTCTTGGCCCGCTCCATGTCGCCGCTCGCCCTCATGCTCGTGCCCCACCCGTCGGCGGTCATGGTCAGGATGCTCCACACCTGAATGGCTGGAAGCGGGACGTAGTAAAAGAAGACGCCCGGGACGACCCACTTGAGGTCCTCCCTGGTCAGGCGGTGCGTGTTCCTCAGGAGGTTGTAGAGCGAGCTGATGAGGATGCGGTAGACCAGATCCATGACGGAAAAGTTGATGAGCTGCTGCGAGGTGAAAAAGTACCACGCGATGGCGCCCGCTCCGATGGCCGGACCAAACTCCCTCTTGGCTGCCCCGTAGAACAGCAGGGGGTGGCTGACGAGGTACACCTTGGGCCTGAGCAGGGATTCAATGTGCGTCGCTCTCGCCCAGCGGACTTGCTGCTTCAGCCAGCGCGCCATGGTAGTCGGGGTGTCGGTCGCGGCGAGCACGTCGGAAGCGAAGATGACCTTCCAGCCCCTCAGCAGCAGGTTGGTGGTGAGATGCCGGTCTTCGTTGACGATCATGCGCTTTCCGAGCGCAACCTGCAGATACCAGGGGACCAGAATTCCGGGGAGCGCAGCGAGGCGGAACGCGGTGCTGGGGCCGCTCTGGCAGTCGCTGGTGCCCACGCAGGCCGGAGTGGAGCGCGTGAGGTACAGCTCGCCCCAGTAAACAGCCGAGGCGAGACTCGTGATGGCCGTCTCGCGGGCGTTGTGCACCACGAGACCGGAACTGGCACCGCCGGCTTTGGGGTCCGATGCGATGGTGTTGATTGTTCGCTCAAGCGAGTCGGGGAAGACGATGGTGTCCGAGTCCGAGGACCACATGAACTCGATGCCGAGCACGTCGGCGATGACGAGCGAGAAAACGTAGGCGGTAAACATGATTCCCTTTTTGTGCATGTGGCGCTGCTTGAGACAGAGGTGACGGATACCGTCGGGGGTTCCGATGCGCAGCTTGTGCTCGGCCAGGATGCTTTTGGCGAGGTTGAGACACGACTCCATGGCAACCGACTCGGCAACTGCCTCGTCGATGGGCTGGCGGTTTTGCCGCTGGAGAGCGAGCGTCTTGGCCCGGATCCTCTCCGCCACCTCGCCTAGGGGTTCTGGGATTTGAATCACGGCCGAGTTGTCGGGGAAGACTTGGGAAAAGACGTCGACCATGTCTTGGTCATCTTTCTCGTCGCCGTCGATGCCGGCAAGGACGAAGGAGCATGCGCGGGCGTTTTTGTAGCTTTCGAGCGCTCGGCGGTAGAGCGCTGGGTCTTCTCGCCAGCCCACGACGGCTGCCAAGCATTCTAGTCGTGGGCCGGTTAGTTGGGACTCGAGATGAAGGCTATCCCATGCCTCCTTCTCGTTGTATTCTCTGGTCTCTTCCTGTTTTTGTTCGGTTTGGGACTCCAGTGCTATCCTTCGCCCCTCGACGGTGTAACGGTTGAGTTCCGTCAGGGCGATGGTGATGAAAAGGTCGAGGGTGACTGGGTATTTGCTGTGAACCGTGGACACGAGGTAGATGGGTAGTGCCAGGAGACACCCAAGGAAATGAAGAAACTGGCGAAATGGTGAAACTGGATGACCATCAACGACAGGAGAGTCCCGGTGGTGGATGTCTCCATCCACCTTTTCTTTTGATGGAGAATACATGCTGGGTGCGGGCTGGAGGTTTCCGTGCAGATCAACGTCTGGATGAAGGTAACACAGTCCGGGGATGAAGGAGTCGTAGGTCGTGAAGGAGGGGGGACGGGCCAGAATAATATCGTGGGATGGACTCACCACAATCCTTCCATATGCGTCCTCCCCCGATGGACCCCGACGAAACCCATAAACCCATGGAGGCATATTGCTTACCTTTTCCAAGCCATGGATGGCATCAGCCCCTGAGCCGTTGGTTACACAGGATCACTCGGCCAATGCATACGGCGATCCGTAATTAGGCCTCATGCCCCGTGTCCGTCCCTCTGTAATTAGGGACGAAGGCCAATTACTTTTACAACGTCACATCGTGCCAAGAACTGATGCATCGTGCCTGAAGATCTGCCCGTCCATTTCGAATTCCATCCAGGGCTGAGACCCACTTCGGATGCACCGTCGGGAAGCACCGCCAATCGCGACGCCCGGGAAATAATCTGCGTGCTGACAGGCGGCCAATGCATCTGGAAAGATGTGTGTATGCACGCCGTATCGGTAGGGCTCTGGCTGAAGATTCTTGGGCGGG
Organism: Cladorrhinum samala; assembly: GCA_033576145.1. Classification (NCBI taxonomy): domain Eukaryota; kingdom Fungi; phylum Ascomycota; class Sordariomycetes; order Sordariales; family Podosporaceae; genus Cladorrhinum; species Cladorrhinum samala. The sequence continues at coordinate 79,063 of MU864945.1, read as the reverse complement.
CAGAGGCGCAATCGCCCGAGCTGAATCCATTCTGGCGGGTTATACGGGTCGTACAGAATAACGGCAAAGTCGCGGTACTCGAAGTGCACAAAACACAACAAACGGCCTCAAACTTGCACATGGAGGAAAAAAAAAAAAAAAAAAAAACCAAGCGGTGGCTCGAGCTCATGGTGGATTTCCGTTGAGAACCGTTAACGACAAGCCGGGACCGAGACCGACTCCACACTTTCCACACTTGAGGAAGCTTCTCCTAGGCAGCAACAGGGGCAGATGCCGATTCTGCCTGGTAAATGAAATGAAGCCGAAAAACATTGAGAGGGAAAAAAGATGGATTTCCAAAACTGTGAGTCAAACAAAAAAAGCTTGGCATCCAAAAAAATAAAATTTCACACCCGAATCCCTTTTTTTTTTTTCTCGCTTAGATTGATTGCAGTACCTTGCCGTATTACTCGCTGCTGCGCCCCTCATGCTCGGAAATGTTTGGTTGGCTCTTTGGTTGCTGGGCCCCCCAATGCACCCTCCTGCCTAGTCGGTTTTCATACGAGCGGAAAGCCGTTGTCGGAAGAGCCCGACAATCCGCGGTTTAATTTCCCGTCTTTGTGTACTATAGGTTTAGGCCAAGCTCAGCCTCAGGGGTCCCGACTATTTGCAATCCGCACCTACACACTATGTAGGGTATGTCCTCATTAAGGTAGCATCTGAAACCCTTTGACAAACCTCAAAGTCATCCCCTCCCTTCCCCCCTTCCTCCCTCCTGCTCTTCCCTTTCCCAGCAGAGCGGCCTATCTCTCCAGACCTTCATCTAATCATTCGTTTGGGAGAAAAGATGATCGTCTCATACAAGAACAACAGGCTGGTGCCGGCCCTCATCGTCACGGCATGTATTTGCTTTGTCTACTATCTCATTGATCCCTCAGTCGACTACGGCTCCGCGATACCGGCGCTCCAAAATTCACAGCCGACATACTCAAGGACGGCAGGATACACGCCCACAGCCGCAAGCTGGAGCAGCGAACCAAGCGTCACGCCGACAGAAACTCCGACAACACCACCAAAACATTATGAGACTCAAGGCCCCAGCGACAGCCACCATAATGGCACGTCAGACCACGGCAACTCGGCACACCTCTCCCCAGACGACGTGCTGCTGGTCATGAAAACGGGCAGCACGTCCATGTGGAAGCGCCTGCTCGTGCACCTGACCACGTCGCTCTCGCCGGACCGCATCCCGCAGTCCAACACGGTCATCTACTCGGACCAGGCGGGCAGGATCGGCAGCTTCGACATCGTCGACGTGCTGGCCAACATCACCGAGGCCACAAAGAAGCGCGCGGACTTTGACATTTACCGCCAGCAGCCCGAGTACGACGCCTTCAACGTCTACGTCGAGGCCGCGGGCGTTGACGGCGACAACTACGGCCCCGCGGGCGGGTGGATCATTGACAAGTACAAGTTTGTCCCCCTGATGGCCCACGCCGGCGAGAACTGGCCCAAGGCCAAGTGGTACATCTACATGGAGGACGACACCTACCTCTTCCTCCCCAACGTGCTTGCATACCTCTCGGCCTTCGACTGGCGGAAGCCGCACTACCTGGGCAGCTTCGCCGGCAAGTCGGATGTGATCTTCGCCCACGGCGGCGCCGGCTTCGCCATCTCGCGCGGCGCGTGGGAGAAGTCGTTCGGGCGGAACCCGAACCTGTCGGACGAGTACGAGGAGTACACGGCCGCCCACTGCTGCGGCGACCAGGTGCTCGGCCACGCCCTCAGCAAGAGCGGCGTCGAGTTCGGCGAGAACGGCGGGGACGGCAAGTTCACCTGGGGGTTCAACCCCGTCGTCCACTGGCGCTTCGCCTTCAGCAAGTGGAACTGGTGCTCCCCGCTGCTCTCGTTCCACAAGGTCCACAACAGGGACGTGGCGCGGTACTACGACCTCGAGCGGGCCTGGGCTTCGGACCACCCGGCCGGGGGCAAGGGGTCCCCCATGCTCCACCGCGACTTCTTCGCGAGCATGATCGCCCCGGACCTGAAAAAGAGGATCGAGTGGTGGGATAACCTGTCTGAGCTTTACCAGGTCAGCTCCGGCAACAAGGCTTCCCCGCCCGTTCCGGAGACCAAGCATGACCTTGAGCTGTGGAAGAAGGCCTGGGAGTCGACTGACGCCTGCGAGGCGGCGTGCAAGGGGTGGGCGAACTGCGTGCAGTGGAGCTACGTGGAGGATTTGTGCAAGATGGACGACAAGCTCATGATGGGCCAGGGGTATGCGCCCGCAATGCCCGAGAGGAAAACGGCGCTCAAGAGGACGAGCGGCTGGTTGAGCGATAGACTTGAAAGCTGGACTTGCAGTTAAAAGGTGTGACGTTTTGGCATTTTTATTGTAGCGTTTTTCTAAATCTGAATAAATTCTTAGCATTGTGCATACCTATTTACCTATTCTCACAAACCACTGGGCCACCGATGTTTATTAGGCCCCACCAACTTCTAGTCGTGCTCTGGTTCTGGGGAGTCGTGAGCTTGTCTCAGGCAGCACCAACTCTCTTTCAGGTCCCAACACTGTCCTCCACAGCACTGGGTTGCTCACCAACCTTTCTTCTACGAGATTCCACGCTTTTTGTGTTTTCTCGCTAGAGCCACTGAGAAGTGCAGCTAACCTTTTCCCGTCTGCTCTCCTGAGCCACACCCCAAATCTCTCACGTACGAAGAGGGCGTCGATGATTTCAAGAGGCGTCTTAAAGTTCCCAGTTTCAGACTTCCCACGGGGGAAACCGTCATCCGAGAACTCCCTTAACTCGGCCCTAATGTCTTCTTCTCGGATTATATGCTGCGCCAGCTCTCTGTCCCGAATGATATTCTCTTCATTCAAGTGCTCACGGGTCGGCACCGGCCAGGACTGCCTTCGATTGAGATCCATTGCCTTTTCTGGCGGACCCAACATGAAGCTTATCATACTGTCAATGGCCTTCCCTATTGATTCAAAAGACATGCTTTGAGCTGTGCCCTGAGCAGGTTCTGGCTGAGTGGTAGTCGCCGATATTTCGTCCCTCAACCTGTCCCTGAACCCCCTAGCAATTTTGAGAACTTCACGTTCGAGCCACTCGTGCCTAGTCCCCCGAATCACACAAACCCCAGCAAAAGAAAATACGGTTTCGCTTGAAGACAAAAGCAGGAGCCATTTTCTACCATGCGGGTAGAGGACCGACTGCATCATTGAACGGCTGCTGGAATACACCAGGCTATAGCATGAAAACTTTTGGAGCTTTTCAAAGAGGTAACCGTGCCACTTATCCTTTCTGTCTGCGGCTTTAAGGACAAAAGTGTCGCGATTGGAAAGGAAAAACTCGAAGTCGGGCGTGAGCAAACCATCCAACAAGGACTTTAAAGTACCGACGCGCACAACGTCCAACTCGATGCATCTCTGACCACGATCGACCGAAGGACGCGTAAGCACCGAACATTCGGCATGTGGTTTCTTGATGAGCCTCACTAGCTCGCCGAGTTCCCGCACGACTGGAGCCGACCAGTCAGGAACCCAAGCAGGAAGGGTTTGGTGGTTGCGAAAACCCAAAGCACGCATAAGGAGATTCTCAACGCCGTGCATCTCGGCGATGTTGAGAGCAGTCTCAATGTATACGTCTTCGACGCTGGAATTGTAGTCTGCTATAAATCCCAACGTAGGTGCGCACTGGATCATCCCAAACACTGCAAAGATCTTGTCCCGTGGATCAGTGGCATGGCTGTCCCTAGCATTGTCCAGGAGATCAAGGAGGCTTGAGCTGTCCCGAAACTTGCGTGGTGCAAGTGTCACAACCCTCGGTAAAGGAAAGGATCGCCATTCCTGCACAAATGAGCTAGCCATTGACGTGGCGTTGTCTCGGAGGTGTTCCCAAGATGCCTCGTATCTTCCACAAACCACGACACCCTCTCTGGCCAGGGCAACCTCCTGCAAGATCCAGACTCGAGAGAAGTACCGGCGTCTAAAGAGAGAAAGCATAGCTCTGCTGATGGACTCCCTTACTCGCGTGCCCGAATTGCGGTCATCCTCCTCGGTCGGGAAACGTCCAGCGGTTGCCCGGACATTGTCGAGACGCTTCAGGCCTTCGTGTTCATCATCCAAGGGCTCTCCAAGGTAGATAAGAACCCGCCTTGCCCGTGAGTAGATGTCGGGCATAAGTTGTACCTGGTGGCCCTGCTCATCCTTGTTTTCCTGGTTGATGCACACCGCATCAATCCACACGATTCTTGGCGTCGACAGTCTTCGAACCCGCCTCAAGACGGCTTCGCAGTTCGCTGTGACTGCAAATGGGGTGCCGGAAATAGAGATCGTCTTGGATTTCGTGGCATCGCCCGACTCGTCGGCCCAGGTGTATGAGATTGCCTCGTATTCGAGGCGCGTGTCGGTCCTGACGTGAACCAGTCTGCAGTGGATCGCATCATCAAACGCCCCTGGCTCGACGACTAAAAGGCGGAGCCCCTGTTTTCCTGTAACATCTGTGTATTTCCAGGGAGTCGATTGATCATGTTGGATTTCACCAGCCGTCTGGGCGGATGACGAGGAGCTTTGCAGGTTGCCGCTAGAATGAATGTTGTCCTCAGCGTGAACCCAATCGTCATAATCGTCATCGTCCCAGTTGTCGCCATCCCATTCGTCTTCATAGTCGCTTTCAAATTGATGTTGGAAATTGGTAGGTTCTGATGAAGGGCCCTGGGCTTGCTGAGACATTGTGAATTGAATGTTGGCATTAATGATTCTTCTGATGAGGTTATGCCCAGAAACCCTGGCAAGACAGAAAGCGGGGTAAAAAGAAAAGACAGCTGAATGGAGCGTGACGGGGCGTTGACCAAGCCACACAGCCTTCGAAGACCCTCGGGCGAGGCTTCGGCTGCCTCCCAATCTACGCCAAAAATAGCAATTCAGGGAATACCCTAACCCTCACAAAAAGAGCATTTTCAGGGGGCCAAGCTGTAGGTTGCCATGGAGTTTCTATTCACCACTAGTCTTTCGATCGAAACTTAAACTCGTTGTGGTAGGGGGGATTGCGGACGGCACCACGGCGTGTTCTCTCACAAGGCGCGGCAAAAGTGAGATTGCGTACTAGTAGCAATTCTCGAAAAAAGGCCTGTCAAAGTTCATGTTGAGTTCCAAATAAGTAGGTACCTATGCATCCATAAATAACCCCGGTCAAGGTAGGGTAGGCCATGACCTTATTTTCTACAAATCATGAATATTGTTAGTGTTCCGCCGGTCCGCTGCTAAGTGATCGATCTTATCCAACAGTCCTATCCGACAACTCAACAACAATGATGCCAGTGAGACCTGAATTGCAGTCTCGACGGAGCCAACAAGCCGACTAGGGCAGAACCAGATATACTCTCTCCAACCCCTTGCTCTGCATCTTCAAGCCCGGCAGAAGTGCCCGCCGGGATAGTTTTGATTTTGAATTTCGACAACGCTTGGTAAATGGTATTGAAAAGCGGATCCAGATTGTAGTCCATATCCTACCTTACCTCTGGTTTGCCATTGTTGTCAGGGTTGCACTGTGAGCCTCAATAGGCATTGTCAATAATTAATTAATCACGTTTCTCTGCGCCGTGGTAGCTGGCTACGGTACCTACCTAGGTACCCACTTGCATGGGTGTGAATAGCACCCGTACCTATCATGCTAGTACTCTGTCAATGCTACGCGAACGATGGCGTGCGGTAACTTACTAAATATCATAGCGGGAGAGCAAGAGCACGAGTTTCTCCGCTTCACTCGGTCAAACAACCGTTGTTCGGCAGGTTTCCAACGGTGCTGAGCAAACGGAAGCACAGTGAAGGGCTCCAAAGCCTCGATTCTCTCCACGCCTCGTTGGACTTGAGTGGCCAGCTGTTGACGTATCTTCAAGATCTTGAACGACCTAACCTCGTCGTCGAGTGTGACAGTAAGCGTTTGCGCAACCTTGAGATTGTAATCAACCTGCGCGAGCGTCCAAGCGTGGTTGTTTGGATGACAAATTTTATTTCTAAGCCTGGAGAGGCTTTCAAGCGCCGACCGAATCCGATAATCACTGCAAAAAACCCACAGTGCACCGTCGGCCATGTCACCGTAGCTGGTCGATATTGTTGTAGGGCCGTCTGGGAAGCTCCTATGAACTTCCGGCCACCGAACCTTTGCTGCAACCCAAAAGGCTGCGACAGCAATTTTATGGGCCTTGCTGAGGAGTGCCATTGTAATGTGCCCTCTCACGAGGACATCATCCAAATTCCTTTTCGGGTCCCTGCAGAGATCTTCCAAAGGAAACTCGTATAATCGTGTTCGGTCAGCTAAACAAGTTTCTGGGTCAGTGGTGGCCGTCTTGTTCATGTTGAGAGTCGCAGTCGAGACCTCGGATTCTGGCCACCCATCTTCTTCTACTGCTGTTGTCAAACATTTAGGTTCACGATATTCGACATCTGGCCAAAGGTTTGCGTGAAAAATAGCTCGCCGTTTCTTCAGCGCATCGGTAGCCGAGAGGCTTGATTCCCACTCTCTTGCTCTGCTGCTCTCCGTGGGCATCATGAAGCGCTTCTCATGTTTGTTCGCGATATCAAGCTGGAGCAGCTTCCCTGATTGATATATGATCGTCGAGCTCTCAGGATTCTTGGTTTTCGACTTGATCAAGGCCGAGGGGCTGGTCGAGACTGGAACTTCTTGTGTTGGAGCCCGGACGGCTAGCCGGGCACGAAACGCGACCGTGGGGCTCGCGAAAGATTTGCTCACGCCGACCGTGGAAGTTGGCTCCGATGCGGATCTGTGAGCTCCGGGCGCCTTACGTCGGATCAGACTTTGCTTTCGACGACGGCAGTTTGAGCACGACAAGACGGCCAGGTTTAGCTGGCGATTTTCCTCCTTAACTAACTTGAGCTCCTCCTGGAGCTGCTCTTTCTCACGCAGAGCAAGCGCCAGACGATGGGTGAGCGGCTGGATAATTTTAGGCATTGTCGTATTATTTAACGGTGTTCGACGTGCGGATCTTGCTTTAAAAGCTTAATATTTTCAAAAATCGACAAGGATTTGACCGAGCTAAAGGTGCAAGAATCTGAAGAAGAAGTGAGTGGGAAGGTGGGGGTTTCAATGCCGTTCGTTCAGTTTGTGTGTGGAAGTCGCTGTGCAGCGGAGATGCCTCTCGCGCCGATAAGCTTTCCTCTAGAGGCGCCCGCGTCAGCCAGCAACTCTAATCTCTAGACTTGTTTCATTGGCCCAACGCCCTCTACTACTGGAAATGGAAAACTCTAATTCAACACGCATTCTCAGATCTGTTCTGCCTGTTGCCAAAGATGGAGATTGAACCTTGAGTGCACGCAAATTCCAATGCCAACAATGCACATTACCGTAGGTAGGCGGTTGTGGGTTCGCTGTGTCCTTCTCTGACATCCCGAAGCTTGCACATGTTAGATAACACATAACGCATTTATTTAGTACTTCAGAATTGACAAACTTGAACTTGAAGATTCGTGGGTGGCTGTCGAGAGCACCACCCATGTTGACTAGCACGACAGGTCGAAAAGGGGGTTGCCCAGTGTGTGATAATGCAGAACACTGTCCCCATGCACTGTTTGGGCCACAAATCCAAATTTTTTGTAAATGTTTTTTGATGAGATTTTCAAGTGATGTCAGTTGAGCCAACAAAAAAACAACAAAAAAGTAATATTACTTTTTTGACTTTTTATTTTATTTTATTTTTTGGGGAGCCACCGCGCACCATCTCATAGGTTCCCACACCTGCTCACGAGCTTATTTTGTATCATGGCTCCTCAACTTCTCGAAGATGAGATTGACGATCTCATTTACTTTGCCCGTGTGGGTGACAAGGAGGAATTGCTCTCGGTGCTCGGCGCAGTTGGAGAGCGCACAACGCCGGCGTCTCCCGCAGAGATCCTCGCCGCTGCGGTCGACCAAGGAAACAAGTCCACATGCCTACATATGGCTGCTGCGAATGGCCACACTGGTGAGTTTTTCCACCTCTTTTTTATTCATGCAAATCAAACAGTTCGCTGACTTACCCCACCTTGCTCGCTCAACAAAAAAACAGACATCGTCAACTTCCTTGTAGAACAATTCTCATCCCGGCCAAAAGAGGAGAAGCAGGCTTTTCTAGATGCAGCTAACGAGTTTGGAAATACCGGCCTTCACTGGGCTGCAATGAGCGGTCATCTCCCTGTTGTCAAGCTGCTCGTCGATGCGGGGGCATCGGTAGCACTGCCCAACGACAAGAATTACATTCCCCTGGATTTGGCAAGCTTTGGCGAGAAGGTTGACGTGGTGGACTATTTCCTCAAGGAAGTACGCGAAATGGAGGCGAAGGAGGGCGAGGAGGGGCTGGCAACTGCGGTGGGCAACGCCGACCTCAAAGATGAGGATGAGGCCGGGAGCTCGAAAACAGCTGACAAGACTGATAGTTGAGCCTGATGGCGCTTCTATGATAATGAGAAAGGAAACCTTCATGGCCAAAAATAATCAGCCGATGTGGATTCACCGAGATGCTATGCAATCAACACAAGTGATGCCTCACCTGAGCTCTAAACACTCCTTTACTGTCCTGTGAGCACCCATCCTTACCAGAGGGGATCCGATTCTTGAAACCGGTTTTGCAGCTCGGCTTGAAGAAGCTGCACACTTGCCTCCTCGAGGAGGCCGTTGTCTTATTGACTGAGAAGTCTCCCCTGGACCATTCCTCCTATGGACTAGTGCGACGAATGATTTTTGCCACCTTTTGGGGTTCTTAAAATATTTTGTTCTCGTGCGTTCTCGTTTCTTAATGTTATGACAAGGAGGGGCTAAGCTTGATGGGGAAGGAAAGTGATGTTAGTACTTCTTATCCCAGAGGCTCACGGAATGCAACCCAACAGTGCTCCTCACCGTACAGTCAAGGAACTGCAGTCCCATGGTCATACAAAAGCCACAATGTGAATCTTGATTTCTTGGGTAAGAAGGTAGTTCTTCTCCCCCCTCACCCCCTTTCCGTGGGTACAGCTATCCGAAGGGTTAGGGTTCATCCCAATCATCCGTCACTTTTTACCGCTTTTTACTTCATGATCCATTTAGGTCTGACCAGTTTCAAGCTAAAAAAAGGCCGCAAATCAATGCAAAACTACATTTATAAACCAGCGGCGCAAGGAGATACGATCATTTTCGTCTCGAATAGGACATCAACCTTCAAGCCCGGCCTCACTATTATTACCCTCGGGAAGACAGATTTATATGTGCTAGATACAAAGGGAACGACAAGAGTGTGAAATTTCGGCCATCCTCCTCATAGGAAGAATTTTTATTTGGGTGGCGGTCTTATACCCAAAAAGGAAAAGGGGATCAAAAATCCCAAAAACTTTGTTCCCCTCGACCGGAATCGAGCCGGTGACCTTTCGGTAATCAATAAATTCCTTTACAGCCGAACGTGATAGCCAACTACACCACAAGGGGATTTCTTGTTTTGTTGAGGTCGGGTGAAAAAGAATGGTATTATATAGCTTATGCATTAGCTACAGTTAAAGTACCTCTAAACAAAACCTCCTGAGCGTATTTCGAACGAATTATCAAAGCGAAATTTGGCAGGCTTTCAGATTCGGCAAGTAAATATGCCATAGTGGCTAGACTCGTGCTGACTTGATCAATGATAAGTCTGCCAGGTAGGTAGGCAGGCAGAAACAGACGCACTGGAAGATGGAAAAATCAACGTCACTGTTGACACCAGAGGGACGTAGCTCATGCGATTCAAAATTGGATCAAAAATAAGCTAGTAATCATTCCGCCATCAAGAGGCAGCTGTTACAGCCCTTTCGATGGAGAAGACGGAACAGAACAAGTCGTCGTTGAATGTCTCAAACGAGACCGTCCAGGTGATTGCGCTTCCGCAGATATGATAAATTACACTCAAGGCCAAGAATTCCCCAGCTATTATTTTTCTTGTTCTGCGTCTTTCTTGACCAACGTGCCACTATTTTTATGCTTTTCTTACAGTAAAATCAGCGCTGTCACACGAGATATATCTTACACGCAGTGGCATGAGATCCATGGAGCTGTACGTCCCTGAGGACTCAGGGGCAATAAAGAACTTCGTATCTTATTTCTCAGCTCAAGTGAATTATATGAATAAGTCTGCACAGTTTCCGCCATTAGGAATACAAGCATTCAGCCGAATAATGATCTCAATTTGAGTTCTATACCCACGAAAAATACTCAGATAATGATGCTAGGAACATTCATGGTAGAGCCTTTCGTTGAGCCAAGTGGTCAGATCACCATAATCGTCCACGGCCTGTATTTCAGCCTTGATATTCAACATCAACATCCGCTGCAACTCTAACATCTGCTGCATCTCATTTTCTACAATATGCTCGGTTGAGGATCTAATGTCCCTCAGGATCTCGACCCCTTTTTTCCGGTCATTTGGCGTGAGAGGCGCACAAACGTCACCCGGGTCTTGGAGTTTGTGAACTCTGATTCTCTTGGTTGGTCTTTCTATTTGAGACCCTATTGTGTTTCTGTCAGCACAGCGTGAATCAAATGCTCATTGACCCAATCGTACCGTTACGAGTGCAAAGTTGGGACTCCTGGATTGACCATTCCTGAGTGCTCTGACTGTGGTTGCCAAGATTGACGTCGGCATTGAGAGGATTGTGGGACATAATATCATGACTGCGAATTCCGATCCATTTGAGGTCGGGTATTGTGGCATCGACTTCATGATCTAGACGTTTGCTGCCATATTGATAGGTTCTTAGTATGGCGATGCCGTGGGGGTCGAAGTCTACCAGACCGAAAAGCGGCAATCCTGGACGCACCGTGTGCAGAACAGACAAGAACTTTCGAGTAGCCAGATCTGGAAACCCTTTTGCCTGCCAGTCACTGTATTAGGCTAACGTTGGAGGGGAATTGTGGGTTTAGAATATTCATCATACCGTAATCAATATACCATGCCCTGCTTGAGACTCTTTGGCGTATCGAGATGCAGCAAGTGTGCGGAAGGTAGCCTGAAACTGGATAAGTATTATATGCTGACGAGCAACACAAGAATCCAAGACAAACCTCTTTCTCAATCACCAATACCCAACGAACTGAGTTGAAGGCAATCTTATCAATGGCTTCGATACATGGTAGTAGTATACCCTGCATTGTCAGCCTTATCACTTTGACTCTGCGTTTGGTAAGACATACAACATCACCAGGCTGGTCACAGTTTTGAACGGAGCAATCCAGCATTACCAACTCAAACGGCCCAGCAATAAGTCCCTTTGCCGCTGCGACCTTATTTCAGCGGTTAGCAATCATGTGCCTGAATCATTCGGAAACGGAGAGACACACAATGTTCAGATCCCGACGACCCACCCCGAGAGTGAAGGCGAGGTTGTCGACCAAGACGTCTACCACACTCTGAGACCTGAAAAGATCTGGGTGCTGATAATAAATGTTACTGAAAACATGATCAGCGGGAACTATTGCTGAATTTGAAACTGTCTCTTACCGCTTGGTGATCACGTTTCCCTTGAGTAAGGCCTCGTGTGATAGCTCAATGATACGAAAAAGAGCTTCTGATGATGATGATTGTCCCAGAATGTAAGCAGACAAGCAGAATATCTTCTTTCAGTATTTTCTCACCGAACTTCTTGGCCTCTTGAACGTTTCTCCCAGGAAACCTTACAACCTCGACTTGTCGCGCATCTCTCTGCTGGCTGAGATCTTGGGTCTGGCTGGCAGCATCAGGGCGCGGCCTGCGAAAAGGAATCACAAGCTCAGAACCTGTGTCGAGTGCATCAATTATGGACTCCAAAAGGTCCTCAATCTTTGATAGCGCCCCATTATCTGAGTTGCTTCTGGGAATGGATACGATATTCCTAGCAGCTGAAAGTGGACCATCCGACGGCGTTGTTATGAAAGTATCTGGGGATTTAACAGACGGAGACGGACAAGTGGAATCTGAAGACATGTTTTCTGATCTATATTCATGATATCATATCAAAAATTTGATTTAGAAGGGAGCCCCGGCTTCTTCCCGTCGGTTGTGCATTTTGCGAAACAGTGCATTCATTTAGCAATGGAACCTGAACTTGAAAAAAAAAAATTTAAAAAAAATAAAAAAAAATTAAACTTTTCTGCCCCAACCAATAATCATGGTTCTTTCCTTAGCGACGGGCAGAAATCCTGTCAAGAATTTCCCACGAGGTAGGTGCGGTTTGAGTTTTCGGAACTATTCCGTTACGCCGTTGGGAAGGACCCGGTGAACCCATGGCGACAACTGCCACTTGTGGAGGAAATGGCGGCACGGGTTCCTGCCAAGACCCGGGAACCACTAAAAATTCACGGGATGATCGCTGTGGCATGGCGAAAGTTGATTGGCGAATTGTTCCCAAGACACGGTGACAAGCCGAAAGGAACCCCTTTTACAACTCTTATGTCGACCTGAGGTTCCCATCTGATTCTGAACCAGCACTCTCTGTATCGGCCCTCAGCATTCCAGAGTTGACCAAAATGGGCAAGAAGAACGCTCAACAAGCGCAAGCAGACCGCGAACCCCTCTTGAAGTCGCACAGCAAAAAGCGGTCGCGCAGCGAAAAAGATGACCAGAACGCTAAGCGGCCACGAATCGAAGAGCGAACCGACTTTACGCGATGGCGCCTGTGCGACGACAAAAGTCGAATGACATGGCAATATCTGGAAGACGATGAGGCGGCAAAGCAATGGCCCCAGACATTTGCTGACAAGTATTTCTTGGGCCTTCCAGTGGTAAGTAGAGCGTCAATTCTTCGACAGGAACGATGTTGACGGTCATTGCGATGTAGGACGCCCCAGAGCTCCCGACGCCCAAGAACCCTCTTGATGCTGTCCGGAACGGCCTTGAATTCTTCGAGAAGCTACAATTGCCCAGTGGACACTGGGGATGTGAATATGGTGGACCGATGTTTCTCTTACCGAGTATCGTCATTGCTTGGTACGTGACCAAGACGCCGATTCCATGGCACTACGCAACCGAGATCAAGAACTACCTTTTTGCGCGCGCGCATCCCGAGGATGGAGGGTGGGGTTTGCATATAGAGGGTGAGACGTCTGTCTTTGGAACCTCGCTGAATTATACCGTGCTGCGTCTGGTTGGAGTAGATGCGGACCACCCCAAGATGGTCAAGGCGCGCGCAACCCTTCACAAACTCGGAGGAGCTACCCATGCTCCTCACTGGGCCAAGTGGTGGCTTGCCGTGCTGGGTGTCGCGAACTGGGATATCGTCAATCCAGTACCGCCCGAGCTGTGGCTCCTTCCCGACTGGGTGCCCTTCGCTCCGTGGAGATGGTGGATTCACATTCGCCAGGTCTTTTTGCCAATGGGCTATCTCTGGTCCAAGAGATGGCAGGCCGAAGAAACTGAGGTAATTCGGGAGCTGCGCAAGGAACTCTTTACGGAGGACTGGGCCAAGATTAACTGGGCTGCCCATCGCAACACCATCAACCCACGAGACAACTACCACCCCAAGACCTGGGTCCTTAACTCTGTCAACTGGCTCCTAGTCAACGTCTGGAACCCCCTACTGAGACCCAAATTCCTGGTTGACAAAGCTGAGGATTGGACGATGAAGTTGATCGACATGGAAAACGAAAATACCGACCATGCCGATTTAGCCCCCGTCTCGAACCCTATGAACATGGTCTGTCTTTTTGTTCGTGATGGGCCTGACGCCTATGCGGTGCGCAGGCACCAGGAGAGATCACATGAGTTCGTTTGGGTCAAGGACGAAGGGCTTCTTGTCAACGGTACCAACGGAGTGCAGTGCTGGGACACGGCTTTTGCCATTCAGGCCGTGATGGATGCCGGCCTAACTGAAGACCCTCGGTGGCGACGCATGTTGTTGAAGGCCCTCGAGTTCCTTGACGATCAACAGATCCGCGAAAACGTAAAGGACCAAGCAAAGTGCTACCGTCAACAGCGCAAAGGTGGATGGGCGTTCAGTAATAAGGATCAGGGCTATGCTGTCAGCGACTGCGTCTCGGAAGCACTCAAATCCGTCATCATCCTCCAAAAAACACCGGGGTTCCCTACGCTGATCGATGACCAGCGCATCTTTGACGCTATCGACACCCTCTTGACATACCAGAATCCCTCTGGAGGCTGCTCATCGTATGAACCCCCTCGCGCGGGTACTTGGATGGAAACACTCAATGCTGCCGAGGTCTTTGGAAACATCATGGTAGAATACGAGTACCCCGAGTGCACAACCGCTGTCGTTACGGCGCTATCGCTTTTCAAGAAGCACTGGCCCGAATATCGTGCAAAGGAGATCCGAGGTTTCATTGACCGAGCTGTCAGCTGGATCAAAACCGCCCAAAAGCCACATGGCGGTTGGTATGGCAGCTGGGGAATCTGCTTCACCTACGCAACAATGTTCGCCCTGGAGAGTTTGGCAAGCATTGGGGAGTTCTACCAGAACAGTACGCACGCTAAAAGAGGGTGTGAATTCCTCATCTCGAAGCAGAGGGAAGATGGCGGCTGGTCAGAGCACTACCGGGTGAGTTTTTTTTTTTTTTTTTTTTTTTTTTTTGGGGGGGGGGGGGAATTATTGTGGTGTAGAAACGACAGATGCTAACCGAGTTTTAGGCCTGCGAGACGGGTGAGTATGTTGAGCACCCCTCCGGATCCCAGGTTGTGATGACTGCCTGGGCGGTCATCGCTCTCATGAAGGCCGATTACCCCAACGTCGAGCACATCAAGAAGGGTATAAAGCTCATCATGGAGCGCCAGCAACCGAACGGCGAGTGGAAGCAAGAGGCGATCGAGGGTGTGTTCAACAAAAGTTGCATGATCTCGTATCCCAACTACAAGTTTACCTTCACCATGAAGGCACTGGGCATGTTTGCACGAAAATATCCCGATGAGAAGGTTATATAAACAATGAGGTAATGAACATGACCGTAGATTTTGCTCATGAGCACTTAAAATTCTATAATGTTTAATCTTTCAGCTGTGTCATACATAGAGTGTTTACTGGTCTTTCTGCCTCTCTCTGCCTGGATCAGGTTCGTAACTTTCGATGATTCCTCAGGATGCTTCCCAAAACGGGTAAGAAAAAAACAAAGGACCCGCCAGGAGGGTTTGCCAAGAAGCGGTGAGAGCACTGGTGGGGTCACCATGGTGCAAGCGCCCCACCGCAGGCTTCCATCAAGTGGCAGAAACTGGACCGATTGAACCCCGCCATAGCTCCAAGACGGGACGGGAGCTTCCCTTTGTTCTCCAAGCTTCGATAACTATCTTTCTGATTCACTGTTGGGACTGTTGAAGGCTTGGTGTGCAGAGAACTAATTCTTCTCCATCATCAACCATTATCATTTTCTGGCATTGATTCGTATGTCCTGATTTATTTTGTCTGTGCATCTCGCTACCTCTTCACTAAGACGAGCTCATATACTAGTCACAACCCCGGATCCCGGTTGCAGCCAACCCACTCCCGCTCCGCTCACAGTCAAGAACAAAGAACAACTTCTCGCGAAAGACAACAATCCACCACCAAATGTCAGCTACCACCCTAGGCCATAAGGGCCTCGAGGCCGTCAAGAACAAGGACTACGAAGCGGCGCTTCCCCTTCTTGACAAGGCCCTCGCGTCGTCCAACTCACCAGCCTGGCTCCTTGCTCGTTCCCAAACCCACCAGCAGCTCAAGAATTATGACGCTGCCCTCCGCGATGCTGAGCTCGCCTACCACACAGCAGCTGAGCGATCGTCCGGAACTTCGCGCAAATTCATGATTGACGCCCAGCACCGCCGTTCCGTTATACTCCACAGGCTAGGCCGTTACGCTGACGCCGATTGCTGCGCGAAATGGAGTATGCTGCTGGCTGAAGGGCGGCCAGCTCGAGAAGACGACGGTGTCGAGAAGCAGGTTGATTCAAACGGAAATTACACTGTCACGGTTGAAGACGCTATAGCCGACAATGCAGGCCAGCCAAACTATAACCCCATGTCTGGATTAGGCCCCGGTGGCGACTCAGCTACCAGCAAGCCTGAGAGAACAGGATTCGAGTCCGAGTGGACGCGGGCATACACGTGGAGATCACAAGTGCTTAGCATGCTGAAGTCGCTTCCCGAGGACCATGCCGGCCGCAAGGTCACCGTTACCAAGATCCCTACCAAGCCAGAGCCACAAAAACTAGAACCCAAGGTGGAGGAGGAGATTATTGATACCAGCGATAAAAATGACGCCGAGAAGGCGAGCGCCCCAGCTCCTGGGAGCGTTCCTGACGACCAGCTCAAGCTCCGCGCCGACTTCTACCAAACGAACCAGAACGTCACCATTAGTCTCTTTGCCAAAGATGCCAAACGAGAGAATGTCCAAGTTCAGTTCTTCAACAATTACGTACGTCAAGCATCTGCCTTTTTTCTTCTTCTCAGATTCCTGTTATTCTAACTTTTTACAGGTCCAAATCTCGTCAATTCCCCGATCGGCAGCCCCATATGTCCAACCGGGAGACCGCGAAGCTGCGTCAACATTCACACTGGGTGGCGAGATTGTTCCTTCTGGATCCAGATTTACCGTCACTCCTCGCAAGATCGAGCTAGTCCTCCAGAAGGCGACTCCCGGTGTCAAATGGAGCACATGGGGAACGGAGGAGATTGGCATCTCTGCTCCCAAAGCTGGTGTTTCTGCGTCACCCGTTGCTGCTAGCTCTGTGGTTGCCGCCCCTGAGAAGCAGGCTACACCTGCAATTACTAGCGCGCCTGTCGCGTCGACACCGAAACCTACTGGGGCTCCGGCATATCCCACGAGCAGTCGATCAGGCGCCAAGGACTGGGATAAGCTGGGAGACGACGAGGACGATACGAATAAGGAAGACATTAACGGATTTTTTAAGACTCTTTACAAAGGCGCCACGCCTGATCAACAGAGGGCGATGATGAAGAGCTTCATCGAAAGCAACGGCACCGCACTCAGCACCGACTGGACGGATGTCGCTAATCGAACGGTCGAAACTGTACCTCCCGAGGGAGTTGTCCCCAAGAAATGGAAGGAGTAAGGGAAAATGGGAACACCCAGTACTGCAGAAAAATAATTCCGATGAATAAAGGCAAGGTCGGGGATTGAGAGGGAAACAGCGGAGGAGCCAGGGTCAGGAATGGGGCGTTCAAGTTTTACTGCAATTCAATTTGGTTGAGGAAGGCACCGTCTGTCAGTTTGTGTTGGCTGTCTTGTTTTGCATGGCCCTAGAAGAAGGGTAACGTGATAATTCTTGGGAGTTGTAAACAAGTATAGCATCTAATAGCGAAATCCATTTTTTTTTTTTTTTTTTTTTTTTTTTTTGGCGTGAAATATAAAAGAAATATCGCGATAACAAGAGAAAGGAAGAGAGTTTGTGAAGAACGGAGTGAATGTCGTGTGGGCTAGGATTAGAACTTGGGTTAAAGGGGGAGGGGTCGGCGACTGCCATGGTTTAAAGGAATTGGATAGGCAAGGGTCATGGTCCCTGTCTTGGCAAATGATAAAGTTTTGTGTGAGAGGCTGGCGGACGGAAACAGGGGGAGTTAAGCCTGTTGTCTGGCGCCAAGGGGCAACTGCTTTGGGGACAGAGAACAGGGGGAAAGAATCTGAAAGGGGTGTGTCAGGACAGTTGGGATTGAGAATTATAAGGGCTCCAAGAATAGGGGCGAAAGGTTTGGGAGGTATTGATATTTGGGAGAAATATCGAAACATAATAATATTGTGCAAAATGGAAATTGGATATGATATTTGGCACACATCGCTGCGTAATATGACAACGGTCGTGCTCTGGAAAAAAATTTGGTGGGTAAGGGATATATTATTATTAGTGTTCTTAGGTTATTCGTCATGCAGTAGGAAAAGTCTAATGGGTATAATGCTGTTTGTCAAACCGATCCCTCTCTTCAGTCGACGCGGTCTTTACTCCGTGACCGAGAGCTTGTGCCTGACGTTGCCGGCGTGGCTGGCCGTCTCTTGCCGCCCTCGGGATCAAGCGCCACCGCACTCATGTCCTTCCGCACCCGGAAATGCTGGCCTCTCCAGTTGACTGTCGTGCCCAGCAGTACTGCCCACGTCCAGATGGGCAAGGCCAAAATCTCTCTCCCTAGCCAAGCCCAGAACCAGGTGAGGAAAGGCTTGCGCTTTATTCCGCCGGAACGACATGTCCCGAGCGCAAAGGCTGGGGTATTCTCATCCGCGTCCACGCTCTGAAGTCGGTGAAGTTTGCCGCTGAGCCATCTGTCTACCAGCATCCATACGGTCACCGTCGATAGCCAGATAATGCCCATGGCTTGGTAGGTCTGAGGAATTCCAAAGATGTCGTTGACCCACGGGAGTGTTGTCAGAGCAAACGACAAGTGGAGGCCGCATATAAAGGATTCTACGTTGGGCTCCACAAGCGTGGCCGCCAATACGGTCCACTTTCGAACTCGAAGCCATCGCACTCGGCGGCCAATGTATGCGCCAACTGACATACCGGACACAGGCTGAATGGCAACCTCGCCAAAAACCAGGCCGTGGTTCTTGTAACCAGGGATATTGGATCGCCATATCAAATCCCCTATCAAGTGGTCCTCGCAGATGTATGACGAGAAGAAATCAATGCCCCGACCGCGCGACGCGTCCGAGGCCGAAAGGATGGGGTTTTGTGCGGGGTCGGTAAGGCGATCGAGGTGGGATTTCCGGAACATGTTGCTTTTGCCAACAATGCAGGGCGCGATGCCAACCGCATTGATGGCGCTGTAAAATTTGGCGTGCGTGGTCGCCATGAACATCTCTTCCAGTCGGCCTCCATAGTCTAGAATGCTCCTGGATGTGCGCGGCGCGCCGACGTCGGGTGACAGTAACACCTGCTCCTCTGCCGCCTGAGGCTTTTCAATATCAATGACGAGGGGGAGTTGGTGAACAAATTTGTAAGGCGTGGCCTGCGCGCCGTTGGGTTGGAAACCGTACAGCTTGTCAACCATTCGCCCGGCCGACTCCCTTCCAAGCCAAACATTGCAATCGGCTATCCATATTATGTCGCCTTTGGCCTCTCTGTATGCGCGGCTGATGTTTCGGATCTTGGGGTTCGGGCCGAGATTATTGACGTGACCCCCCTCGCCGTGGAGAACTGGGTCTTCCTCCTCGACAAGCACTTTCGCATCGAAGCCGGGGAAATCGGCCACGGCTTGTCGAAGAATCGGGTAGGCGGTGTCGTCGGTCGAGTCGACGCAGAAGTAGATGGTTAATTTTGATTTGGGATACGTGAGTCTAAAGGTCGACGCCAGACATTCGTACAGACCCTCCTCAACACCTTTCACTGGCCGGATGACGGTGACATGCGGAACTTGGTCTTTCTTTAGTCTGGGGGAAACCGGCGGCGCGTGGGGAGCAGAGTTATGGCGAACGCTGTGGGATCATTTGCGGTCAGCAACGAAGTCGAAATTGCCAGGAAGAGGGATCGCGTATATACATTTTGGAGATGCCGATTCCCTGTACCGAGAAAAGGACACAGCTCCAGACGAGACTGACCAAGGCCGCGCCCTGGACCGTCATGGACATTGGATCATTGTGCGTATTGGGGTTCATCGGTGCTGACGTACGGAGGCGGAAAGAAAGGGGGGACTGGCAAGGGAAGAGAAAAAAAAAAAAAGGGAGAGAAAAGGAAACACACGTCTGACAAAGATATGCAGCGACACAACCTGGAAAATACAACGAAAGAGCAGCTCACGAGGCGCTTGCTAGCAAGTCCATGTGGGGCACTGCGTTCTCCAATCGACTGTCAAGGAACAGAAGAATACCGCGACACGAAAGATGCGCCGCATGCATGGGGAGGCATATATTGGTCAAAAGTGAGGTTATTTCGTGTTCTTTTTGAGCGCATTCGGATCCGTCGGCAGAGTAGACGCCAAAAAGGTCACTAAACGGCAGAATGTGCCTGATGGTGGTTTGGTTGGAGCGGGCGGCACGTCATCAGCAACCAGCCCACTTCAATTAATTACGGCCCCTCAGAGGGCACCTCAAGTCTGCGAGACTCCTGTTTGTTTTGAATCCTTCTGAAATATATGCGCGGGCGCAAATGCTTTGTTATGATCTTACACCCAGAATAATCATGGCAAAAAGGAAAGAAGGCCATGATTGTTATTCTGCCATGTGCAATTTCTTGTTGAGAGATTAGAGATCTTCGAGCGGTCGGGGCTGGCCCTGGCTTGCAGAGTAGTTGAGGAGCTAGCGTAGCTTCCAAGCTGTTGTTAGCCCAACGGCTGGCTTCCAAATTGACAGGGCAAAGTGCGACCCACCTGTCCGGGGCACCGCTCGCATGTGGGGTCTTTCTGCCTCAATCATCAGGTTGGAGGGGGAAAATTTCTGGAAGCTCAAAAAAGTTTTGTGCGCTGGAAGCCAACAAACTTTCCGTTTCTGATCTTGCCAAAAACCAATTCTAACCGTGAGACTGCATTACCACCTGCAATCTCCTAGATGGTTAGAAAGCTGTGTTTTCTTTCGGGGTCGCCCGGGTGAAATATCCCATTCGGAATGTGAGTCAACGCACCAATTCTTGTTGTCTATTCTCTTATTCCCTTCCTCGAGTGAGGATCGCGGAATCTCCCCTGCGATGATGACACCAAATAAACAGAGCTTAGAGCAATTGTCCTTCAGTGGACCGCTCATTGATCGCCAGTTTTATAGACTACAACGGTATCTGAGCACATCATGGGACAAATCTCCTTTCCGCCACTGGCTGTGTTTTGTTCTGTTGCAGAGGTACTGACATCTGCTATTCTAGCTTTACAGACAGCGATTATGGACCCGCCAGATAGCGAGGCGAGGGCTACCAGCTCTGTAGTAGGACGTCCAAGAGTTCCGTTGAATCAAATTTACGCACTCCCTGCACCAATCCGAACGTTTCCACTGCCAACGTTCTATCCAAACAATCCAATATCTCTCTTCCATTTGGTGTTTGCCTGGTTGAAACAAGTGGTAGCTCCACCGGCAGCGGAGCCGGCTACCGTCCACATTGGTGTGTGGGATCCGGATACCCGCTCAGTTCATGTCAAAGACCTCGCATCGGTCCGCGCCCTCTGGGAACAGGGATTCTATGGCAAAGGAAGCCTGAGCCGAAGTGAGCCCAACTGGCTAAAGAGGGAGCTGGCTAGACGGGGTTCCCCTGAAGGCAAAACTGTGAGCGAAGTCCGGACTGAGTTTCGACGCGAGGAGCGCCGTCAAGCCAAGTGGGAGCGCGCAAAGGCCGAGCTCGAAGCTCTCGAACAGCAAAGACGGGCTGAGGCTGCCAGTCGCTCCGTCCCAGCCATTCCTGCCGTCCCCGTAGAGCCGAGCAAGTTGAGTGACGAGACGAGCAATGTTGAGGAGGCGAAGCAACCAACTTCGCAGAAAGATGTGCCTGTTCTGTCTAGCCTCGTGGTCGATGTAGTCCATGAACCCCTTGTCAAACAGCTTGCGCCAGGGCCTCCAAAGGCTGCCGGAACACGGCCAAGCATGAAGCCAAATGGGTTGCCCCCTGTCCATGTTAAGCGTAACATGGAATCCAAGGCGCCCGTCGGCCCGGCAGAACTGCTGGCACTTCCAAATTCTTCACCAGTTCGAGTTTCCAATTCCCGGAAGGCTGAACATAAGCAGGCAAAGCCGCCCATTGGGCCAGCAGAGTTACTGGCATTGCCCAACTCACTGTCGGAGCTCGTCACCAAATCGGCTGAGACTTTGAGCGAGGCTCTCCACTCTTTGGTGCCTAGACCCTTCTCGCCAATCCAGCTTCCAACACCACCAGAGGAGGAGGATCTTATGCATTCCGGTACTAATGGCCATGCGGATAAGGCGAGTGCCTCTACTCGAAGCGTACACCAAGCACAGCAGGAACCGATTCTCGCCACCAAGCCGATCTTCTCAACTGATGTGCTACCCACCCCCACTCCTTTGACTCCCTCCAAGCGGTCTGCGGGCGTCGTGCCTGCGCAGGAGAATGATCCGCAACCCACCAAGCGCCAGAAGAACGTTCGCTTCTCCCACGAGATCGAGTCGAACACTTTCCAGCGATCTGATCCCCCTAGCCCGAAACGGCCAGAAGCTGCCTTGCCGAACACCACCTGTGCCGCCGCGGATGACAAAGTCAACAACTCCACATCAGAGGTAGTCCCGATTAACTCTTCTGAGATTGAGGACAAGGAGCACTTCCAGCTATCACCAGAAGAGGCCTTCTTCTTGCAGTTCTCGTTGGGTGCTTTGAAGGTCGTTGAGCCCAAGACGAACCAGCCTATCGGTACGGATCGACTTCTTACCCTGCTGCGGTCGCATTCGTACTTTCCGCCGTCAACAAGTCTCCGCCCCGACGATCCTTTTCTCATTCACTATTCAGTCTACCACCACTTTCGCTCTCTTGGCTGGGTTCCTCGGCACGGCATCAAATTTGGTGTCGACTGGATCCTCTATCAACGTGGACCCGTCTTTGATCATAGCGAGTTTGGAATCATGGTCATGCCGGCCTATTCCAACAAGTTGTGGAAAGAACATCAACACAACACGCACAAGAAGTCTTGGTCGTGGCTTATGGGTGTCAATCGAGTGCTCTCGCATGTATTGAAAAGCCTGGTCATTGTTTACGTCGATATTCCGCCTCCACCGGTGTTTGATGATGCAATGCAACAGGGTGGCATTACAGCTGCCCTCAAACTGTATAACATTCGTGAGGTCATGGTTCGGAGGTTCTCTGTTAACCGAAACAGGTAGAACCAGGACCAAAAAATATCTTTTCCGGATGTTGGATCTGCATTGACATGGCGCTTGGAAGGGAAAAAGCATTGCTGGTGAAAAGTTTGGTCAATGGCATGTCATTTGTTCAAGAAAATAACTATCTTTTCCAAAAATATACATCGCTCATAAAAAAAAATTTATAAAAAAATAAAAAAATTCGTGTATCCACGTTTCTTGGTCTATTTCAACTCTTTCCATTCTTACCAATCGTCCACAAATCCTTGAATCTCGACCCTTCCATTTCAACCAGCTCAGTCGGCTTTCCCGTCTCCACGATCCTCCCTTCCTCCATCACCACCACCGTATCAAAGCCCATCACCATTCCCAGTCGATGGCTAACCATCACAATGGTATAATCCCTAAACTCATCCATGATGATGCGCTGCATCTGCTCATCGGTGTCCTTATCGACGCTCGAGCTCACTTCATCCAGGAGGAGGATACCACCATCCTCGGCCCCGGTTCCAAACACTGCTTGACGTTCTTTTGCTCTGAGTCTTCTCCTGAGGATAGCTCTCGCAAGGCTAAACAACTGTTTCTGACCCTGAGACAGGGTATCCCCGGTCATGGGAGCGTTCAATCCCCCGCGCGAGGAAACAAAAGGCCAGAGGGAGACGGTCTCGAGGGCCGACTGCGCTTCTTCCGGCGACGACAAGTGGAGGGGGTCCAAGTTGGACAAGAAAGACGAGTTGGACCCCGGAAGGAAAACAGGATCCTGAGGGATGGCGAGGATGAGCGTGCGCAACAGCCGACGAGGGATGCGGGTCAAAGGGAGGGAGTCGATGGTTATCAGGGCGGGAGAAGTGGACGTGGGGTCCAAGAGCCGGAGGAGGAGCAAGATGAGCGAGGATTTGCCGCTGCCTGAGCGACCGCAGATGGCGACTTTCTCTCCCGGGCTGATGGATAGCGTCATGTCCTTGAGAGCTAAGTGTTCGCCGCCTGTGACGTCTTCATCGGTGCTAATCATATGGGGTTGGTGGTATTAGTGGTGGTTCACACAAATGCAAAAAAAAAAAGGGGGGGGGGGGTGGGTGAGTTAGATATGTACCCGTAAGACGCGGAAACTCCGTTGATCTCAATACACCCCGCTGAGGGCCATTCCTTTGGTGGCGTCAGGTCTTCGCCCTCCTTGTTTTCCGACTCGACTGTTTCGCTAAAGGTTTTGAGGCGGCTGACCGCACCGATGGACGTCTCGAGCATGGTGTAAAACTTGATGATGTACGAGAGGGACTCGCCGAATGACATGAGGGTCACCAAGCTGGCTCCGGTGAAGGCCGTGTTAGAACGCAGCTGAGTCGACAGAGTCACAACCGAGATGGCGAGAAGGGCGGTGATTATCTGAAGGGAAAAGCCGAGCCAGCGCTGGATCATGGCGAGAAGGTAAGCTGGCCTTTGGGAGGTGTCGAGAAGAGCGTTGTTCTTATTAATGCCGTCTGGGACCCACCCGAAGGCGCGGTATGTTGTGATGCCCTTCATGGTGTCGATGAAGTGGGAGCTGGATTTATCCAACCTGTTAGTAGTTGCTTGACCGCCGAACACTGGATATTGACCTTACTAAAGAGGGCTCTTGGCTTCAAGGTCGAGCAGCCTGATTTGCCGTGAAGTCTGAAGATAAAACTTCTGGAGGCCGTAGAGTACCGCGGCGAGGAACGGGTACGTAATGGCCAGATATGGAGACGCCGTCGCAATGACCACGGCCATGCCGAGACACTCAAAGACGTACGGCGCCAGATTGGTCAGAGACATGGGGAGTTGCCCATCAATGAGCGTCATATCTTGGGAAAACAGATTGGTAACGACGCCAATGTCAGTGGTTGTGAAGAACTTCAGGGGTGCATTCATGACAGTGCTTAGGGTTTCCTCGTGCAGCTTTGCGCCGGTGACTTTAATCATCGATGTGAGGATGATTATGGCGAGGAAGAACAGAGACAAGAGAGTCCCGACCTGGAACAAGGCGTATAACCCGTTCCAGTACGCGTCGGAGTGGGATGGGTGTTGCGAGCTGACATCTTCCGACCAGAACTTGAGCCAGATGGTGGCAAAGTTGCGGCAGAACCCCCACGAGATGCCAAACACAAGGAATGTCAAGATTGAGGGCGTATCGACGCGAGCAAAATAATGGCGATAAACTGTCCAGTCACCCGTGGCTCTCGCCAGATTTGTTGGCTGAGTTGCCGTCTCAGACCTCGGACGAAGAATCTTGGGCTTCGACTTGGATACGGATGGTTCGGTCAAAAGGTTGTCGCCCTCTGAACTCGAGGACTCGCCATTGCCCTTGACATCAAGTTTAAACACATAGCCTCCCTTGGCCACGAGTTGTTGGAAAGTACCCTGCTCAGCGATGTTACCGTCCAAGCCAAGGGCCACGACGTGGTCGGCAGAAGGAAGGTGTCGAACTGAATGGGTGCAGAGAACAGCCGTCGCGTGTCTTCGGCGGAGGAGGCCGTCAGGGCCAAAGACTCGCCGGAATACTTGTTCCTCGGTGTCCGCGTCCAAGCCACTCAAGATATCGTCAAAGACAAAGAAGTTGGTGTCATGATACAATGCTCTGGCGAGAGCCACTCTCTGTTTCTGGCCACCACTGAGGGTTAGCCCACCGCTCCCAACCTTGGTGTTGCCGCCGTTGGGGAGGAAATCAAGATCTGGATGGAGCATCGTAGCTTCAATGACCTCGTCATATCTCTCCTGGTCAAAGTCGGAAAAGCCAACAATATTTTCTCGAATGGTTGCGTTCGATAGATATGGGGTCTGGTCGCAGTAGCCGATCTTGCGAGCGGCCCATCTTTTCGTTAGAACTCGACCATTCTGAACGGGCACATCTCCCAAGAGGACCTTGCACATGGTGGACTTTCCAGATGCAACGGGGCCAACGACAATTGTGAGCCGACCATCCGGGATCTCGAGCTCAATGTCCCTGATGGCGGGGTAGTCTTGTTTCCACCCAAAGCTTCCCTTGACCTGCATACTCGGGCCCGTCGGCCTCGCGCCGTTCAAGCTACCTTGATCATCATTCACTTCCTCACGGAAGTCGACCCGCGGATCTTTCTCGAGGAAGGACTGGATTCTGCCGAAGCACGCCAAAGCCACTAGGAGTCCAGGAACATCTTGGAACAGAGTGGTGAGCGGAGTAGCCAGCAGCATGATGTAAGACATGGAGGTGAATATGGTGGTAACGTCAAGGGTCCGTGATGCGATGGCAAACGTTACAACCGGAGCGAGACAGATGGGCATAAATCCAACGGTTGCACCGCCGACCAACACTCTTCGAAACCTGGCTCCAACGTTGAGTTCCGCCATCCGCGCAGCCTGGACCGAGTCCTCCACCGGCCCGGTCAAACCCGAAATCTTGAGATGCTTCATTTGGCCGACAACACTGGAAGTGAGACCCACACGCTCCTGGATCTTCTCCATCCATGCCTTTTGTCTCGGAGTGATCAGTCTGCTCAGGATGGTGGAGCAGATGATGCAAAATATGACGACCACGATTGGACCGATGAATGCAAACCCGATCTGTCTGGAGAGCAACCAACTGGCCAGGGCAACCTCTATCGTGTTTGCCCAGAACTCGTGGACCCTAAGAGAGCCAGTAATGATGCGCTCGACGTCTGAGCTCATCAAAGTCAGGGGCGCAGAGTCGTCGCCAGCCGATAATTTCGATTCGGTTGTCTTTAGATACACTGCAGAAGCCAAGAGCCCCCGGCCCATGTAGACTGCTCGCTCTTGGTAGTACCAGTAAAACGCAGCAGACACGGCGATGCCGACATAGATGAGCAGCGTTGCCCCAATGAGGCCGTAGCCAATGTTCTTGGGCGTTGAATCAGATGGTTTCTCGAGGTACCGCAGCAGTGTCTCGATGAGAAAGGGTTGGCAGAACTGAAAGGCTCCCATCGCAACGCGCGGACCAACGGGAAGCAAGAATTGCGCCGCCAAAGCCTTGAACATTGCTCGCGCCAGCCCTTGTTTCTTGCCCCTGAATTTCGATACCTCGAGGTGGTGGCCGAATTTGATGTGCAATTTTTCAGCCGTCATGTTCTGGTCCAGTGGGTAGAGATCTTCCAACCGCAGAATCCTGCTGTATCCTCTCAGCAATAGTCTGTTCAGCCAGAAGAAGGCACCCAAGCCGTAGAGGCCTGTTGTTTCTTCGGGGCTGTGCGTTTGCTTATCCCAGTTGACGATCCATCTCGCCTTTGATTGCGACTCGACGATGATCAGAAGCGCTTTTATGGCCACCGCGCTGGTAAAGAGCCGAGTATATGTGAACTCATTACCAGTTGTCGAGGCCAGCCAGAGTGTTCTGCTCTGGGAGATGTCCAGGAGGATTGTGGCGAACAGGTAGCCGTCCAGGAAAGGGGATGGACGTGGCGATCGGGAATGTTCGAGGTATGACAGCATCGCCATGAAGGCGGTTGAGACGAAAGTCAAGGCATCGGCTGGGATGAAAAAGGCGCCAAATTTTCGGATTCTCGTGGCGCTCAGAATCAACAGGGACAGCTGGATGAGGCCATAGGTGCAAGTTGCTGCCAGCTTAGCACTGAGGAGGTAGCGACCAGTCACGACGAATGGTTTTCGGCCGAGGTGAACAATTCGCGAGAGGGAAAGGGCAATGAATACGGAAGCTGGGATCAAGGAGAAGAAGACTTTTTCAAATCTGATGGTGAAATCAAAATCATCTCGACAACCCCGGACGGCAGGGCCGAGCGAGCGGTCGCCGGTACACCCGGAAAAGTCCATGGATGATACTGACGGGAGAAAATACCAGCAGTATTTGTGGACGGCGAGAGAGCGGAAGCCGTGAGAAAACACCACTCATTGGAGGTTGCGGACTCTAAATGCAATTACTCTCATACGATAGACATCATGTCCTTTCTCGGAAGGTGACATTGAGCCAGGACTGTTGGTTCGGATGATGCCGGATTTTAACAAATAACAGTCAATACTCCCCCCCCCCCAAAAAAAAAAATTAGGCAATAACTAAAAGGGTATTTGCAGAGGAAGAAATCTCATGGTTCTTGTCTGCAGTAGGAATACTCTTTTGAAGAAGACAGTGCAACAACAACAACGATGCGATTACAGCGAAGAGAGCCGAGATGCGGAGGGGTTGTTTAACGAAAAATACTGATTCTTCTTCAGTTAACAAGTTCTGGATCTACAAAATGGCAAGGATGGCACTCATCAGTCAGCACCAACACCCTGAACCACCGCGAACAAATCAAGGCAAACAGCAAAAAGCAAGGAACTTTTGCTTCAATCCTTTCCGATGGATATCACGATAGTGGCGAAAGCTGTCGACCGGAATAAAGAAGGTAGTCAAAGCTGTCTCGCCAACACTCCCTCGCCGATTGCTATGTAGTTTGGAACACTATATGATTTTCCATGGGTCCATCTGCAAATGCCCGCTCATCAAAGTCAGTTGCGGTTGCATCTTGCTGTCCATTTTGAATGGCAAGGTTGCAATAAGATGGCGCTTTTACGGTTCCGAAAGCGATGGATGCAGAAGCGGGAGATTTGGTGTTGCAGGTAAGGACTGATGCATTGCTTCAAACAGCCAACATTATTACAATAATTAGGGTAGTAATAACCTGTCCTCTTTTTTTTTTATTTTTTTTATTTTTTGGTGACTTTTCTCAACACGACGGCGGGTATTGTCTTACATTTGATCAAGGGCAGAAGCTGTACTGTGATTTGAGCTGTTGGCGCCATAATAGAAGAAAATGATGATCCTCAGGGATTTACTTGCTCTGTCAACGTGGGAAACGGTGGTCCACTGGCCATTGATACCAGACAGCCTTGTGGTGGGGTTCTCCATCTGCAGTCATCAAGGTGTCCGGAATCGGCAAAGGACGGCTCCTCCAACAACCGACCTCCACGGCGATTGACATGGTCACTCGGAATGATCATCTCCCTGGCTTTTATGCGGGCAAGACGGGTGCAAGGGTGGACAAGTTTGACAAGAAATCCATGCGGGACCAAGCACCGTACTTTAATGCCGTTGGACAGGGCCATAATAACAACGGAGGTGTTATTTTGTCAGTCATCGATTTCAGTGCCTGAATGATCCTCGGAAGATCCCTGCGGCGCCGCGTTTCTTAGTCTCAGTCACATTTCACAATCTTCACCACACCACCACACCACTAATTAACACTCTATGTATCGTATAGACTTTGACATCTCATTACCCCACTTTTGAACATCATACTGTAATCCCGCAAAAGGGTTCGCCTCGTCAAAGTGGTCTTCCCGCTGTCAATTCTGTCCGCAAAAGATTGGTGATGTGTCCATCAAGCCAGGACGCACAGGCCCCATGGGATCCCACAAAAACAGAAGACCAGAGTTGTTGGCACCAGTCTTCAGCTCGCAAATCTTTTTTTTTTTCGTCGCTTATCTCGGTGCTGCGAGTCCGGAGTTGACGGATTTGCGATTTTCAAAAATGGCGCCTCGTTTCTTTTTCGGGTCTTATGCAGGTGCAAATAGCACGGTACGTAACAGAGGACGGGAGCTTCGAGGTCTGGAATCGGACATGTTCCTGGGGGCCCCCCACGTCCTAGGATGGCAGGAGCCCTTGCCCAAAGCTGCCCAGTGCGTCGAAACCCCGCCAAGCTGCCCGGGCCTGGACGGGAACTGTGAAAGTGCCGGGGCCTTGTTAATTATTAGTTAGTTATCTCAAAGTATAAGAAAACGTTGGATCGTGGAAACCAGAAAAATGGATAAAGCGGATCTGTGTTCTGACGGACGGATTGTGCGATCTTTTTATTTTTGTAATTACTCTGATTTAGCAAATTATTATCCTCAGCCACAATACCACGGGCTTGACAGCATGTTTTTGTTGGTCTTTCCTTTCCACCACCACGTGGAGGGAAGACGGACTGGCAGCGGGCAAAAGGTGGTGGAGATGAGCGTGGGGGTTTCTTGGGCAGAAAAGTCTGGGGAAGGCTGCCCCGCGTCGAGCTATTTTCCCTCGGAATTTCAGCTTATGTATTACGGAATTAATGGCTGTTGACGTCCCTTCATTTTATCGTTCTGCTCAGATGAACACAAATGTTGCTTGTCTTTTTTCCTGACCACTTCCCGTCCCGATGATTTTCACCCACTGCAGCTAGGCGGGCGCCGTCCACGTCCGCGACCACCCACACAATACTGCCTGATCGCCAACGTCCAAGAGAACCCACCTCGAGAATGAACCACGACCCGACCCCCATAGAATAAGACAGACAGCACGCAGCCATGGAGACCCAGCAGCGGACTCCGCCGCATCATCCACATGGCGGCCCAGTGCAATCGGACCATCCTTCTGCCCCAGGGCCCTACAAACGCGCAAGTCGCAAAGGCGCCCCGCGGCGATTCAGTTGCGAGTATCCAGGCTGCGACAAGCTGTACTCCAGAGCAGAGCATCTTCAAAGACACCAGTTAAACCGTACGATCAATGCGCTGTCAATATTCGTGCATGGTGGACTGACGGGTTCCCAGATGTTCCCAAGGAGATATTCCGTTGCGACGTCGCCGGTGTAGGTGTCAAACTGCAGCATGCATATTTTCCCATGGCTCGCCCCTGACACAGAACTGATGTGTGCCGTGTAACAGTGCGAGCAGAAGTTTGTGAGAGCCGATCTTCTCGCGCGCCACAGAAAGAGGCATACGGGTTCCTACATCCCCAGAAACAGAATGCCCAGTTTTAGCAGCGCCATAAAGGGCGAGTTCAACGCGTCGCCTGAATCAGCCGTGTTATCGCCCACGGCCGGAGTGGAAGGTCGCTCAACGTTCGCCAGCGCGCCCCACGACGCAGCGATTCTGCTGGCCCCCGAGTCAGAGACGCACCCCTCCGCAACACTACCGAACCCTCCCCAGCCGAGGATGTCTCAACACCCAGGTGGATGGCATCCCCAAATGCCTGACATGGAGCCCTGCAACATTATTCGTCCGAAACCCGGCGGCTACTACCAGCGAGAGGACGGCCGAGTTTCCGAGCAGACGTCCACGGTGACCTATCATAACAATGTTGGTGTCCAATTCCAACAAGAGGCCCTGACCCGCGACAACTTCGCTGTCTGGCTCTTCAACCCCCATGCTCCCTATGGCGACTTTTCTGTCGCTCACTTGCCATTTATGGATGGCGGTTTGGAGTCGACGCTGAACAACACGATCCATTACGACTATGAATCCCTGACAAGCGGCCGATCCCAACTCGAAACCCCGCCTCGATTCAGCGAGAGCGAAGAGCTTCTTTCCGATTTCCGTCGGCGTGAGATCGTTCGCTGGTTTCAAGACTTTCGCCAGAGACAACCCAAGTGCGAACCCCGTGTTGCCAACCTCATCTACGACAGCAATGGAGATATCCCTCTGTTGAGCGTCGAGATGATGCGTGATTGTCTGCAAGAATACTGGGAACACGTCTCTCCACGCCTTCCCATCGTGCACCAAGCTACGTTTTCCAGCAACCGTTGCTCGATTTTCCTCCTCATGGTCATGATCGCGCTTGGGGCCGCTTCGCTTCGTGGCCGTGACACTTCTGGGAGCCTGTCCGACTACGGCGGCTTTGCGGATATAATCATTCTAGGGGTCAGGTGGGAGATCGTGACAGCAGAGGAAGCGTCGCCGCCTGTGGGTCTCTGGGTTGCACAGGCCTTGCTGCTGCTGGAATTCTACGAGAAGATGTACTCGTCAAGGAAGCTTCACGAGCGGGCTCACATCTATCACTCGGTAGCTCTTACTCTGCTCCGTCGGGGGAGCCCGCTGATCGGCCGGTCCGGAAGCGAATCCCCGCCCGAGGCGCCGTGCGCCGATCACCCTCATGGCGGAGTCAACCTCGACTCTCACACTTGGTGGTGCCGGTGGACAGAGACCGAGGCTATGCACCGCGTTGTCTTTGCTGCCTTCATGATGGACATTATTCACGCAGCCATGTTTGGGCATGCAGCCCAGATGGCCCCCCACGAGATCCGTCTGCCCTTGCCTTGCGATGATAACATGTGGACGGCGTCAAACCCAGACACGGTGCGACAGCTCGACCAGAATCTCCGAATGTACGGCGTCAAGACCGTGTCCTTTTTGGATGGTCTGAAGCGAGCTTTGCATGGCAAGGAAGTCAGAACGCACTCGTTTGGTCGCATGATCATCATGTGCGGACTTCTCAGCGTCGGGTGGCACCTCAGTCACAGGGAGACGCACTTGAAATGGTTGGACTTTTCAGCAACACCGAACGAGACTCAGGAGGTTTGGAAAAAGATCCTCCTCAGGGCCTACGATGATTGGAAATGCAGTTTCGACATTGCTCAGAACCCTGTAGGAAGTCAACCCGGTCCGGTGCTCCCCTTGCAACCGTCGGTCTCGAATGGGCCGATTCACAGCGCATCTGTGCTCTATCATCTGGCGCAGCTGAGTTTGCACGTGGACATCGTCGATTGTCAGGTGTATGCAGGAGCAAAGCGGTTATTGGGGAGGAAGATTTCTGTCCGTGATTACACCAACGTCGTCGCGCGCATGAGACACTGGAGCACACTGGCAACGACGCGACATGCCGTCCTGCACGCCTTCAAGCTGCTCCATCGCGTCTTGGTGGACCCTCGGCGGAGCGCCAGCACCTCTGATCGTGATCGGCAAGGTTTTGGTGTGGTCCACCTCCCACCCATCGAGGTTCAGACCTATTCCTGTCGCCACGAGCCAGACCCTCATCGGCCTTGGGTGATGTACTATGCGGCGCTATGCATTTGGTCCTTCGTCCGCGCCATCAGCCGACATGACTCTGTACAAGAACCTCCCAGCGCCCCTGCGTCGCCATTCCGCCACCCGAAAAGTATTCCCATAAACTACCACCGAGTGTCAGCCTATCTATCTCACGTCGCAAACTTGTCAGAGCTGACAGAGTCCGCGACTGTGGGTCTTGGCGACGGTCTTCCCGAGTTGTTGGATATGTTGCACTGCATTTTTGCTGAAGCTCAGTCTGAGATCCTGCATGAGGCGCACGTGCGAATGAGGATATGCAAGGATCTTTTACCGACGCCCGGATGATGACGGACCTGCTTCATCAGAGCGCCAAAAGAAATTATTCACGATGGCTAGGTCCTGAGCCGCAAGATGAGCCACTTAAGCGTAGGTTTTCCGTTTTCGGTTTGCGCCACGCACAGTTGGCTAACCTTTTGGTCAGAGGATGTCAATTCACTTCCAGCGTAATCGCTGAGATGCAAGCCGCAGTCTGAAAGACAATGGCCCCCCAGTCACTTTTAAACGGAACCACCCATAGGTGACACAGAGATATGTGGAGTACAGGTGTTTAGTGCTCATTGAGCAAGGAGGATAGGTGTATCATGAAGTCAGTTTATCCAGGAGCAGAACATGCTCACAGTAATTATTGTTGAATTATTTTCGGCGGTATGCTCTTCCATCTGTAGCAAAGTGAAGCAAAAGTTGGGAACTTGTTCGAAGAGACACGTGTAAGAGACACGTGTTTTGACATTTAGGGGCATCTACTTTGCATGGAGAAGATGTAGTTGTGTATCAGTAAGCAAATGAGGCTACATCCAGCCACAAGCCAATCAGATAGGTACTATCCACCGCGCGACCACCTAAGAATACCGTGTGCTGAAGCGGTTGGCCCCTTATCATGAAGCTATCTACATTACGGTCCATCCAGTATACTTGTTTTCTATGACCTTTTTCTCCCAATGTTTTGAGTGGTACTCCGATATTTCGATACAAACCTTTTTGTCTTGTCAAACTGAAAACAATCCCGAACTCGAAACCTCCTTCCCTGCGCTTTTCAAAAGTTACTAGATAATTGATTCTAGCTAACTAATGACCGAATTAACCTGACGCACAAATTCATTTCTAAAACAACTAATCGTTAAGGAAGTAAAACAAGGGGGGAGAAGGGGGGGGGGGGGCGGGGGGGGGGTGTAGAGAGAAAAGGAAAATAAAAGGAGAAAAAAAAACGTGGGGGGTGGGTGTGGGGGTTAAAGTTTGAAGGGGGGAAAAAAGAAAAGAAAAAAAAGGAAGAAGGGGGGGGGGGAGAGGCGGTGGGAGAGGTGAAAACGAGGGAGAAGGGCCCATGGGGGTGTGGGGGGAAGGAGGTAGGGTTATAAAAAATGAAAAAGGTGACAGGGTAGAATAAAAGAAAAGAAAAAAAAAAAAATATCATTCTTCAAGTTTGTATATAACTTTTCAGCTTTGTTCTCGTTCCGCGTATATACTTTTATATTGATTCCCAAGACTTTGATTTTAGAATTAATTTGCTTTTTTTTTCAAAAAGTTTCTTATTGAATCAAGTTTATACTTTTTTTTTTTCTTACCAAATGTTCCTGCCCTGCGCTGTATGTAGCCTATGATGATGCTCTGGTCCTTAATAAAAGGATATATAAAATCGTGATTTGCTACCGTTGCCTGACTCAAGTAGTCTTCAATCAGGGAAAAAAAGAAAAAACTAAAAAAAAAAAACTGTAGGCACCTTGATAGATAATTTAGACGCCGGGGGTCCAGATTCACTCGAGCGATGTATGTCAGTAGTGAACTAACTGTTTTTGAGGGCTTGGAACAGATGCATGAAAGGCAAAAGATGAAAGTTTTCCAAGGTGTGTTCCTCCCTGCCGACCCTGTTTGCGTCTTGAGACCGGGCGCGGGGGGGATTAATTTTCTGACTAAAGCAGGATGGGATGAAAGAGTATCATAGGATTTACTGATGGAGCCACAAATTTGGACCAGCTCTCGGAATATTGATGGTGCTTGCACTCGTTCATAATAGTCGAGTCAGAGGTTGTTGACATCACAAAGTGTTGGAGAAAAATTTTATGAAAACAAATTTTTGTCTAATCACATGTTCTAGTTCTATCATAAAAATTCAATATATGATTGGTATAAATCAGGTAGGTAGGTATGCAGTTTAGCTACCACCCTCCCAGGTATGTTTGTATCGTCCCCCCTAACATGTATATATACATCTGGACCCTTGTTTACATAGGTATAATCATCCATCCAAGCATACCACCTCTGTTCACAGCTTGAAGTATCCCCTCCACAGGCTCTTGAACCTGCCAAAGGGATCGTACTTGAGCGCAATCAGCTTGAGCTTGAGCGCGTTCGGCAGCCCGTACGAGGCGTACACGTCCTGCAGCCTCGAGGCGTAGTTCATGTAGATGAAGCCCTTGTACAAGCCGCGCTGCTTGGCGACCTGGTTGAACTTGTTGATCATGTTGTTGGCCTCGGTTTCCAGGGTCGCGTCGAGGGCGGGGTCGGACCACTCAAACGACAGCTGCACGAGCATGAGGGGGCCGTCGCTCGGCTTCAGCCCCAGAGCGTTGCCGCCGTTGACCTGCATCAGTTCGATTATGTGGGTCGGGATGGGCTGGATGACCAGGAGCGGCAGGAGGTGCGAGCCGGCCGCCTTGACGAGCATCCTGTCGACCAGCTCCTTCCACATCTGCGTGTAGTCGATGAAGAGCTGCGCTGAAGTGGCCGCCACCGAGGTGACGGCAAAGTTCTGGCGGTGCCCGCCGGGAACATGGATGTCCCGGCTCAGCTGCGTCACGTTGGCGAGGCGCGTGTTGTTGGAGAAGACGGGCGCGAACTGGTGCAGCGGCTTGAACGGCTCGGGGATCGTCTTGGCCGAGGGATGGAACTGGTCGCTCAGGATAAGGTACCCGCCAAAGTCGGCCGAGTAGGCCATGACAAAGTACTGGTGGGCCAGGGGATCCCGCTTGACGCCGTTGACGGCAAAGTCCTGGATGAGGGGGATGAAGCTCGTGTTGAAGGCGCCGGGGAGGATGAGGGAGCTGGCCCAGAGCTCGCCCTGGTCGAAGCTGCGGATGTCAAAGCGAGTGACGATGCCAAAGTTGGAACCGCCGCCACCGCGGAGCGCCCAGTACAGGTCCTTGTTGGTGGTTGGGGTGGCGGTGAGGATGTCGCCCGACGCCGTGACAACTTCGTACAGCTTCACGTTGTCGCAGGCCCAGCCGTAGCTGCCGCTAAAGTACGAGATGCCGCCGCCGAGGGTTAGACCGCTGACGCCGACGGTATCGGCGCGACCGCCGACCACCGAGAGTCCGAGAGGATCCAGCTGTTCGTAAATGTCGACCCATCGGTTGCCAGGGCCAACGGTGACCGTCTTGCGATCCTTGGAGACCTTGACTTCCTTCATGTAGAGCAGGTCAATGGTGACTCCGTCCTGGATGTTGGAGCCGCCGGTATACCCGGTATGGCCACCGCCCTTGACGGTGAAGGGCGTGTTGCGCGACGTTATGATTTTGACTGCCTTGGAAACATCCTGGGCCGTCCTGGGCGTCACGAAGCACGAAGGTTGAAGCTCGGCTTGTCTGTTGGACCAGTAGGTGCTCTCCTGGAGATAGAGCGGCGTGTTTGGAAACGTCACGAGCCCTGGAAGAGCCGCGTTCAGGGTATCGCACTGTTGGAGATGTCACACACTTTGTCAGCCTTGAAACTGAGGTCACGGTGTTGTCGCATATGATATCTCAACCCCGAAAGCCAAAAGGAGAGAGTTTCTTACCACCGAAGGCCGTAGTCCTGCTGCGGCAATGCCGGCAAGGGCGAGCCCAACGAGTGCTTGATCAAGTCGACTCATTTTCAAATGCGGGCTGGGATCTGTGATTGGACTCGCTGGAGTTGAAGCTGGACCTGAAGCTGGACCTGAGCGGCTCGAGGTTGAAGAGATGGCTCAAATCCGGGGCCAGTCGCGGAAAGGATTTACATATTTATATATACTGACCACCATTGCTTTGTCTTTCAAAAGTTCCCCCTTTACTCATTCTCTCGAGAGGCCCCACCCTCAAAGGAATCACGGCCGGCCGAGCAACCCGATATTGCCCCTCAACCGCGTGCCTGGACTTTTTGTTCCCACACCACGTGCAAGGGGCGGAGGACGGGGGGATTCTCAAAGTGTAAAATGCAACGAGGGCAACTCGACTGTGCCAGCTCGCCGCATAATCGGGGCGCCCGGTCTTTGTGGGGTTTTTTCTTCTCGAATTGTTCCTTGCTGCACGCAGCGTTACACCGACGACCCGACGCCGCAGATGGCGCTGACAACCCGCCAGCACTTTCCGTTGTTAGCGCTGATAACCTGCATCCCACTGTTGCGCCCGCATCCCCAGGCCTAGCCGATCTTGGAGTCGACATTGCGGCACATAAAAAAATATGAGAGGGATCATCCCGACTTCCCAACCCCCACTCCACACACACACACACATACACACACAAACACACACATTCACAAACAAATAGTGATTATTGTTTG
This sequence comes from Cladorrhinum samala, assembly GCA_033576145.1. NCBI lineage: Eukaryota > Fungi > Ascomycota > Sordariomycetes > Sordariales > Podosporaceae > Cladorrhinum > Cladorrhinum samala. The sequence continues at coordinate 42,122 of MU864945.1, read as the reverse complement.
CGCTTGCATAAGCTATCACATGTAATGCACCACTCGCGCAGGAGAAAAAATAAATAAAAAAAGTAATTGGAGAAATATTTCCGAAAAAGGCGTCAAGTACCTTATTTGTTCAAATATTGAAAATAAGAGCATTATTACACTTTCCTCTACAAGGTTTATACATCACCTGTAGTCCTTGGACGCATAGCTCTGGTACCGCTCTAGCGGCACGACGAGCGGGTAGCCCTGGAGGTAGTCGTGCAGGAGGTCCAGCCAGTCTCTGGCCCTGCGGCTTTTTGGGTTCTCGTCGAGCAGAACCGTGACGGCGTTCCACCAGACCTCCCCGTGCGTCGCGTGCGGAATGTCGGGCTTCACAACGGCCGCGAGGACCTGCTTCCACTCGCCGTCCAGCCTGTTGACCTCCCAGCTGAGGCGGGCGTAGTGGAACCACCTAGGCCAGTACCCAAAGCTTTCCCAGTCGATGATGCCCGCGAGGCGGCCCGACCGGCCATCGACCATCAGGTTCCCCGTGTACAGATCGCCGTGGTAGAGAGCATACTGGCCCTCGCACGGGGGCATGCAGAGGCGCAGAAGGTCGATCCTCTTCTGGGACAGCCCGACGCGCCTGAACTCGGGGAGGAAGAGCCCGTCAAACACGTCGTCGTCCGTCCTGAATATGCCTGTGAGGTGGCGGCGGCTCCTGCCGGGGACGAAGCAGTTGTTGATTAGAGGTTTGCCCTGGACCCCGCGCATGTACGAGCTGGTGAAGCGTGCAAGGGTCCGCATGTGCCCGGCCACGTCGACGGCGAGGCGTGCTTTCTGGTCGGCAGTCAGACTCGGCCAAGCTCTGGAGAGAGACGCCCCCCGAACGCGGGTCATCATGACATAGTGCCACTCCCGGTCGGGGGACTGCCACTCGTCGAGGATCAAGGGGACCGGGATCGAGGGGAAATTCTTTTCAATGAACTCGGTGTTGCCTACCTCGCCGTTTTGGGCGTCGTACTTGTTCATCTTGACAATGTCATTTCCGACCACCCACACAATTCGCTCATCCTTGTAATTGTAAATGACATTTTCGTCTTCGAGACGAACCCCTCGCGGCGGAGTGTTGGGGAGTCTCGAGTGGAGTGGCATATTTGTGGGATACGCACCTAGAGAAGTGACGAGGGGCCGGGGAGGATGTGAAGGTACCTACCTAGGTACCGTACCTTACCTACTTGCAGTCACTGTAGTCTGAACCTAGCAGACTACTAGTAATTCCGAAAACCCTTCTCCTGGTGTGTAGAACGAATACTCTTTTTTTTTTTTTTTCGAGATGAGGAACTAATAAACGATGAATTTGAAGTCTTTAGGATTCATCTGTCATCTAAATACAATTGTTTAACAAGGTATTAAATTGCCAATTCACTTCCCATCTGCCATGATAAAACAAAGCTATTGTAATTATTCAAATCCATTGTCCTTAATTCTTTACATTTAAATAATTTGACAATCTTTTTGTTGTGTCAACAAAGACCCTGCTGTGAGGAGTTAGCGTTGAAAACTCAGTGTGCGTGAGAACAAAGCCATACCAAATACGGTACATAGGTACATTTACGGACCGTTCACGATAATAATGTCTTTATTCTCCCTGGCCTTCACTTGTTCGTCGATGGCACTGGTAGCTGACGAAAAGGTCCGAGTCCCCGGTGACACAAGAGGGGATGCCAAGTTGCCAGCACGGGAATCTATAGCGGGACGACGTGGATTCCAATCTACGCTGACAAACAGGGGGGATGTAGAAAAATCGTAATGGCATGCAGAGCAGCGGATTTGATCCCGGGGCGATGCATCCCCTGAGTCTGCCATGATATGGCAAGGTAAGGACGTGGGGGTTTCGGAAGCAAGTGACATATGCTTGCCTTTGGCGTGAAGAAAGGGTGATAGTGTACTGGAAATAACGTGTATGTGCGCAGGGCAGCCTGATCTTTTATATCCGGAAATTTTTAGTTGATATGGTAATTGAGGTACTTACTGATTAATCGACACCAAAGGACACAAATACATCAGAAAATATCGATTGATCCAAAAGCTCCAGATTTGATTCAACCTGAATCCATCGCATGCTAAATATTCTTTGTTCTGCTGTGCCTCATACTGAGCTGTCAATAATACAATGCCTAATGATACAGTCAAACTAGCTCATAAATTACATGGCCTCCTGCCTCTTTGTATTTTATCTTTGTCAACAAATTTCACTCAGTAACAACCACCTAGGTAGGTACCCACCTACCTTTGTTACCACAATCCTTTCTTCTCCACGCCCAACCATCCTTCTGCTCACTCCTTAATCTCGCGTTTTTGAAACAATCCTGTCAAGTCCGGGGTGAGTTGGTTAGTTTTCAGATTTTCATCCTCATCCTGGCAGATAGTAGGCACTGTGATAGTGATAACAATTCACCTTCAATCTGGGGCATCCAGCTCGCCCGGTTCTTGCAAAAGAACTCCCCCTTGGGCGGGACCTTGTCCGGCTCGTCGAACGTCCCCCACATGACGTATCGGAACTTGTCGGCGGCCTCCTCGCCGTACTCGCAGATGAATCCTCCGCAGTTGCCGCAAAACTCCCTCGTCACGCCGTTGGACTGCTTGTGCGTTTTGGGCTCCGATGCGTTGCTGCTGTCGTAGGAGAACGAGTCGAGCGGTATCTTGGTTGTGAGGCCGTAGTTGGTGCCGAACGCCCGCCTGCAGCTGTTGCAGTGGCAGATGGTTGTGCGGGCATCCTCGAGCTTGGGGAGGGTGACGGTGTATTTGATGTCGTGGCAGATGCACTTGCCGTGGAGGGTGGTTGATTGCGACATTTTGAGCTGGGGCTGATGGAATCCTTTGAATTTGTTGTTTGTTTGGGAACTGTCGGTATAATTATGTCCATGTTTGTTCCTGGTGGCTTTTGTCCTTTTACAAGCAATCAGACCAGCTGTGACGTCAATGATCATCCTGACTTTCCCAAGTTACTGCCAAGACATTAAATAAACACTATGCACACGTGAATTTGAAGATTTCGTAATTCCAAATTATCACGATGCCCCAACAAGTTCTCATACAATTCCTTTTAATGTATGTTGACAGGGCCAATTGGTAGACAGAAGACTTGCTTGGAGGGTCAAATGGGTGCGTAGAATGCAGAACGAATGAATAAACACATCGTTGTAATCAAAACCACTCCAGTAACCTATCAAAGAGACTTTTTCAAAATATATCTAATTGTCTGATAATTATAAGTTATTACACATGTCCAGTTCAGCGCAAAGAAGAGAACCCCCCCTTCCCATCTTTGTCTCAGGTTACACAACATCACGTGGAAATCTGTGATGCAAGGGTGCCTATGGCATGTATGTGTGTCTGTACCAGCGTGATGCATAAATGGTTGAATCCTTCAAAAGCCACACTCCCTCTGACAAATCAACAAACAGTTCTCACAAACCCTGAAATCGCAAAGCAAAAACAAAAACAACAACCACAGCAACAATGGTCACCTACAAGCAAATCCAATCCTCCAACTCCCTCCTCACCAGCTCCACAATCCCCCGCGTCTCCCTCTTCGCAGGCGGCACCTCAGGAATAGGCAAATACACCCTCAGAGCCCTCGTCTCCGCCTCGGTCGGCCACGACCCAATCAGGGTATACCTCGTCGGGCGCGAATCATCCCGCCCCGCGACCGAGGAATTCATTTCGTCCCTGCGGCTCATCAACCCCAACGCCGAGATCGTCTTCCTCCCGGGCGAAATCTCGCTGCTGTCCGAGACGAAGCGCGTCTGCTCCGTCGTGAAATCCAGGGAGCAATCCCTCGACCTCCTCTTCCTCTCGGCCGGGTTCGCGCCGTTCGGAAACGCGAGGACCGAGACCGCCGAGGGGCTCGAGGTCGCCCAGAGCCTCGAGTACTACTCCCGCGTCCTGTTCGTCGAGCTGCTGCTGCCTCTGCTCAGCAGGGCCGGCGGCAGGGTGGTCAGCGTCCTCGGCGGCGGGCTGGAGCGGCCCGGCTCCATCCCCGACGTGGACGATCTGGATTTGAAAGGCTCCGGAGGGAAAGGGTTCATGGGATACAAGGCGCAGACGCAGTACGTGGCCATGAATACGCTGGGCATGGAGGTGCTGGCTAGGGAGAATAGAGCCGTCACGTTTCTGCATTCCTGGCCGGGCATCGTGAGCACGGGCAACGTGTGGAGGGGGGTGCAAGACAAGAACTCGGCGTTGGGGTGGTTCATTTGGTTGGTCGTTGAGCCGTTGCTGCGGTTGATTGGGAGGAGCGAGCAAGAGTGCGGGGAGAGGTATCTGTTTCAGTGCACCAGCGGGTATTATGGGGGAAGCGCGGAGAAGACGACGGCCTGGAATGGCAAGAGGGGTGAGAGCACAAAAGGAACCGACGAGCAGGAGGGGGCGGGTCACGGCTTGTTTCTGGTGAACTACAAGTGCGATTGTACACCGAATGAGGCCAACATGAAGGCCCTGAGGGAAAAGGCACAGAAAAAGGTCTGGGATCACACGATGCAGGTTCTGGGGCCGTACATGTGAGGTTTCGGGGAAAGTCATTTTAGGTACCTGCTCGGTTGCTTGACCGGGGATCTTCATGTCTGTGTGGGCGCTTTTTTCAGTCACCGAGAGTTACTCAACGAGCCATACAAAGACAGCAAGAGAGAGAAACAATGGCAAAATACCACCTCCCCCCCCCCCCCCCGGGAAAAAAGTTAAGAGTATGACCAAGTCCGAAAATAAGCATATTGAAGGAGGAGTGCGAGCGGCCTCGTCATCTTCAGAAACCCAGCTAAACCGTGACGGCAACCGGCTCAGAAGGTTAAATATCCCCCAGGAAGCCCGGGGACGGGAGCTATCTGCTGCACCTGATTTCCAGGTAATCTCTGCTCAATATCGCCCAGCTATTTTGGGCATTCAACTTGGACAGCCTAAATACGACCGTTCCCTCCACAACAACCCCATACCAGGTCACAACCTTGCCAGGAAACCAAAGGCCTGGTTCAAATCAAAATGCTAAAATGCCAAGACGGTCTCGACTCTCAATAAACTTTTACGGATCCAATCTCTACAATGATACAGTCCCCCCCCTTCTCCCTTGTGATATATTGCCCCTAATCTACATTGCTACATTACAAACTCGGAGACCTCCGCATGACACCAACCCCAAGTCAGGTAGGTTGGTTGGATGCCAAGGCATGATAGAAAAAGCCGTCTGGTTCTGCCTACCACGAGTGATCACCTTCAGTAAGTTACTTACCAACCTAGGTTGAGTTCCACCTCGATTGGATTTTTTTTTCAGTTATAACCATGTGGTCCTTCAAACTTTGTCTCTCTTTTCTTCTCCTGCCTTTCTGTCGACTCGCAACGGCAAAGGCAAACTGCCCTCTGTACGGTTCTCTCCTGCCCCGGCCGACTAATCTGCTCCAACATGCGGGCATACAGACGGCGTCAAATGTCCTCAGCGACATCTTCCCACGATACATTGACAATGAGAAAGCTGTCGGATCCGAGTACTTCTCGTACGCCGTCGAGGTCTTTTCGGCCACCGAGGACAAGCCCTTATGGTCACACTACTGGACGGCGCCCAGCTTGAAGAATTTTAATTCCTCTGGGGTCATCACCGTCGACGCAAACACGGTTTTCCGAATTGGCAGCATCACCAAGGTCTTTACTGTTCTCACCTTTCTCGCAACCGTAGGGGACGGAATCTGGAACGATCCAATCACTAAGCATCTGCCCGAGATTCACGACATTGCCTCCGAGGAATCCAAAGGCGCCATATTCACACCCGATTGGGAGTCCATTACCGTGGGGTCGCTGGCCAGTCAGACCTCTGGATTGATCCGCGATTGTAGGCGAAATGTAGCCCGCAGATAGAACAGCGCGAGTCCATAATTACTGACCACCATTGAACACACCAACACAGATGCCCTTCTCGGCGAACTAAGCTACCAGCTCAATATGACCGACCTGCATGGCATGGGATTCCCGCCCCTGAATTTGTCTGAATTCCCGCCCTGCGGTAGTTACCCTACCTGTGATCGCGAGCAGCTGTTTGCCGGTCTAGGGAAGCTACCGCCATCTTATGCTCCCTTTACCACGCCAACCTACTCCAACCTTGGCTTCGTCCTCTTGTCGTACATTGCTGAGCGCATCACAGGGAAGGATTTCAAGACGCTGGTCAAGGAGGCAGTCTTGGAGCCTCTCGGACTCAAACACACCTTTGTCGACACACCGGATGATTCCCTCGGCATAATCCCAGGCACCCGGCGCGCGACAACATGGGGCTTTGAGTTGGCAGAGGAATCAGCGACCGGCAACATGTACACCTCACCTGGGGACTTGTCTTCCGTCGGCCGAGCAATCCTGCGGTCAACTCTACTCAAGCCGGCCATGACCCGTCGATGGCTGAAGCCAGTATCCTTCAGCTCGGATCCCAAGGCTTCGGTCGGTATGCCGTGGGGAATCCGCCAGATCGAGCTCGAAAAGAACGAAACGTACCAGTTCGTCCACACCTTCAACAAAGCGGGCAGCCTGGGCTCGTACAGCACCCTCCTCGCCATAATACCCGAGCTCGACATTGGCTTCACCATCATGGCGGCCGGTGTTGTCCCGTCCGGGTTGGTCATGGACATTGCGGACACACTTACCAGCACCTACGTCCCAACGTACATGTACGTCGCCCGCGACCAAGCAGCCAAAACGTACGGCGGAGATTATCGCTTCGTCCCATCTCCCAGCAGCAGCAACAGCAACAGCACCTCGGGCAATTCAACCTACAGGTATCCCCAGCGCCGCTTCGCCAACGATTCCGCCCCTGTTCTCGCGCCCACCGACAACCTTAACTCGTCGCTTACTATCGCCGTCGACCCCGCCAAGCCAGGCATGGGGGTGTACAACTGGATATCCAACAGCACAGAAATGTCGTACATTGCCGTGGCCATCAACGCAAACATCACGGACGAGTATCTGAAAAAGATTGAGCCGAGCGTTAGGCTGTACCCGACCGGACTGGAGGAGAAGCTGCCGGATGGGGGGAAGCGGGTGGCTTTCAAGGCCGTGTTTGAGGACCTCAGTTTGGCAGCCAAAAGCGGGAGCTTCTCGAGCGACTGCGCGACGTGGGTGGGCGTGACTGCCGTGGTCTACGCAAGCAGGCCGTTGGATTTGTTCATTTTTGATGTCGACAAGGACGGCAGGGTGAGGGCAATCGAGAACGCTGCGCTGAGAGTAAAGCTGCAGAAAGTGTAGATGGAACATTGTGGAAAAAAATGGATTTGCACCGGGCGGGACGTGTTTGTAATCATTGTATACCTACACCCTGATCAAATAATTTAAAGTCAACGAGAGAGAGACACAGGCCCCGATCATGTCAAGATGCGCCGGGGTCTGTCCCCCAAGCGCGATCGCCAAGTTCCCGATCTGGAAGGCCCAGGGTGCTGGGCAGGAAGCTGATTCGTCGCCCAGGTCAGGGCCGCCCGGGGTTTCCTTGCTGAAAATTCCACTGACCGGTCGCTAGCCGCGTGGCATGTGCGGGGCAGTGGAACTTCGCTTGCAGCCAGCGCTGTTGAGATTAAACCGACGACAGCAAAACACGCCTCGACATGCTGCGCTCGCTGTGCTTTGTCAGGCTTGACAAAACCGCTCAAATTCCTCCCAATCGTGCCGGGGAATCTTGGTTGTTGTTGCAGCTTGTTTCATTCGAACCACTCGTCGCGACATTCCTTGGCCTGCTGATGGGAGACGGGGGCTTTGACCTACCCCGAGAACCATTCTCGATGTTCCTGGATCTGGTGATCGGGCTTTCCAACTTTCCGTTTTGCAGATCGCCGGGCACCAACTGTTCTTGCAAAGCCCGAAGATGCCGGAAAGGAAAACAGTTGGGGCTCGAGAGGTTGCGTTGCGACGAGAGTCCAAAAGAACAGAGTTTGGGTGTGCAGCTGCAGGTACGCATAGAGCAATTACAGCGTTTCGCCGAAACAAATAAGCCGAATGCTGCGTTCTCGCTTGGTCTCAGGCTCTCTCCATCAGAAAAAGGTCTCGACCGATGTTTTTTTTGCTTTCCCGATTCTACAAACTCTTCCGTGCCCGCCCCTGATGAGACATGCCCAATGGCCCCAACCGAAATATTTCAAAATCTGCCAAGACGAGTCCCGATGCACGGTGACGACATTGCGTCCGGAGCGTGTTGCTGTTTTCGACGGAGCCTCTTTGTCAAGGACATGTCAGTCATTGGACGTGCCAAGTCCCTTTTGTTGTTATGCGGCTTTGCTGTACAGACCATCAAGGTAGTACTGAAGCAGGAGGCGGAGCCAACCTGCTCGTCCCTCGGATTCGCATAGAGCCAAGCCCCTGCAGAACTCGATGTGCTGGTATGCGACGCGATGCAAGAAGGGACTCGCGGTAAGTGTCTAGATCGCCGTAGAATCGGGCGCCCTCACCTAGACGCCGAGAGCATGATGCCTTACATAGCTTAAAATGTCGGACTCCCCATGGCTTTTCCGGACTTTGCTTTCAGACTTCACCATCCACCTCCCCATTCACTTTTGGTAGAAGCTTTCAAGTCACTCACGAGTCATTACCCTTCGCTCGCTCATCTCTACGCGGATAACAACTTAAGCCTCCATCATGCAGCTGAGACACTTGACTCTCTTGGCCGCGGCCAAAGCCGTTGCAGCCCAGGCGCCCACTCTCGCTGAGGTTCTCGCTGCCCAAAGCGAGACTCTGTCCTCCCTCACAACCTGGGTCCAGTCCCAGCAAGCCGTCTACAGCCTTCTCGCTGGTGCTGAGGACATTACCATCCTGGCGCCAAGCAACAAGGCCTTCGAGGAGCTCGCCAACTCGCCCCTAGCAAGCCAGCTCACGTCGGACCCCAACTTCCTCACCGCCTTCCTCAGTTACCACGTTCTCAACGGCACCTACTATGCCTCCAACCTCACCAGCTCTCCGCAGCTGGTGCTGCCAACGCTGCTCGACCTCGCCAACTACGAAAACGTCACCGGCCCGCAGAAGGTCATTTCCAGGGTCTCGGATGGCGGCGTCAGCTTCCTCTCTGGAGGCGGCTCGCTGTCGACAGTCCAGACAGCTGTACGTGACACCACAAACTCCTTCTCCTTTCTCCCTCATGGCAGTCACTAATCAAACCCTCTTTAGAACGTCAACTACACCGGCGGCACAATCCACGTGATCGACAGCGTCCTCAACCTCCCTGCCAACGTCACCAACACTCTCCTCGCCGCGAACTTGACGGCCACCCTTGGCGCCGTCCGCCAGGCCGGAGTCGAGGATGTCCTCAACACCACTCCCGACCTCACCGTCTTCGTCCCCACCAACGATGCCTTTGCCGCCATCGGCAACCTCGTCTCCGGCCTGACCGCCGAGCAACTGGGCGGCATCCTCGGATACCACGTGATCCCCGGCAAGGTTGTCTACAGCTCCGACATTGCCGATGGCTCCGTCGCCACCCTCGAGGGCTCCAACCTGAACATCAGGGTCCAGGACGGAAACGTTTTTGTCAACAGCGCCAAGGTTATCGCTGCTGACATCCTGATTGCCAACGGTGTTGCTCACGTTATTGACGGGTATGTATTTTTCTATATCTTGAAAATAAAAGTTCTCAGACCACATGATGGATGCAGAAGCTAACGGGCAATGAAATGATTTTTTAGTGTTCTCAACCCCGATAATGCTTCCGCTCAGCCCAACCCCACCGCTTCCACCGCTTCCCCCGCCTTCAGCGGCGCCAGCAGCACCGACGGTGTTCCCTTCACCTCGGGCATCGCTGTCCCTCCTGCTGCTACCGCCAGCGCCACCTCCTCGGGATCTAGCCCCGTCTCCACTGAGCCAGTTGCCGGTGGCCAGGGCAAGGTCGCCGCTATCGGTGCCGCCGCCCTGTTTGGTGCTGGTGCCGTCGCCTTGATGAACCAGCTGTAACGGGCTACCTCAGGTCCCATTTGAGGAGTTTGTTGTTGTTGCTGTTGTTGTTCGGGCTACGGAAAATTGAAGATTAGGAGTTTTTCGATACCAAGCGGGGTTACTTTTGATCAAAGTTGTTTTTTATGCCAGGGACTCCATTCACTTGATATAATTTTGTGACTGTTTCAGTGCTTTGTTTGTTTTGGCTTGCGGGCTTCAGCGGAAAAGAGTATTTGTTTTTTTTTCCTGTTCATAATTATCTATTTGGTTAGGTATGTACTTAGTGGCATTTGAGTTTCAGGGGATGAGCAAGATGAAATAATCTTAATGCGAAGCTTTTTTTTTTTTCTTCGTTTACCTGTTTTTTTTTTTTTTTTTGTTCCAAGTGATGACTCTGCCTCCTTTTTTTTTTTGGTTGTTGGATTATGCATTGGGTTCCTTTATGGAATTTCGCTTGTATATGAAATCTTGATCCATCTGGTTCACCCACTCTATCCGCGACCTTTCAAACTTGAGCACTCCAACTCGAACTCGGTATGCATACCTACCTACTTTTGTATGGCTTCCAGCCCGGGCCACTACCGCCGTGGTAATAAGGAAACTACCTACCTGTATTGTATGTACCTCGCCCATTCCAAGTGACTCGTCTACTCCAAGGGATTTCCCAACACAAATATTATTCATACTAGCCGACGCACCAAGAAAACTAAATATCAAGGGAAGCTCAGCTAATCCTTTCCAACCAAATTTTCTTCCAGCCTGGCAGATGTAGGTAACACAAGGTACTGTACCCAGCTGACCCGAGGCGAACTGTGCAACTTGCAGCTCCGGGCGGTGGTGCCGATGAACGCAACGAAACCTTGGGCAGGAATCTCACATGGTAATTCCATGTCATCCGACAACGAGCTTGATTGATGAGGTTTTATTCGGAAAGAAACCTTCACTAAGGTAGCGTTCCGGGTTTTGAAAGCGTTGTGATATTCACAAGTGAAAGGCTAAACGCCGGGGTGTGTGGGGTTCCGAATATGTAGGTAGGTAGGTAGGTAGGTAGGTAGGTAGGTAGGTAGGTAACTATGGTGATATTGATACCCAAAAGTGTTCTGTCAGATTTTAATACTATGCATAGGTAGGTACATACCTAGGTACCTATACGTACTTGAACCCTATGAAAAGAGGGCCGCAGATGAAATTGAAAGGGGCAAAGATATTGTGCAACAAGATCAAGATGCATTACCTAGTGACACTCAGGTTCAATGTCCTACCTTACCTTGCCTCACCCATAATTGTATAGACTACTACTAATTGTACTTGTCCCCATATTATGCGGTAGTGTGGCCATGGCGTAACTGAGTTCACATAAAGCCTTGGAGTCGTCTTAGGTAATGTTAAAGGTTTGAAAAAAACACAATGCAAGTGGCTAAACCAGCAGGGTAAAAGCCGTGTGTACAAGGGACAACAAGAAAGCGCACCATCGGAGTAATACAAAGAGTGACATTGACGTCTGCCTAGGTGGTCGTCTAGTCGTCTAGTACCCCCACACCGACCATCCAATTAACAGATATCATATCTACATACAATCCCAATTCCCAACCGTGTATCCAATGCCACGTGGGGTATTTCCCAACAACAAAATCCAAAGTAATACCAACCGCAGTGCTTGTGACCACCGAATACTCCAAAACTCCAGCCCTATGCTCGCCAACACCGATACAATAATCTTGCCTACTCCCCCTTCTTCCGAATAAACAGCTCAACCAACGCCCTCTGCCTCTCCTCGAGAGCTTTTCTATCCCTCTCCCTCTCGGGATTTGGTCTCCGACAAACCACACTTCCAAAAACTTCAGCATACTTCTTCTCCTTCGCCCGGCGCGTATTCAGGGCAATGAATGCCTTCGCCGCCGCCTCTCCAGAGCTGGCCGTTCCCCTTCTGAAGCTCATCGACTTGCGAAACGTTGCGCCGAACCCACCACGGCCCCCCTCTGCGTTAGCATCATTCTTGATAGCCTCCAGATCTTTCTTGGTGACGGGGGCAAGTTCAGCTGCAGTCCTCGCCAGGCTGGTCGTGACGAACAAAAACGAGAGATGGTGTTCTGGATAATCCTGCAACACGTCCAGGATAGTGCCTTTGTCCGCCTCGTTGGTCGACTCCGAAGCCGTCACACCCTGGAGGATCGCCGGGATCGACCTCTGTTCTATCAAATCCCATAGCGGAACAGTGACAACCCCATCAGTTAGGCCGCGGAGAAAGAGGATGAAAACTTCAGCTACCGCTTCCAGCCGCTGCGTCGATGGCGTTTCTGGGGGGAAATATTCCAGAATTCGTTGGCCTTGATCTAACGCGTCGATCAGGTCGGCAACTTGCGAACTACGGGTTTCCTTATCCGTTGCTTGCCAGGTGAACTCGTCAAAAGGCCACCCAGGAGCGCTGGGAATTTCGCACTCCTCTAGCATCTGCTCGTCGGCCAGGACGCGATCCGCAAGCATATCTATCGCTTGCGTAAGAGCAACGAGCTCTCTCGGCGCGTTTCTACATGGATTGACATCAATGGGAATGGCAGCAAGGGTGCCCTTCTTGTCCGCCAAAGACTTTGCATGCGCTCTGATGCCAGTCAGCTCCGGAACTCGCAACAGCTCCTTGATGGAGCGCCCGATGCAGGTGGGGCTCCATTCGGCGCGCACTGGGATAAAGTGGTCTCGACCTTCTCGGACTCGGAGGACTAGAACCTCGTCAAGGGTAGCTTTGCCTTCATTGAGCGCCCGAGATTGGTTGATATCGCCGATGAATGCTTCAATAATCGCATTGACAGTCTCACCGGGCTCAAGCGTGACCTCTTTTCCAAGTTTGGATGGTTCTGTGCCGCCGATAGCGTCAGACTGGACAAACTTTGTTGTTAACCACTCGACTGACTGTGAGTTGTGTAAGCTGTCCGCCGTCGGTTTCTCCACAAACGAGAACGTGGCTGGTGCTCCTCCAGTATTTGCCAGGGTCATGGAACATGTCTCTCTCTTCCCGAATCTAAGATCCCCAAAGTCAACCTCCAGCTGATCCGAGCTTGACCGGCTTTGTGATTGCGAGCTCTGGTAGTCAACAATGATGGTAACCACCGGCCGTCCTTCGTTCTCGGCGCGATCCAGCTGTCGAACGACTTCGCCGTGTACCATGGCTCTGAGGCTCAGGTCTACTGCGTCATAATCGATGGTGAATACTGAGCTCACAGGCTTGTGATCTGAAGATGTTATCCGCTGATGAGATGTGTAAAAGTCCAGGCGTATCCTATCGGCGGAGTCCTCGTCACCATCCCGCCCATTACCATCGTCATCTTCATCATATTCGTCGTAAGCCTTCGCCGCGGAGCTCGCCGCTTCTTCGCCGTCATTATCGGGATCATAGGAAAAGAGAACATCCTCTTCTTCCCCAGCTTGCTCCAGGCCTTGTGCCTTCATCTCTTCATCCTTCTTGCGACGCTTCTCTTTTTCTATTTCCTTCCTCTCAAACTCTTCCTTGTACTTTCGGGTACGGTATAGAATCCGATCGCACCAGCTGGGAGGTCGACGCTTTTCACTCGAGTCAAAAAGAGCCACCGTACCTACGTCATACTTGTAGGTTGGCAGGAAGTCAATCGGTCCCTCCCGCCAGCCGTCCGAAAATACCTTGCCTCCCCTCATCAACTGTCTGAGCTGGTCATGGGGGAGCAGCGATTGAAGGGTAGTCTGCAGCGAGGCAGGATCCTCGCTTGGGTCTAGAGGAAACTCGTCTGGATCTGGCAGGGAGAGGGAGTCATCATCATCAGCCCCGCTGTCGCCACTCCCAGTTTCTTTCGCAGGCTCCGTCTCCTTTGCGTCATCATTGCTGCCCGGCAGCATTTGCACTACCACGCCTTCTCCCTCGAGCGAGTCTTCGCGGGGCAGGCCCTTCTTGGACAGGTCATACTCTCCCCGCGTATGAAGCATAAGCAGACGTCTAATCTCGTCGCCGGGGAGGCGATCCAGCCGGGAGTTGAGGTCTCCGAACCAAAAGGCAAAGTCTTCGTCGCCAATCTTTCCCTTGTCATCTTCCTCCACACCTGCAATTTGGATTGGGTCGAAACGAGCATACTCTTGGATTTGTTCGACTTGCCAGATCCGCTGCGAAACGTACGAACTCTCGACACCACTGGCCAGGTGGCAGTTGACAAACAAGAGGTTTGTTGATTCGCCCAAAATGATGCGACAGCACACGGCGCCCTTGTTGCCGATGTATCCTCCAAGCAGGCCTGCCGAAACGGTTGTGGTGCTGACGTTGCTGACGATCGGAAATACCTCAGAAGAAGCGTAGACCAATACGAGCAGTCCGCCGAGAGTCTCCGCGGCAACAAACTTGTAACCCTCTGGCAGCCCGGCCTCCAGCGCCGCCTTCCACTTGTCCTCGGCTGATGTGTCCGTAATGAAGATCTTGTTCAAGTATTGCGTCGGTGCCGTGAGTTGGTTCACCTCTTGAAGACCAAGCACGTAGAGCCCTATATTGTCGTGACCACCGCTCGCGGGAGCAGGTTTCGTAGCGGTATCCAGTCCCTCGCCATCAACGAACCACCTGGCCAGGTCCTTATCCGTGCCCGGACACGCCGCAACGTTCCAGGTGCCGACTTTGACTCGTATTCGGCGTTGACGAACGTATTCGGAGCGGCGGGCGTGCATAACCTTGTGAAGCGAGTCCGGGTTAGCAGATGCAAGCTCAACCGGCTCTGACGAGGCCGAGCTAGCTGGCCGAGGGAACTCCGTGGTTGCCATTGCGGGTAGCAGTTGTAGAGAGCCGTTTGGTGCCTCTCTCGATCAGGCCGAGAGCAGATTTCTGGTAAATAAAGTCGAAGCGCCCGACATGGAGCATGTAATTAATTCGCAATTTGGCCAATTCAGAAAAGCGATAATTATGTGGCCGAGAAAAGAGTATTTATGCAATGAGCTGCGGAATGTACAGGAGAGAAAACAAAGTATATATGCAAAGCGGCAACGGGAAAGGCCTCTCAAAGGTGTCGCATATCGGCGGGAATTGTATGGGAGACGGGACGAGTTCGGAGATGGATCTTTAGGGGTGAGGTGAGCTCTGGCAAAGGAGATAACAAAAGTCAAATGCTCGACCGTGTCCGGGCCTGGAGGGAGATGACGCATGAGAGCAGCTGGCATCCTTGGCACAGAGTGTTTCTTTGCACAGCTAACCCTGACCCCGCCAATCCATTGTTGCGTGGCTTCGGGTCGGGTGAGCGTCAGGGGTCCACCCCACCTGCGGGGCAATGGACTGGGAGCTCCGTCGCACTGGGCCATTGGGGGGCCCGTCAGGTACAGATGGGGGATCGGTAGGCAGGTATTCATCAATGGTCAAAACAACAATCCCAACTTGGGTATAATAATCGACAGCATCGACGGCGACGACAACAACAAAAAAAGACGACGCACCCGAACAGCGCGCTTCGACTGTATCCCCGTTGCACATTCTTAGTGGCACCCCAGCAACTTCCCAGCGTCCGATTGGCAGCGCCGTTGTGTTTGTGTCGTCCGACCTGCAACTTCCCGACAATCCGGAACGCTCGAGACACCGCAGCAGGTGGCAGCCACTGCGCAAGCGGAAAGTAAAAACTTGCTGAAGCCGTCCTTCAAGATGAGCCGGTCAACCCCCAGAAAGTCGCGCCATCGCCACCAGCCAAGCTCCGGGCGTCAACAGATACAAGCATCAGACTACGAATCCGACACGGCGTACTACATGGAGACGCGGGAAATGGCCCCCAAACCTCCCTCCCAAACAAGATCCGACATGGAAATAAACCTCAGCGTATTACGGCGCCACGACCCCTCCATCACGTCGATTCTCGCCATCGCCGCCAATGCCGTCATATACACTTTTCTCGAGGCAACAGGCGGCTGGGAAAAACATGGTGTCGAGGGAACAATGTTTGTGTGCGAGCAGCAGCCCACGGTAGGACCTCACGGTCAACCAAGGTCACGGGCCTGTGTGTTCATTCTCAACCGACGGGGGATGAATAACATCGTCATAGATCTGTCCAAGGTCAGCGACTGCGAGGTTGTCGAGGAGCTCATCGTGTTCCGGCTCGAGGACGGCTATGCGCCGGTCAGTGGCGGTACTGAAGATGCCAGCGCCAGCGGAATGAGAGTTCTCGGTATTTGGATGCACTCCGACGAGACCCGGCCACGGGAGGCAAATATGGATATGATCCAGGCCGCCTGGCAGGAGACGCGGGCGCCGTCGGGGCAGCAGGCACTGATAGACGACAACGCCTCAGTTGTGGAATCGCTGGCTGGCGGTGCGGCAGTCAGCGGCCCAATGGCTGGGAGACAGCTGAACGTTGCAGATCTGTTTGGGAAACAGTGAGAGGGGAAATTTGGCATTGGTGGGAGTTGCAGGAGATGTGGCAAGTAATGGCAGTTGCGGGCCGGGGAACGAGACCCAGGCAGCATCACGATGAAATGACACCACGAATTATCACGGGCTCAAGCGATTCGAGTTTCTTTCCTTCCTCCTTTCTGTACTTTGTCGCCATTCTTTAACAATCGGCGCTGGCATTTTTTTCTACCGGCCCGCGTGACAATCCTGCACTGTGTGTCAACAGAGAAAGTTTGCACTGTATCCGTAACCGAACTTGACCGTATGGGTTACTCCTGATCCAACCTGTCGCACACGACTATCAATTCCACAACCAGTGAGTAATATCGACAATGGCGACAGAGCCAAACAGGGTTTCGACGCCAAATATGACAGAAACCAAGAGTCACGATGAAATTCAATCGCATATACAGATGCAGCTAAAGCACATCTCGGAAGCCCTGGAGTGGCTGCAACGGCACAAAGATGGTCAGAGAAACCACCAAGGCATTGTATCTGCCGTCAGCGACTGCCTTGAATCCTATAGGCAATGGCTTTTGAAAGCTCAGAATCATGCACTCGATGGCTTAGATGCCCCTCAACTCGATCAGATGAGCGTCACCGTTCAACCCGGCGGAATGGGTGCCTCGAGAATCATAGTCCGCGGGCCAGCTCCGCAGACAACCGTGGCAATCGATGCAGAGGACCAAGACGCAGCCGATTATTTGCTCAGCGTAGGCCGATCGTCTCTCTTCTCTCCTTTTACATCATGTGACTGTTAACCTTTGGTTTGCTAACAAATTGATATTTCCCCAGGACGAGTATCTCGGCTACATGACCAAACTGGTTCGTCTCACGCACTGTCTACTACTACCCACTTCTATAACCTACCTAGTTTTCACTAACATACACACCTCTACTAGTGTTTGGTTTTTTCTAATGCACAAAAGTCGCTCGCATCGTTGTTCAAATTGTCGGACGAAGTAAAGATGGAGGGGGACCAGTTGAGGTAGGAGCTCTTCTTTTTAGTTTTGGGGGCGATTTTTAATCAAAGTCTCGCTGACCTATTAATTACCACTCTTTTAGCCAGCCAGCGGAGGTTACAGTCCAGACACACATACGCCGCCTAAAAGAATACAACGACATGAAGGATGTTGGGCAGCAATTGATCGGCCTCATCGGTGAGAATCGAGGGCTTCCGGTCGGACGTTTGTACGAGGATGGTCAATATGGAGTCACAAGGGACGATTGATGTTTGATATTTGTAGGCGTTGGGGAAATTGGCTTGGTCATATTTAGCCCTCTCAAGTTGCCTGTGCTAACCCTGGCCACAGAAATAACGTAACAGCTCGATCGTGATAGAACCAACAAGACTCTAACCCCTAACGCAAGCCTTGAAAGCATTACCACTGGCACCAGTATGGGTGATGAGCAGGTCAAACCCTCCCCTAGAGTCGAACACGACACGATCCGCGCCAGGTGACCCGCCAGTATACACGCTGCCGCTGGACAAGATGGGAAATTCGTACCACGGGGCCGCAGTTGGGAAGCTGAAACCCTCGTAGTTGTTGTACCGGTGTGGATAGCTGTCTAATCACAAAGTCAATAAACCGTCGGCCGGGCCAGTGTTCTCGGAACCACGTCGCGTCTTACTAATGTTTGATCCAGCTTTGTACAAGGTGTAACCCTTGTTCAGAGCAGCGGTGATCTGGGTTTGCTGGTAGCAAACACTTCCGCAGGTGAAGGCACATGCTCGTGGCTCGACTTGGGCGTCTTCCGCTGGGACCGGTGCTGCTGACACGGCGACGGCGGCAAGCGCAGTGAGGAGGGCGGAAAAGATCTAAACAAGAGTTCAGCAATATGTTCTCGTGGCAGTCTCATGTGAGTGTTCGTCTGTCATACTCTGACCATTTTTGACAACCGGTAGCTGTGACTCTGAACTGGAGGCTAGGGATATATTGCCGACAGCAGTTTGCGAATGCCTCTCATCCAGAGGGAATCGTCCCTTACTTATACATATTCCACGGTGGAACAACAACACTATCACACCAATGGGTGGAACTTTTACATCTAGACCCCAGCACAGTCATCACACAACGAAACCGTCGGCCACCTCCGACGTCTGTTGTGTTCCATTTCTTGTTAGCATTCGGAAAAGTGGTATTCATTCGTCACCGAAAGTGCACTGCGTGAGAGAGGTATCCCACCAAACGCAACCGTCCAAGATGCCACGCCCCAACTCTCAGAGAGGGGATATTGACGATTATCACTGCGGTTTATCGAACTACGGTAGGTAATTGGCTAGCCATTTCCAAGACGAAACAGCGCTATCCCAGTTTGACGCCCACACCACGTTTTATGCCTCGCATCCGGGAGTGGTGAAAACCCCTGATATCTCTTCTTCCACATCAAGTTTATCCCGTGTGTGGGGTCATGCAAGTCCGACCCTCCCATTCCGACGTACCCCGACTTCTTTTTGCCGTGATACACACCATCCCCACGAGTGGGTGTCTTTGGAAGTCATTGGTTGAAATGCCAAGCTAACCCCTGCACGACCGACAGTCTTCTTAGCGCCGGCAGATCTGCATTTAACCCCTGGCGATTTGTGTAGATGGTGCTGCACCATTGTCCAAACGAGGAAGCTGGTTTTATTATTTGCATGCTCGGACTTGAAAAGGCCTTATCAATTCTCGTCATTTATCAGGTTTCGATGCGTTATTTTGAGATCAAAGAGTGTAGTAGTGGAATGACGGATTTATTGATATGTGTTTTCTAATATACATCGTCATCAGGGCAGTGAGGTAAGGCCGGGGTAGGGGGATCACCGTTATGATATGTCGAGCTGTTTCCCAAGGTCGAGCTGTGGCAAACATTCCTTGTGGGTATGGTAGGAAAAGTGTCTAGATCATTATTCTTTTCATAAGTGATAGACGATGAGAATCCCAAGGCACCCTTTACTACCTACCTGCTGACCTACCTAGCTACTTACCTACCTAACTATTTACCTACCTGTTTACTTACCTATCTACCTACGTCAAAACGAGGGACTGGTTAAGGATTACCTAGTCGGTTAAGGAAGGTAGAATAAGATGGTTTGATAAAATAATTCTTGCCTGGTACCTGCCTGATTTGGTATCTGATTCGTGGTTCTACGTTGTGTACTAGAATCAGTCCGTCCGTCAAAGTAGGTAGGTAACAAAGACAACAACACAGCACAACGCAGTCTCTTGTTAGCGATGACTCGACTGTAGGATTACGCAACCAACGAGACATTACTCATATCGCGCACGGTCTTTGAGGAATGAAAAAAAAAAAAATTCTTCTGGTCATTCCGATCGGTCAAGCTTTTCTTAATCACTTGGCGGGAACCCACGACCGGCACCTCTTGCCTGTGACCAGATACAAATGTTTTTGTGAGCGGGGGGCCGGGATGCCGCCGCGTTTTACACCTAACCTATACCGAAAAATGCTACCATAGTATCTTTCTAGTTTTGTTTCTTGCTGGACCAGCCCACTATTAATATACCGTGACTCTTTTTTTCAAAGTCTTTATATCCACGTCACCTTTTCCACTCCTAGGTAGGTAAGTATATATCTAAGATGGAAAGACCGTTTCATACCGTTTTTGGTTGTCTGAAATCCACCGTAATGATATGTGTACCTACTTTAGTATCTTCGCACAATCACCAAATATACAATTACATCTGTCTCTGCAATATATAATTACATGTGTCTCTGCGTCGAAGGACCGTCTGGGATCTTGACCGGCATCTGTTCTGGTCAGCTGGAGGTCTCAGATCTCGGAGGTATCGGTGGCTTAGGATAAAAATGATACCGTGCTCGTCTTGAGGGCTTGTTTTTTGAACTCAGGTCTTCTTGATGAGTGGGATAAAGGTTGTGTGTGTGAAGAAGGCCAATGAGTGGAAGGATAGGCTTTTTGAGCCTCATGTGAGGGCAGAGCTTGCGGCTATGATTGTGCGGTACCTAGATACATACCTAGTGTATCTAGATTATCGTAGAACCGTGGATTGAAGTAGCTACGGCAATACGTAGCTGAATCGGTGGAATGGGAGTCAGTGGATAAAATATAACAGGCTTGGGTAGACACTTGGGAAGGGTATAGGTCGAAATGAAATTTTTTTCCAAAGAAATAATTATTATAATAACGGTCGCAAGACAATGCGGAAAGAAGATAATGACAGTTTTCATCACACTCCTTTTTTTATAATCAATAAAAAAATAAAGAAACTTTGGCCTTTATGAATATTACTAGATAAAGTCTCTATCTAACTGCTAAAGCCTTTTCCAAGGCACTTCGGATATGGTGGTTAAAGATTAATACACGAGGTTCAAAATCCTGTGATGCATCCATTCGGACAAAAACAAACTTTTGGGTTAGGGGGTATGTGGAGATATGTGTGAAGATCACAGTCGAGCGGGTGAGAAAAACACTACGGTGTGGAAAAAGACTCTCTCCTAAATTTCACAGCTGCTGGCCGGAAAAGCAATTTCTGTTGAGATGTTAAATTTGGTACCCCCCTCCCTCTCTTTTTTTTTTTTTATAAAAAAAAAGTTTCAACATTTTAAATGGGGAACCAGTTGTCAACCAGTCCTCGCAGTGACTTTCTAGAAAGTCTGGTGAGAAGTGAAACCGGCACAGTGTCTCTTGTGACTTTGAGATATATCTTTATTTTTTATTCACCTAAGTTTCAAGACGCATTCGCCATTCAGATGTTCACCTCTGGCTTGCTCCCAAACAGACCTGAGCTCACATGTCCGATGCTCAGGTCGTCAACCATAATATTTTTTCTATCCTTTTCCTTGCTATTATTCATATAAGGAACCGTAGCATCAATGCCCAAATAAAGTAGTGAAAACAGCAGATGTATCAGGCGGTGGACAATATCTGAACAACATTTGGTAGGAAGTTGAGTCGGTTGGGACGAGTCAATCAGCGCGCCGTTACCAGGATCGTTGCACCCGTACCATATTTCTGGTTCGCGTGGCTCCAATGTAATAACTGCAAGGCCTGGTAGTGCGGGATGTACATCTGTTATATGGTGCTGCGGTTCGGTGCACGGTTACTGTTGGTGAATCACCAAGTATATAGGTATGGATAGGAAGCGGGGGAAGTAAGGTTTATACAAACGAATTCTCGCGTAGCAGGAGACAGTCGAGGATCACGAGTTTTCATTCCATTGCTCGGATATGCATGACTTGGGATTGTATATTTTGTCTGCATGAAACCCCGATATGGGAAAGCGGAAAAGACAGGAGACACAAAGTCTCTGCAATCACGCATCTTAAACGAAGGGAAAACATTAAGCAAGTTAATTCAAAATAAATAAATAAATAATACTCACGACGCAAAGACTTGGAAGATTCGAAGGTTGATATTGCTTAAATGGTTAAAATGTAAAAGCAGGTAGGTATTTTTGGTCGCGATGGTATCCGCTTCGAAGAATTAATTCTGTGCGCAGCTTGTTTCTAATAACAGGCGGTGTATTTTTGGACAAGCTTGCAGGGAGTATGTCACGGGGAGCTGTGTTGGATGTCGAAGGAGTCTCGTCAATAAAGCCCAACTCGTAGTGACGGTTTCCTGTTCCAGCGTTAATTAATAACGTCATCTGGCATGCAACTCGTGTGCCTCTCGGAGATTCTTCCGACGTGTTTAAACCACTTCCACCATTAAATCGCTGACAAACAACCCCCTAATAAATACATTGGGCCACACACTTTCCCCACAGCAAGCGGCACGTTCAAATGCAAAGCGATATTGCCATGCTGAATACTACCGGCTTGGTCCCGACTACCAAGAACCGCATCTCGCCTCGACGCAGCGCAAATTAATTCGAGTTCCACAACCTCGTGCTACGAATATGGGGAGGGCTGATGCTAGTGCAGAGCAGAGCAATATCCGTGCCGCCGTCACTGGCAGTTGCAAAGGCATATCTATCTACCTACCTACCTTGGGTAATCTGAAGATCATGACAACGCTTCAGACACAAACAAGAAGTGGGAGGCCATGCCCAGTTGCAGGCATGCCCAATGGAGGCTGTCGATCGGCTCATACGGTCCGACATTAATCGATCTCTACCAATTGCAGCCAGCCAAGCAAATGCGCGAGTCATTATGAAGATGCATGGCGAAGCTAGGCACGCAGCAGCAGGTATACAGCGATAAGACGAAGATTTGAGTGAATCAGGAATTAACAAACCCTGTGCCCTTTTGGAACATAATAGCGGGCCAGAATGTTACGATGCGGGAAGGAAGCCCGTCGAAAGCCAGTTAGTACGAGGCGCATGATGATGGACTCTAGCCAAGTCGGGAGAGGCTTCTCCATCAAGAGATGATGGAGCGGCACGCATCGTACAAGTAGGCGCGGTGGGATGGAATTAGTACCGCATCGTGCGGGGCGCAAGCGGTCTGCGAAACCGGGTCGACATCGTCAGCAGGGCACAACAAGAAAACAAACCCTGGACACAAAATTGTAGGGGCACGGCAGACGAGGGCCCAGGCGCTTGGCTCGCCCGCTCTAGGGATTGTCGGTAAGGCTGCCGAAGTGTCGATATTGAAAGTGCCGGAGCTGTACCTTCCGTGTGTCCATTGGCGTCCGTTCCGAGGCTGACGCGAACCCCCCGATTAGGCTTAGGTGCCGAGATGTCACATCCACGACCGGGAAAGCGACCGGACTGGCGCCGCGCTGGTTCGGGTTTGTCGTGGAGACAGCCTGGTTGCAGACGTTTTCCCCCAGATTCCTCGCGGCTGTTACCCCAGACCATGGAGTTAGCATCGCCGACCGTGATGCACTGGCAGGAGATCTGGGCGTAGCCAAGGGAAAAGAGTGGTCGAGCGCGTCAAGGTTGGGTGAGGGCCCAACTGCCTAGGGAGGTATATATACATACGGGCTTACCTGCTCCAGGCGCCTTCATTTTCACCAACCCAGCACCTCAGCATCGATCGAGCAGCTTTGAGCAAATTTCCAAATCTTCCAGGGATCTTGATCAACATTCGCCATGAAGGTTCTCGCTCCGATCGTTCTGGCCAGCGCCGCCAGCGCCCACACCATCTTCAGCTCCCTCGAGGTCGGTGGTGTTAACCAGGGCATCGGCAACGGTGTGCGTGTTCCTTCCTACAACGGCCCCATTGAAGACGTCACCTCCAACTCGATTGCTTGCAACGGCAACCCCAACCCGACCACGCCCACCTCCAAGGTCATCACCGTCCAGGCCGGCCAAGACGTCACTGCTATCTGGCGCTACATGCTTTCCACCACCGGCAGCGCCCCCAACGATGTCATGGACAGCAGCCACAAGGGCCCTACCCTTGCCTACCTGAAGAAGGTCAACGATGCCACCTCTGATTCTGGTGTCGGCGGCGGCTGGTTCAAGATTCAGGAAGACGGCTTCAGCAACGGCGTCTGGGGTACCGAGAAGGTCATCAACGGCCAGGGTCGCCACACCATCCGCATCCCCCAGTGCATCGCCCCCGGCCAGTATCTCCTCCGTGCCGAGATGATTGCCCTCCACGGCGCCTGTAAGTCAAGACCACTCTGATTACCTCCAACCGACTCCCTCCCAAATCTAGCAAACTAACAATCAATCTCCTTGTCTAGCCAACTACCCTGGCGCTCAGTTTTACCAGGAGTGTGCTCAAATAAACGTTGTCGGCGGCACAAACACAAAGACCCCCACCAACACGGTGTCGTTCCCCGGCGCCTACTCCGGCTCCGACCCCGGTGTCAAGCTCAGCATCTACTGGCCCCCTGTCACCGACTACAAGATCCCCGGCCCCAGCCTCTTCACCTGCTAATTAGGAGTAGCGCAACCGCAGAAAGCGCTGGATGGCCTGGACAAACTTTGAATCATTGGGATCTATAATTACCAACATGCATGGCAATCATGCCTCTCTGGTGAACCCTTTTTGCACAAATTCTTGTATATATTTTGAGCATAGCATACATACCTACCTACCTAGGTACCTGACTTGACTTCCACTGCAGCTGGAGGAAAAGGTCATTGAACATAACAGTAAAAACATTTTTTTTTTCAACCCTTTTCTCTTTTGAGCCTTTACGTGATATTCTGAGGTTTCCGCTCTACCGCTTGATTTTATTTTTATTTTTCAAGGAAATATAGGGAACCAAAAAAAAAAAAAAAAAAAAAAAAAAACCCCCAACGAATCATCAGACTCGTTTCCTAGGGCTTCGTATGCAATGTCTGTGCGTAATGAGACTCATTGGTGGAATTTGCTGGGAATGGGGAAGATGTTGATGACCCCCATCAGCGGTTACATTGAGGGGGTTGCAGTTTGGTTGGAAAGTGGAAGGCCGGCCCCGGCTGGGATGCGCATGACTGGGGTTCCGCAATTGGCAGGTACTGTACAGTACAAAAGACATGGGGAGCTCCAAGTTGCAGAGGCTCGTCAATTAATGCTGTGATTTTACTAAACTTGACGTAGAAGGCGAGAGGGATCGGAGATCAGGCAGAGGATACAAAATTGGGGAGTCTTGTGTTGGTACACATACCGCTATAAATGTAGAGAATGAAGCTCAGTAGGTAGTGTAAGGTTTTTGGTGCTGAAGTTGGGAAGATTTCCCCAGAGGACAATCTGCTATAAACTTCTTTAGCTACCTAGGTATTAATCGCCAATCCGGGCTCGTGGGTACTTTTTTTCCTCGCATCTTTGTTTAATCAGGCCCTGCTGTTAACTACAAGAAGATTTGTCTTGTTGGGGTTAGGGTTTATACCAGAGCCGCGATGACCATGGCAAGCCTGCCATAGTTGGGGGTTTGTCAAGTCTTACGGTACTTGGATACCTCTAAGGATGTCATCATCTAGTTTTTTCTTTTTTTTTATAAAAAAAAATAAAATTAGTTGCTGTGATCTTTTCAAATGGCAAGGTAAACATCTCTGACCTCAACTCCTAATCAAATGCCATCATCACTCCCTCCACCAACCCTCTTCTCATACCAGCGAACCATGACACCCCCAGTGATCTCCTCCTTGCCGAGCTTCTTGAACCCCACTCGCTCGTAGAACCTCCCCGCGCTTTCGTTACCTTCCATGACAGCAAGGCTGAACTTTACGTGCTGCCGCTCCCGGCGTCGGGCCCCGGGAGCCTCCTGGTTTTCAACTTGCCACTCACGATTTGATCGGACAGCCCAATCCTCTGCAAACTCGAGCACACCCCGCGCTGCGCCCCGCCCTCGCGCCTCGGGCAAAGTAAACATGGCGTTGACTTGCCAGTTACTCACTTCAAGCTCTTGTTCATCGGGACCGTGACGTGAGGAGTCGTCCGCCGCCAGCACCAAGGTGAGGGACGAGATCACGACCTGGCTTGGTTGTTCAGCAGCTTGGCGGTTCGCGGCGACGAAGGTGCGAGCGTGGGGGTTGAAGAGGCGGGCCCGCCAGGTTGAGGGGGGGAAGGAGGACTCCCTGGAGTAGGTGGAGGAGAAGGCTGATTGATTATGGTTTATCAGTTTTGGGGGACCAAAAAAAAAAAAAAAAAAAAAAAAAAAAAAAAGGAAAATAGATGGCGGGGGAAGAAAAAAGGAACAAGAAAAAAAAAAAAGGGGGACGAGAGAAAAAAAGGAAAGAGAAAAAAGCAAAGGAAACCAAGGAGGGGAAAAAAAAAACCTTCAGGGGAGAGCTGAAGCATTCTGAGACGAAAAGGGACGTAGTTGTTTAGATAAAATTGTAGACCCTCTTCGGTTTGCGGGATAAGGGAGATGGTATAGGGGAGAGAATTGTTGTTGGTCGAAGCCGCCGGGGTCATGATGAATCTGTCCGTGATGACGGATTATCTTGATTGGTGGGGGTTTTTAGAAGCATTAGAATATGTACATGCCTATGATATCAGAGGAAAATGGAGTAGAAGTTATAGTTACCGTGGGTGACTCATGCATACCTAATTAATTGCCAGGGAGGGGGGGGGGGTAAATCCAATATGATAGGCTGCTTTTTTTCGCCAATCTCTCTTACCCTATCCTTACAACAATGACTTAATGACCTAGCACCGTGAAATGGTTCACATTAGCATTGGAAGATCAAGAAAAGAACTTGGGAACCACCAAGTAAGAGATTCCGTCAGAGAGATCCGAACTTGAAGCCTAATGGCTCGGGAGCAACGAGCGCGAGACCTCAGAGTGAAACTCTCTATCTTGATTCGAAGCCAGATTTCTGTCGCGTACCTACCTACCTATCTAGTCAATGGGAATAAGAATAAAAATACTATTCGATCGAAATTTGGGAACTTCTCAGGGGTTTTATCCCTTATCTAGATTCTTTAGATCATATCATCCACAACATACTACCTACATGTCCTTTGCTTTTTTTTTTTTTTCCTCCCCTTTCCTTCAGCTCCCACCCCCCTTCTCCATTATCCCCATCCTCGCCAAAACCCACATGCCCCCGGCGACGCTCTGCACCGCCGCTCTCGGCATCCTCGGCGCCCTGATCAGCAAAACAACAACGGCGCTGGCCAGCATGATCAGCATTATCCCCCACGCCATAAAGTTGCAGGCCAGGTAGGCGGTCCGGGCCGTGGCGTTGCTGAACGGCACGTTCGCCAGTGCGATGGTCAGGATCTCTGCGAGCACCGCGTTGGCGGCCACCAGCGTGATGCGCCAGTCTTGAAAGGCGAAGAGGGAGGCGAACGGCGAGAGCGGAGGCTTGAACTCAAAGTCTATCGAGGAGGGGCTCAGGTTGTTTGAGTTTGAAGTGAGGGCGAGGTAAGGGTAGATGCGGACTAGTTCTGTTTTTATTGTGAGGCAGTGGTTAGTTTGTGGTTTTTTTTTGTTTTTTTTTTTTTTTTTTTTTTTTTTTTTTTTTTTTGTTTTCTAGAGAGGAGGAGTAGGATGAGGAAGTGGGAGAAGGAGAGGCGCAGGGTACGCTGCTATCTGTTAGTTAGGGGATAACTTACTATCAAACACCTTTTTCCACAGCCCCGAAATCAAAATACCAATGACCGTGAACAAGAAGCGAACGCCGAAGCCCTGGCCGCTCATGAAGCGCTCAAAGGCGGTGTCGGAAGAGTCGATGTAGTATACTACAGTTATAGCAATCGTGGGGAGGATGACCAGGGCGAGGAGTATGTGTTCGAGGATAAAGGGGTGGTGCGGCGGGAAAGCGGGAAAGAAGCTCGCGGCAGAGAAAGAAGGATATGGTCGGTAGGGATTGGGCTGGCGGAAGAGACCGTGATGGATGTTACCGTGCTCGTCTTGGTACGTTGTAATGTAATATCGAACGTTGGGCCCGTCCAACGATTTGGCCAGAGCATGCCTGTCTGCGTCGAGCTGCTCGGCCGAGATGGAGCTTAGATCCTGGAGAATTACGGGATTATTTGTGAGCTTCCAAAGCCCGCCCAGGCTGAAGGGCTCGGAATAGACGGCTGAGGGCCGGTTCCACTGTCGTACGATGAGAATTATTGTTAGCAGAGCCATGGCACTGAGGAAGGCTTCTACCGCTCGAGCGGTCTCGCGGGAGACGCTCAGAAAACCGCCATCGCAGCTGACATTTGCCTTGCAGGTTCCGATCAGACTGATCCTGACTGCTTCTGGAGATAGCGCTGTCAAGGCTTTGCTCAGGAGAACGAGCACGGCGCTTAGCGATAATTCCCAGTCTCTCGGCAACCCTGAATCTAGAATTCGCATGCCGGGGACTCGGGCGCTGTATGTGAGGCAGAGAGATTTCGTCGCTGTGGCGCCCTGCAATCTGCTTAGCCTGTAGAACGGCTCCATTCTTTTCATTGTGGTGTCCACTATCGTCCATGGAATCGAGAATATCACTGCAATGAGGATGGGAGCGAAGGCCGCCAGAAAGTATCGTGTTGCCGTGAGAGAGTACATTCCTGGGTCGGCATCTCCATCTTGGTCTGTGTCAAGCCATCCGTTGATTGGTGCTCCTGGCGACGGCGTTGTTGAGTATGTAATTACGATTGTCTTGGTGACGCCTTCAACTCTATTTAGGTAGGTGATCAACGCATGTCAGTGGGTCGTTAGGTTTAGACAAGGCGTTGAGGAACCTACTGTGTGGTTATAGTTGACCGTTTCAATCCTTTCTCTAGTAAATCGTCAATTTTTACCGTGTTTGTGCCCACGAGCAGCCATCCTCCTGAGGGGGCTCCGTCTATTTCGGTATTTGATACTATGCTGTCTTCGTCTACAGTGACCGCACCGAATCTCGTAGTTGTGAACTTTGGAAACTCAGCATCTTGGGCTCTGGGATTGAGGGTCAGGTCATCCAGGGGAGGCAAGCCGGCTTCTATCTCCGTAGTTGAACACCCTCCGTCTAGCTGGCATCTTGTTCTGGCTGGGGCTTCGTATGAGTGCGTGATGACTGTTGTTTTGATCACCCGCTTGATCCTGGCGTCCGTCGAACGTGTGAGCCGCTTGCTGTAGCCTGAAAGAGTTTATAAAGACTACTAGAAGGCATGGGACATTATAGTACCTTGAGGTGAGAGTAAATGACACCAAGTCCTCATTTTCACTCTTCGTATAAGCTGGATATAAACCGGTCGCACGAGTTTTTGGGATTGGTAATAACGATGATGAAACTGGGGCTTCTCGTCTAAGATTCGTGATGGTAGCGGAAGAAAATCTATGAGTTACTGATGATGATGATGATGATGATGATGAAACCCGAAGCTCTTGCACGTCTGAGGTGGTGGAGATAGCTGCTGGCAGTTTCCGGATAGAGACCTCGACCAGGGCTAGCATGGCCAGGGTGAGTGCCACGAGAACGGCAAGCGTAGCTGGCCGCATCACACGCGGATGGTAGGGCTTTGGAGGCGCCATTGTGTGTTGAGATGAACCGAAGTTATACGTCCCCAGGCATTCGAAGGCATGACAAAATAAGAGTCACGGTCGCTGCAAGCTGCCGCTGAGTTTTTAAAGATTCAACGCGGAGAATAACGCCAGGGGATTCAAAGAAATCAAAATAGGATGATCTAGAACGCGATAGATGTGCGCTATGGGGGTGGCGGGTTCGCCGCTAACATTGATGGCTGCAAGCCACAGTCCTGTCCTATTGGGCAATCAATTGAATGGTGGAGGATCTTGACCTCCAGCTGAACAGATTGGCATGGAGCGATTGCTTGGAAGGGCTTGTGCCAAGAGCTCTCTGTCCACTGCCCAGCAGCTGTTTACGGTTCCAGGCGTCCCTGGCTTGCCGTTCGAGCCGAGCGTAGTATGCAACTCAAGAAATTACTTTATGATATTTCATTTAGACATTACTTGTTTCTATCAGGTATCTACCCATCAAAAGGACTAGACGTCATATCTGGTCCTGCCGCTCCTTGGCAAAGAAAAGTTGGGAGCACCTGCAGCTTGCGATTGTTCACCCTGCCCGTGATATGCCTGCTCATGATATGCCTGCTCATGATATGCCTGCTCATGATATGCCTGCTCATGATATGCCTGCTCATGATATGCCTGCTCATGATAACCCTCTTGAGGAGGATGCACTTGCTGAGGATGTGCTTGATTGGGATAGTACGCCTGTTGAGGAGGCGCTTGCTCATGATATCCTTCCCCTTGAGGAGGATACACTTGCTGAGGATGTGCTTGACTGGGATAGTACGCCTGTTGAGGAGGCGCTTGCTCATGATACCCTTCCTCTTGAGGAGGATACACATGCTGAGGATGTACTTGGTTGGGATGATAAGCCTGTTGAGGAGGCATCTGCTCATCATACCCTTCTTGAGAATGATACACTTGCTGAGGATTTACTTGGTTGGGATAGTAAGCCTGCTGAGTAAGAGGCGCCTGCTCATGATACTCCTGTTCCACTCCCAGTGTCTTGACAATGCCACTTCCCGCCAGGTTGTTGTGCTCGGGAAGCTCGGCCGCGACAATGGTGCTGTTGTTTGTTTTCATAAGCCAAGAATCGGATACATTGCGTAGCTCAACATATCGATGCCGGGCAGCCTCCTGGTCGGTTACCCCTAGTGGTATATCGGGTGCGTTCCTGCTGTCACCTTGCAGGGTGTTGTTGTTGGTGGTGATGTTGATGGGCCAAGTCTTGGCGTTTGATGGTCCGGTATTGCGGCTGCTGGAAGTGTAGCTCGAGAATTTGGACTGGAGGCTTTGGATGAACCCCCACTGGGCGAGGTGGACGCGGACGAAGCGGGCCATCCCCGGAACGCAAGCAATAATGATGGCTACGTTGAGTTCCACGACACTGGAGTAAGTAAGGTAGGTAGGTATCCAAAGTCAGCATTTTCAGGCACAAGGAAAGCCGGATGACTCGGAATTCGTTGACTCACGTGCAGAGCAGAATGATGTAAAGCTTCCAAGTACCATCATTCATGTCTTTCATCTCGAGTATTCGAAAGACGAGGGATACGATGGCAGCCACGACGGCCCTGTTGACAAGGAAGATTTAGTAAAAAATGGATAAAGTGAGCGAGGATCTAATAGGCACTACCCACATCAAAGCTGTGGAAAACACGGCAACAACTTGTGCCCTCTTCCGAAACGACATCTTAAGTTTGATAATGGTGGGCATGGGGAGAAAGAAGATGTAGAGATCTAGCGCGATGCTCATGGCAGACTGGACAACACCCCAATAGATGGCCTTTTGAGGCTTGCCGCTGAGCATCAGGTCGGCCCACTTTTTGCCGACATCAGGGGAATTGAAAACAACCTCGATGGGGATGGCGGGCAGGTAGGTGAGGACGGTGAAGATCTGGCCGATCCAGATTGCAATGTTCAGCTTCCTGTCGACGGTGAAGAGCTGCTTGAACAGGAGCAGGATGGATGCTTTGGCCAACAGCTGGCCGGGGGTGAGCAGCATGACTTGGCTGAAGATGAGCTGCCGAGATGAGATGAGAGTGAGCAAGGTACCTCATGTTACCTATCTAGGTAGGTGTGGATGTGGCACTCTCTTACCTTTGCATAATTCCCAAAAAACCAACACGCTGGAATGTCCCATTGATGCCGTGCCCACTTTACTTGAGTAAAGACCATGGCCGTCTGGGCCGTCGAGAACAAAAGTGCAAAGGCGATAAAGTAGTCGGCCAGCGTGAATTTGCCGCGGACCGAACACAACCTTCCCGCAACAAATATCGAAGCTGCCGTCATGAAGATGACGGATACGGCGATGATTTCCGGCGCCAACGTTACCGGATCCTCAAAGTTGGGAGTGACCCCCGGAGGCGGTGCTGCTCCTGGAAACACGCACAGGGCATCATATTCGCCCATTTCTCAACTCTCGAACCTGTGGTGTTGGGAGAGAGGGGGGGACGCCCGGGGGCAAGCAGGACTCGGAGCCGAGGACAGTAAGTAGAAAAAAGTTGAAGGGCGTCCTCGGGAAGTGGCCTGATGAAAGAGAAGTACGGTCCTTTTGATGCCGAAGGATTGGGGTGCCATCATTTGGCCCCCAAAGAAAATGAGCTTGGCCGGGTCCCATCATGCTGCCTACCTACCGGTGCTACTGTGCATCTAAGAATCCGACACAACTCGGATCAACAAGCTGTGGTACCCGCGTCAGCTCAATTTTTTTTATTTTTTTCTGGGGCGGAGGGGGGGAGCGTGGAGTGGGGTGGTTTTGGTGCCCGCAGCAGCCAATCAACAAGCAGGCTAGGCCCCAATGCAACGCACTGTGCCGCCTGCGGATGGCATCTCATAAGCCCGTCTCATGCACCACTGCGGCGTCGTTTGCGGCGTTCTTTCCCGCCCGTCGATCGCGTCCTTTCCCGCCGTCGCTGCCGGTAGTACGGCAAGTAATAACCACAAAAAAAAAAAAAAAAAAACCCATCATTTCTCTTTTCTCTCAACCGTTGTCACCCGACCTCCTGCGTTTTCTCAACTCCAAAGATAGCAAACATGTCCGACTCCACTGGCGCAAAGCCTCCCCCGGGCCGAGGCAGCCTAACCGGCGACGATGTCTTGGCGGCGCGCTTCTTCGACGACACCCCCATGGTCAAGGTTGTCACGCGATGGATGATCCGCGTCGACAATGTTCTTGATGCCGATAAACTGCACGCATCGCTCGCCCGACTGGTCGAAACCGGCAATTGGAGACGACTCGGCGGAAGGCTTCGCCTGAATGCCGCCAAGAAGCTCGAGGTTCATGTGCCCAAGGTCTTCACCTCCGACAGGCCAGCCGTGCGTTTCGACCATCTCGTCATCGAAACCGACATTGGCAGTCACCCCTTGGCTGGCCGTCTCCCGCAGCCGACCGAAGGCCCGTCTATCCAAGAGGGCGGCGATTCTTTCCGAGACTTGGGTGCCCTGGGTGGATGCAAGTTTCCCGAGACTCTGCAGGACTACTTCAAGAGCGATGAGCCTTCGCTCGCATTGCAAGTCATCTCGTTCCGGGACGCCACGCTCGTGTCCCTCAACTTTCCGCACGCCCTGACCGACGCCGTCGGCCTGTCTTCTCTGATAGAAAACTGGTGCAAGGTCCTAGCTGGACGTGAAGATGAAGTGTTGCCTTTGCCGGCCGACGACCCGATGGACCGCATCGATGCACACCAGGCCGGAGCGGAAGAGCCCAAAGTCGAACACGTGCTGAGGGACAAACAGCTCGCCGGATTCGGTCTCGTCATCTTCGGACTGTACTTCCTCTTCGACCTGCTTTTTGGACCCAAAATGCAGACGCGGGTGGTTTTTCTCCCGGCCCGATCCGTTGCCGCTCTCAAACAGCGTGCCATCTCCGACCTGGAGCTGACCGGTGGAGACGAGTCACCTAAGTCAGCACCGTTCGTCAGTGATGGCGATATCCTCACAGCCCTCGGCACCAAAAGCGTTGCAGCCTCGCTGGGGCAGAACAGCACCCGATCCCTGGCAGTCCTCAACGTCTTTGAGCTCCGCAGCCGCTTCCCAACGAGCAACATCTTCGACACGTCAAAGTTCGCCCACGTCCAAAACGCCTTCTTCATCCTGGTTTGCATCTTCTCGGGCCAGCAAGCACGGGGGCTCCCGCTGGGCCAGGTCGCCTTGCGGATGCGGCAAGCGCTGCTCGAGCAGACGACGGAGCCGCAGGTCCGCGCGGTGATCAGGGACGCGCGAGCTTCGCTGAAAGCCACGGGCAGGCCGACGGTGTACGCCGAGAAGAACAGCATGCTCATGCCCGTGACCAACTGGTCGAAAGCGAGGTTCTACGACGTTGTCGATTTCGGGCCAGCAGTTTTGGATTCGCCCGGCGGCCGCGGCGGCAGCGAGGACAGGAGAGGAAAGCCCTCCTTCTTCTTTGGGTTTGAGTCGAGCCCAAAGAGGGATCCGACTTTCAGGAACGTCTGGAACATACTGGGCAAAGACCCAAAGGGGAATTATTGGATCACGGGAATGCTCTCGCCCGCTACTTGGGAGAAGGTGGCCGAAGAGCTGAAAACGCTGTGAAAAGAGAATTCGGAGAAGAGCATTGAAAGAACCAAAAAAAAAAAAAAAAAAAAAAATTTGTATCCACTGGGTACAACACTTTAGATCAGGTAGAATAGATACCTTGCTTGTGTCCTAATATGTAGATAGATAGAAACTACCTAGATAGATTCTGGCTGAAAAATGCTTACTTATTTAATTATATTCCCAACCAACTTTTTTTCCCTTGAACTGAATCATCAGGCCTTTATTCAGAACATTTCTTTTGGAGGGGTTCAGTTCAAAGAATGTTTAGGTAGGTAGTTGTTGTTTTCTACCACTCTATCTAATGATCGCATCTTGAAAAAAGGGGAAAAAAGAAAAACACACTCGTATGCCAATTTCGACCATTGCTCTCATCTCTACCTTACCCACCTTACCCAGATAGGTACTTGACTTACTACCAACCAAAACCTTCTAACTAGTAGCAACCAAGCTCAAGTCGTCGACATAGTAAGTCTTTGCCGCGGCTCCACTGGCGCAAGTCCACCTCACGTTGAAGGTGTAATCGGCCGCCGTTGCGCCCTGGCCGGCAGGGCCCGGGACATCAAAGAATCCCGTAGACTGAGTCCACTGCGGCCTGAGATTCGCAGACGCGGCCTGCGCGAGCGTCTTGAGATTTACCGCCGAAGTTCCCGAAGCGCTTCCGACGTAGTAAGCCACCGAGCACCCGGGGTTGATCGTGCTGACCCTGGTCCACCCGCTGAAGATGTACCGCTTTCCGGCCGTGAGCGTCACGACTTGGTTGAACCATGCCTGGTAGGCTGACGCGCCGGCCGAGTACGACACCGAGGCTGAGCGGAGACCGCCGTGCGGGCCGTTTGCGTTCACGAAGGAGTAGCTGAGTGCGCCGGGGGCTCCGGGGGTCTTGATGGTCCAGCCGTCTGTTCCTTCAAAGTCGGAGTTTTTGAGAACGTTGGTTGGTGCAGGAGATGCGGAGGCTGAGCTCTGGGATGAGCCTGTTGAAGATGAGCTTGATGATGATGAGAATGATGACGATGGGGTGTCGGAACTGGCCGAAGAAGTTGATGGGGCCACAGAGATTGAAGTAGAAGAAGACGCGGTAGGAAGAGGAAGAATAAAGGTAGTTGTCGACGTCGGTACGACGGCCGAGGAACTTGAAGTCGGAACGGATGAAGAAGAAATCGAGGCCGGCTCAGTCGACGGGGAGGACGTTGACTCGCTCGTAGTGCTCGACTCAGTTGGAAGAAAGCGGTACAGGTTGAGGCGATTTCCCGCACCACAGAACTCTGCAGGGTTTCCAGGGCATGGAAAGCTGCACTCGGAAAGACTGGTAGGCGTGCTGCCGTTCGCAGTATTGATTTTGTTACCGCAGAAGCACTCCCTTCCGTACTCGACGCCGAAATAGCTGTATCCGCTGCAGGCCGTGGCACACAGGGCAACCGTCATGGAATCATTATAGTAGGCAAAGTCGCTCAACGCTCTGATTCCCTGCGCTTCGGTGTAACAGCCTTGAGATGCGTAATTGACGGGATTGGCGGACTGAGTGCTCGTTGGTATCGCAGTAGAAGTTGTTGAAGCCGATGATGTGCTCGAGGTTGACGAGATGGTGGGAGAGGCCAAGCCAAATTGGTAGACGTTGAGACGCAGGTCTCCCCCGCACTTCTCCTGCGAGTTGCCAGAACACGGGTATCTGCAGTCAGCCTCGGGGGCTGATTGAGTTCCGACTGTCAGGGTATGGCCACAGAAGCACTCATGGTAGTACTCCAACCCAAAGAGAGTATATCCGGCACCACGGCAGAATGAGGCACATGTGCTGACTGTCATATTCTCAGAGCGTTGGAACAAGTTGGGGAGAGCGCGGCCGCCGCCCTCAGGTTCTGCAAAGCAACCGCGGTATCCATACGTCGTGGGAATTGGAGGCGAGACAGAGCGCGTGTAGAGGGTCAGGCGATTGCCGGCACCGCAGGTCTGAGTGCTATCTCCAGGACAGGTGAACGAACAATCCCCGGCGGGCGCTATGACGCTGCCGGCGTTGATGGTGTTGCCGCAGTAGCATTCGCGACCATATTCGAGCCCAAAATGCGGGAAGCCAGTGCAAGCCGAGGCGCACTTCTCGATGGTCATCCGGTCATCAAAGTAAGATGATCCGTTTAGAGCTCTCTGCCCGGCAGCTTCGGTATAGCATCCCGCGTAGTCGTAGCCGGGGATCTGGGGCACAGCTCGTCGACCAAAGGGAGAGCCGTGGCGTGATGCTCGAACTCCAGAGCTCGTCATGGCCATGATGCTGACCGTGATAAGCGTGTGTGTCCTCATCTTGACGATGTTGTTGAAAGAATAAGTGATTGGCCGAGAAAGTGTCTGGTGAGGAACTGAGGAGAAATTCAAGTCCCTGGTTCGTGAGAAAGCATCCTGTATTCATAGTGATTTCCATGCCGGCGACTTCTTAGCGAAGGGAGTAGACAAAAAAGGGCAAGGAGATTCCACGGATGAAAGTCAGTCTCAGATACATTCCAGACTTACTCCTGCGGGCTGAGGCTGAGCTCAAACTGGCGAAAACTTCCATGGCCGAATCGTCCCATCCAGACTTGTAGCTGTTCGCCGCCACCTCCCCGCTCCTTTTGAGATTGATCCTGTCATTTCCTCCCAAACGAATCGAGACCCAGACTCCGAGTTCAATCTACGGCATGACACCGGAATGCGAATGACTTGTTGAATTCGCCCCATCAGTCCGCAACGCTAGACATTGTTTCTGGGTGTTTGCCCCAACTGCTTCGAGTCTCAGACAACCCCCCAAAATTATCGGTGCTCATTCCAAATCTCCATTCGTTTCAGTCGACCATGACACAGGCTAACCGAACAATGAATATTCCTCAGCCTCAGTTCCCTCTTCAAACCTGAAGAACTGACCATCAAAAAGCGCAGTAAAGTTATCTATATAGCCCTATTACCGACCTAGCCACCTCGGTCAGGGCGGGAAGAAACACAACACCCACCTCTTTACCTCAGGCTGGCCCAAGGAACTGAGATACTCACTGAGGAAGGGTTGATTTTTCCTTTATGGATAGTTTGTAGCAGTGAGAACGTGGTTGGTTGGTTCAGTGTCAGATATCAACGCCCCAGCTGAAGGCTAGATCGAGGCCTGTGTCGTTCAGAGACCGTAAGGTGGGAAGCGAGGAATGCGAGTGACGGTGCGGCGGAAGAGTAGGTGGCAACCTTTTGGTGTTGCTAAATGAGGATTATGATAGAGGATCCACTAGGCAGAGCGGTAACGTAGGGCGGACCCTCTTGGAGCAGCGGTGCATGCTTGCGAGAGTCCAGCAGTAACTCAACGGGCTCAACCTTTCATCAACGAACTTGCCTCCCTTCATGTGCTGGGTCCCTGTATCTTGAGCTAAAAAAAAGATTGTTTCCTTGGAGCAAGGCTCGAGCCAACTAATTGGCTGAAAAGTATGATCTGAATCGGTAGCACACACAGGCATCCTCATGAAAATAATGCTAAAATTACAATCCGGGTTGAGTCTGGCGAGATGGAAGCGTGTTTCCTGCTAGAACATACGTTCTCTTGCAATGCCTAGACCATGTCGGTCCGTGAGCTGAGCTCAAAGGTGACTTTCGAGAAGCCGCAAAATGTTGACCCGGGGGTTATGCGTGACCTCCGGTCCTAGCAGCTCGAAGGCAGCAAAGACCGATTCTACCAGTTTGAGCCGAAGGCCACCTGTGACACGGCGTCTGATGTCAAACTTGGATGCTGTGGCGTCTAGGTTAATGTACTGTACCATGAAGAATTCGAAGCTTTCAGATCTAGCCATCAGGTATTCGTAGGCCTGCACTGTCTGCTCGCTGATCCGACAAAGGTCCTGTCGTGGGGACCATGATTGCGGCGTGTTATTTAAATAGCTGTATTGCAAATCAGACAGCAGCTTTTTTTTTTTTCCTTTTTAATATATATATTTGAAAGGCTTCAACCTCTTTACTCGAGACATCTATCTGGACGTGCCGCCTTGATATCATCATATCTTGTCGTATACCATAACATGTTAGGCTATGATGACCGGAAAGGACTGTGTGCTTAGGAGATATTTGTCCTCGTGCACCGTTGGCACATATCGCTCTTATTTTTTCAAGAACTCGGCCACGCCGACATAACTCTTTATAATGCGAGCGTGTTGCGAAGCTGCCGTTGAGGTTCTTAACTGTGGCAAAGCCAGTGCTGCCATGAAATAACATCTTGCCAATGCCTGGCCTGGTGCTAGGTGAAACGTGATGATGGAACCCCGACTTGGGTCTAGAGCTTATGCAATACTAGAAGCCTCAGGTTGCTGCTCGAGAGAATTGATGCTCGAGCTGGCTTGAATGTTTTGCTGATTTTGAGCCTTAAAACGCACCCATGCCATACTACGGTGGGGAAGACGCTAGGCTTGAACCCACTCCCGGGGAAGTGCAACGAAGGATGATCATTGGATCGTGGACCCACATTGGGCGGATTTGACGGCACGGAAATCGTTTGGATTATCGTGGGGTTTTGGGCAAGGTGAATGATATGATTACCCGTCGCAACCGAGTTTTAAAATCGAAATGCGGAAAACTACGCTTTGAAAATTGTTTTTTTGATGAGCAGGCACGGTGAGGATCACATCGTGAAGGTGATGACACGCATCTCCCAATCCGCCGCAGACCAGATCTCTTTAAAAAGACTCGTTGCGGCCCAGCATAATTCCGACCAATGAGGAGCAGGCTTGTCGAACAACAACGGACGCGAAAAAAGATGGGGAAAAACATGGGGAAATAACGGGGGGAGCCACTCCTCCTTGCCAATGCAATGCACGCCGCCACAAATGGCCAAGCCGAAGATGGTCGACCAGCCACTTGCAACAGTACGACAGGACTGCATGTCTTGCTCCCACCTTGCCATACTGTTTCTGTCTCTGGCTTGGTAGCTGCCATCCATCGACGTTTTGGGAGTGGCCAATACCCATCTGGCAGCCGTCAGATTGTTCCTTTCCTGGTTTGACCAGCTGCAACCCGCGCTTTACCAGCTGTGCTTGCCGTCTGAGGTTGTCTTGTGTGTAATCTTCCCCCCTGAGCTTCCATTCCAGGTTACCCCGCCCCAGCATCACATTACCCAACACCCGGTTGGGACTTTAACAATTTCGGGCTTGTTGATGCGGTCGACACTGTTGTTCCACGGATGAAATTAGATATCGCGTTACCAACTCTCCCCTGATGCTCCTGCTTCCTTGTACCACTCAGGTTTCGATGCCGCTCTTGCCCATTCCCGTGCCCTGGTCGCCCTCCCATTCCATTCCCCCGCCTTTCCCGCCCTCCCTTCCCTTCCACAACCCAACTTTTCCTTCCATTCCCCAAATTCTTCCGGCTCAACGTGTACTTTTTCTTCATCGCGGTCCTGTTGACGCATTCACAACCGCCCCTTTTCATCAATCAATTGGCAGCCGCACCGCCTCTCATCCCCCCTCAGTCCTATCACAATGATTGCTTCAAGCAAGCTGGCCGGTGCCGTTGTCCGCATGGGTGCGAAGCCCGCCATGTCGCAGGGTACGTAGGCTGGGCAGTAAATGTCGCACCCTGTGGTGTCAAAGCTCGAGAGCTCTTTTTTTTTTTTCCTCCTCAGCTTTGACCTTGTGTCGTCGCTCTTGTTAACGCCGCCATTGAACTCCAGCATCTCGTCTCCCAAGCACCATCCTTCGCTCAGCAGCTCGCCAGCCAATTGCCGGCCGTAATGCTCTGCTTCTCTCCCAGGGCGGCGCCTTCGCCTCCTCGGTGATCCGCGCTCCCATGCAGTCCCGTGGCATCGTTGCTGAGACTGCGACTGCTGCTATCCTCGCTGCTGGCAAGATGCAGGGTGCCGGTCTCGCCACCATCGGTCTCGCTGGTGCTGGTGTCGGTATTGGTACCGTCTTCGCCGCTCTCATCAACGGTGTAGCCCGCAACCCCGCTCTGAGGTGTAAGTTCCATCCAACATCCCATGGAAGTCAATTGGCAGATCTAACCGGCATCTGCCATCCAATACAGCCCAGCTGTTCTCTTATGCTATTTTGGGTTTCGCTTTCGCTGAAGCCACCGGCCTCTTCGCTCTCATGGTTGCCTTCCTTCTTCTGTTCGCCTACTAAACATTTCGGCATGTGGCACTCCGCATCGACAAGCGAATGATGTCGAACCGGGAGGGCCGGGAAGCAGCACAAATCTGGGGACACGTGTAATTATAGTGCGGGGATTGCAGTGCGGGAGTCGTTGAAAAGGTGTCAGGGCGCTACTGTAAACAATAGAACCTCGAGCGATGCGCTCCACTGTCGAACTTACCGTTTATTCCCTTTTATTTTCTTTGTTTGTGTGCTGGTCATTACTCATCCCCAGGGAGCCTGAGACAAAAGAGTTATCAGCTAAACAGATTCCAGAACTCTCGACTCTCGAACCTGACGAGCGTTTCACAGACCTCGACGGCCACCCTCACCGGCAATCCCGGGACGTGGTAACTGCCCCTCGACGCCAGCCTTGCCATAGGTACTCGGGGGAGGTGATGCTACGGAGCGCTGAGATCGGCAGGTGCGCTCGCGGCCACGATTCGTACGGCTCGATTCCCCCAAACTCCTTTGAGACTTGATTTTTCGGAATTCTTGGAACACCCAGAGAAGAGATGTCGTTTCGAGAGATCCACTTGGAGACTGGGCTAGCTTTTTGTTCTTGATTCAAATTCTGGGGAAGTGGGTCCATCATGGGTCCGTCCGATGTTGTCGGGAAGATATCTTAGTTTCTCAGGGTCCACGAGGGGTCCACTTTCTTCAACGTCATGTCATCTTTTTTTCGTTTCTCTCTTTCACACGTGCAGCTGTCATTCGGTGCTCATATTCACGGGGAGCTGAGGGTGAAAAAAAGAAAGCGAAAGGTATGGTGGGAAATCAGGTCAGGTGGTCCGGCAAGAAATGAAGCAAGGCAAAAATCATTTGAGACTTGGATACCAGGAGTCAAACCCGGGGCTGTTGAGAGACAGCAGATACTTTTGAGAATTGAGAGTCAACGAAATTACGGCTACACCATACCCGATAGGAAAAACATTTCTATTTTGGAAAATGTGGGCGGGCAGAACTGGGGCTGATGACTCGAGATACCGATATCGTGATATCTCGCTTAAAATTTTTTTGGAGTTTTTAATGGGAGGCATTTTTTTTTTTTTTTCGCCGGCTTCTCCCGACTGGTGCTGATTGGGTGAAGTGTCGTTGTCTGCTATCACGTGACTGTCCGCGCACACAAAATTTGAGCGCGGGACGAAAAAAATGTGAAGAGCGATTGTTGAACGTAGCCTGTATGACTTCCAGAGAAGATTTTGCTAAATAAATCAATCTGCAGTTTCCCTGGCCATGCGGAACTCGAAGGGAGTGATCAAACCCAAAGCAAGAAACACAAAAGAGAGTCGTTCTGCGGAAAATCGCGGGAAAAATCTTCCCGCAAGCCGCCTACGGCGCACCAGAATGAGCTTTTTTTTGGCTGGCGTCATTTTCACCAAAACCTGGGACCGAGGAATCCGGCCCAAATTGGGCAAGCGTAATTATAGAGTAGCTTTGGACAATCTCACATTCCAATTGGTCAATTGGGCAACAACCCCTGTTTTGTTTTTAAACATTTTGAGATTTCAACATCCCCCCTCCTCTATCATCTCGAAAAAAACCTCTAGTCCCTGCAAAGAATCATTGGATAATAATTGCCCTGCTTAACGTTAGAACCTCGCTTAGAATTCTCTTTAAAGATCAGTCACAAAGTGATCCAACTGTTCTCATCTCTAGCCTATCTAGGGCCTTCTTATTTTCTCACTAACTTATATATTGAGATGGCATCTTGGCCGCAAAGAAAAGTCTTTATGGTATGGTTGTGTTCGGCAGTTAGTTGCATCCACACAACTGGGCCCGTCAACGAGTGCCAGAGTAGAGCTCTTTTGAAACTTCTAGTCCTGCATGGGAATTTAGAGAGGTTTCCCAAAGCAAATATCTAGGTACATAGGTACCTATCTAGGTAGCCGAGTCACGTCCAATTTGAAAGACAGTAGTATCTCGGGTTAATCTTTGATCGGTCTTTTCGGGTTTCAAAATTGAGTGGCCAGTGCTGTCACGGTTTGTCTCATCTTTGTTCAAAAGCCTGAGTTGTGACATAGATGGTAAGTGAGGTAGCTACTTAAGGTAGTTGCCCGTTTGAACCTCGGGAAGGGGCCATATCTCTCACTTGCTTAGAAAGACAATAAACCGTGGGGGGGGGGGGGGGGGATGCGTTTATTGCTGTGCTCTTGCTAGTAATGGCTATCTTCTGAATGGAATCATGGTGTATAATTAAAACCCGGGCAGGTTGAACTGCATTGGAGTCGGTCTTTTAATGTCGAATCCGTAAAAAAAAAAAAAAAAAAAAAAAAAAAAAAAAAAAAAAAAAATATAAAAAAAATTTTTTTTTTTTTTTTTGTTTTTGAAATTGTATATCACTAGGGCTAATTGGGATCACTAATTAATAAAAAGGGGCGTCCAGCTTAAATATAATTACATCAAG